>VDFB02000015.1:279546893-279574430 GCA_007258455.2 Sequoia sempervirens
TACTATATTTTTTTTTTTGATCCTTTTTTTATTTTTTGGATTTTTTCCTTTTTTTGATTTTTTTGTTGTTACCAAGACGCCTGTTTGCCAGGTTTTCGCCAAAGTAACCATTTTTTTAGGACTTTTTCTGATTTTTTTGGATTTTTTGGTTCTATACCTTCAAAGAATTAGGCATAAAACTTTTTGAGATGGGAGTTATTCATGGGCTCCTGCAGAGGTTCCCATTCGGGTGTTGATAACTGATATGCCCCTGATTTGTAGCTTGTTGTGACGATGAAAGGCCCTAACCAATTGGGTTCGAACTTGCCTTTGCTACTGGGATTTGGGACATTCTTCTGATTTTCTTTTAAGACTACTTCTCCGACTTGGAAAGTCCTGCTTCTGATCCTCTTGTTGTAGCTTCATTTGAGTCTATTTTGATGAACTTGCAAATGATTCAAAGCTTTGATCCTTCTCTCATCCAGTAACTCTAGCTCGTTTAATCTTGAGACCCAATATTCTTCATCAGTGATGAGATTTTGCAATGATATTCTGAGGGATGGGAGCTCAATTTCAATGGGGAGTACAGCTTCTAATCCGTAAACTAAGGAAAAGGGGGTGGCGCCAGTGGGTGTGCGGATGCTAGTTCAATAAGCCCAGAGGGCGGGATTAAGCTGCAAGTGCCAGTCACGACCTCCATCATTGACTATTTTCTTAAGGATTTTGAGGATGGTTTTATTTGTAGCTTCTGCTTGGCCATTGCCTTGGGGATAGTATGGGGTGGAAAAGTGATGTTGGATTTTGAACTTATCACATAGGTCACGGACTTCCTGATTTTTGAATGGTGTCCCATTATCTGAGATAATGGCTTGTGGGACACCATAGCGGCATATGAGATAGTTCAGGATGAATTTTGAGATCTACTTTCCTGTTATGTAGGTCATAGGTATGGCTTCAACCCACTTGGTGAAGTACTTAGTTGTAGTTATAATGAATTTGTGGCCATTGGATGAGGTGGGTGTGATTTTCCCAATGAGATCGAGTCCCCATTGTGAAAAGGGCCATGGTGTGACGATCGGGTGAAGCTCTTGAGTTGGATCATGGATGAGGTCCCCATGCTGCTAACATTGTAAACACCTTTTAGCATGATCATGTGCTTCTCACTCCATCATGGGCTAGTAATACCCCAGCCTCAGCAGTTTCTTGGCAATGGTCATTCCACTCAAGTGTGAGCCACATATACCATTATGAACCCTCGGTTAGAGCGGTTAATGCCTCCTCAGCATTCAGACAACGTAGTAAGGTACCCTCTATGCTTCTACGGTATAAGGTATCACCTAGGATGACAAATCTATATGCTTTTTTTTATGAAGGTTCATTTTAGGCTCTATGGTAGGTCAGCGGGTAAGACTCCTATTCGAAGATATGTATATATGTCATGATACCAAGGATCACCAGGACCAACGATTTCACACACATATTCTGATTCTGGTACCTCGAATGTGGGAATGAGAATCTGCTCGATCAGAAATTCATATTTCGGTACATTATGAGGGATGTCTAATAGAGACCCAATTGTAGCCATGGCGTCAACTACTCTGTTGTTGGTTCTTGGAATCTGCTCAAATGTTATGTCGATGAAGGATTCTTTTAGAGTTTCTACCAATTTTTTGTATGGGGTTAGCTTGTCATCCTTTGTCTGATATTCCTTATTGACCTGATTTATGATCAACTGTGAGTCGCCGTAGACCTTGAGAGCAATGATATTCCACTGCACTGCTATCCTGAGACCTATAGTCAAAGCCTCATATTCCGCTATGTTGTTAGTGCAAGGAAATGCTAGTTTGTATGATTTTGGTATGCAGTCCCCCTGTGGGGTGATGAAGAAGACACCAGATCCTGATCCATGTTGTGTATATGACCCATCAAGCATAGTTTCCAATGACGCTAAATGCTGAGGTTAAAAATAGACTTCATCTAGAAACTTCCGAGACAAGGGATTCTCGTAATACATAGGGTAAGTTTCGCTAATTGGTCTGCAATAACTTGACCCTTGATGGCTTTTCTCTCAACATACTCGATGTCATATTCTGATAATATCATGACCCACTTTGCCATTCTGCCAGTTAACATTGCCTTTGATAAGAGATATTTAAGGGGGTCAATTTTGGCAATAAGCTTTATCTTGTGTGCCAGCATATAATGTCTGAATTTTTGGGATGCAAACACTACTGTGAGGCAAGCCTTTTCAATGAAGGATTAATTTAGCTCATGACCGACCATTGTCCTACTGATATAGTATATGGCTCTTTCTATTCCGTTTTCATCATGCTGAGCAAGAAGAGATCCTAGGGCTGCTGTTGTTGCTGACACATATAAGAGCAATGGCTTTCTCGGGATAGGTGGCATTAACACTAGAGGTGTCAGTAGATATTCCTTTATTTTGTTGAATGCCTCTTCGCACTTTGTATCCCATTTGTATGATACCCCCTTGTGGAGAAGGTGTGAATATGGGTTCTGCTTATCTGCCAATTGTGCTATGAACCTTCTAATGGATTGAAGCCTGCCTTGGAGGCCTCTCAGTTGCTTTAAGTTCCTTGGTGCTTCCATCTCAAGGATTGCTTTGACCTTTTGCTGGATCCACCTCGATACCCCTCATGGAGACTATGTATCCTAGCAGTTGACCTGATTGTCTGCAAGACGCACTTCTTGGGATTTAGTCTAACTTTGTATTCCTCCAGTCTGTCAAAGATAGCACTTAGGGTTGCTATATGATCTTGTCTTTTCCTTGATTTTGCTAGGATGTCATCGACATAGTCTTCGACTGTTTTGTGAATCATGTCATGGAAGATCAATGTCATGGCTCGTTGATATGTTGCTCCTGCATTCTTTAGGCCGAATGGCATCATGTTCCAGCAGTAGGTCCCCCATGGACAAGTAAAAGATGTCTTGTGTTGATCTTCTTTTGCTATCATAATCTGGTTGTATCCTAAAAATCCATCCATTAGCGATAGCATCTCATGCCCTGCTGTCATGTCCACTATCATATCGATATTGGGAAGTGGAAAGTCATCCTTGGGACATGCTTTGTTCAAATCTCTGAAATCCATGCAGATTCTGATAGCTCCATCAGGTTTTGAAACAAGTACCAAGTTTGATACCCATTCTGGATAATCAATTGGTTAGATGAATCCAGCATCTAGTAGCTTTTTGAGCTCCATTTTGACTAACAAAGCTATTTGAGGATGCATTTTGCGAAGCTTTTGTCTGATAGGTTTTGCATCTGGATACACTGCTAGGTGGTGGACCATAGTATTTGGATCAAGTCCTGGCATATCAGCATAACTCCATGCAAATTTTATTTGTCTTTCCTTAGAATCTGCTAGGAGTTCTTGTTCTTACGATATGTATGGTAGTTAACGCATAGAATGGTAATAGGGGTCTCCCTACGTTTCTAGGATTGTTGGGTTGCATTTTTGACCAAGGCTGTACGACTTCTCTTGATGTGAATAGCTCTTAGGGAAAATTTGAATCCTTCATCTCGAGGTGCCCTCAGAGAGGTTTTCACCATTGGATACGTCCTTTATTTTTACTATTTTGTTGTCAGAGAGTGCCACGGTGTGGTTTTCACTCAAGGACTTGGATATGATTCTTAGTTTCTCACTTTTGTGACTAAAGGATTCAATTATTTCCCCATAATAGGCATGTGTGTCTAACTCCATTATGAATCCTACCTTATGATCTCCATCTGGAATGTTATCCCTCAACCCCATGAATTTTGAGAGCGCTTCATCATTTTCGAATGTATCGAGAACTAGTGGTCCTCGTTGGTCATAGTCAATCAGTTGGGGGTAGACTAAGCGGATCTCATGATTTTGACTATTTGGTTCAAAGGATATGGTACTAATCATACACAAGGTGGTATCTTTGAATAACCTAGGTAGGTTGGATAAGGTATCTTCATCATCGCTACTAATATAGGGCTCAGTGATAAAGTTATCCATGTCTGTCCCTATGGGTATTGGGGAGTGCACTTGTACTAGGACTGGCTGAGGAGAAACATTAGCAGCTCTAATCGGAGGACTTTGGCCACGTATGGTTATTCTCGGAGGGGTACATCCAAGACCAAGATTTGTTATAGGTCGCATCTCAGGCATGATTGGTATTAAGAGCCCATTGTCATTTTGTCCCAGTCTCTGATTTCGGTCATAGCCCATCGCAAGCATCATGTGTAGGCCTCTGCTTCTTTCATCCATTGGTAATTCAGGTGTCAATCTTTCATCTTGATACAACATGTTTGATGGATCTGCTTCAATTACCTCATGGCCAAGGTCTCCCCACCTTGTGAATTCAAGATAATTTTGAGAATATGTTTGTGATGAGGGAGCCTGATTTTCTTGTGGGCGTCCTCGTGATCTTGGAGATTGTGGTAACTCTCCTATCATAAAAGCATTGTTAGGGAGCCTATAATTTCCACAACCATCCTCCTGGATGATGAGCTTGATATCGGATATGGTGGGAATGGCGGGTGTCTCTGTCGCAGAAGTGGACATGAGAGTGGCGGGATCGATGTATGATGTGGATGGGCCCTCATCATTTTTCGGCACTTGGTGGATTTTGTAATATTTGGCTTCAAGGTTTTTGCAGTATGAAAACGGCTCAGGATCTCCATGGACAGTGACCTCTTGTCCATTATGTGTAAATTTTACACATTGGTGGAAGGTTGATGCTACAGCTTTCATTGCATGGATCCATGGGCGTCCCAGGAGAATGTTGTATGGTAAGTCAAGGTCCAGGACCTGACAGGTGGTTTCCATAAGCGTTGGCCCTACTTGGATAGGGAGCTTAATTGTGCCTTGAGACACTCTTTCTTGGTCATCATATGCTCTGATTGTGATGCCCTTCCCTTTATCAATGGAATCTTCTGATATCTTTAACTACTTGATGAGACTAAAAGCATAGATGTTCAAACCTGCACCTCCATCCACCAGGAACCTTTTGATTTTTCTTTTGTTCACAATGACCTCTAAGTGAAGTGCACGATTGTGAGATGGTTGGGTGGGAAAATCTTGGTCATAAAATGTAAGGAGATTAGGTGTTATGATGTTTTCGACCATAGCTTGGAATTGTTCCGCATCGAGGTCTGCGGGGACAGTGGATGAGGCTAATGCTTCTTCAAGGATCTTTTTATGCACCGATGAGATTTTTAACAACTCCATGATGGAGATGTGTGCTAGCGTTCTTTTGAGTTGGTCTACAACATTGTAGTTATACAGAACGGCTCTTGATGTAGGGACTCTATTGGGTTGGGATGACCCTACAATGGTGACTTTTCCACCTCTTGTGGTGACTCCACAGTCTTCGGCATGGGCGCCTTTGATGGTGATGACCATGCAATTTTCATTGAGGTTGGCAACAACTGTTTCGTATATGTGATTTACACTACATTTTCCTTTATCCTTGTTATTCCCTTTGTTTCCATGATTTGGCATCGGATTCGTGTAGATTTTAAGATCCTGATTCCCAATAGGTGCTTCCACATTTATGATTCTTTTGTCAATGAGATCTTGTATGATGTTCTTGAGTCTCATGCAATTATTTGTGGTGTGGCCTTTGATTTTGTGGAACTCACATAGTTGATTTTCATTGTACCAAGGAGGTTTGACATCAGGTTCTTGATAATTCTCAAACGTAGGAGCTTGAATGAGTTTTTCATCAATTAGCTTTTTCATGATGTCCTCAAGTGGTTCCCCCAAAGTAGTGTATTTTTGTTTGGGATATGTTTTGCGTTGAGGTGGTCCTCTTTGGTCGTTGACGTTATTGATGATGGGATTATTGTTGGGTTGGTATGTTGTGTGATGAGTGTTTTAATAAATCAATAAAATTGATTTATTGTGCAAGTGGAGATATCTAGATAATGCAAGTGGGATGGGATTAACATTTAATCAGGGTTAGATGATGATTATGCTGATTTAATGCTGATTAGATGATTTGACTTTCAAGACTTTGATAATTGATTTATTTAAATCAAAAAATGATGGAATGTGATTTAGGATTTGATTTAAATGGCTTTTTGATTTATTTAACTAAATGGATGATGCAAGATGAAGGTTGAATGATAATGTTTATTTGATAAATGAGATTATTTAATGAATGGATTAAAGTGATGAATGGGCCTAATGTGAGACCTAATTTGACTGAATCTAATCGAATGCATAATGTTAATTTTGCATGTCTACAAATAGAGTCTTGCAAGGAGAAATTCCCTTTTGGGAAATCTATCAACCTTTAGCCCTTGTAGAGCTGGAGAAAGAATTGACAACCATGGCAAACAAAGTATTCAAGGAACTAATCCAAGAACATTTGAGCAGCAAGGATCGATTAAGATTGGAGGAGGTGTTGATATCTAGTTGGTGTAGATTTCACAATGCACCTCACTCAGAGTTGACTTTTTCATCGCGTGCAAACATTATTACTCAAGTTAAGAGTTGTTTGAACAAATTGGAGCAGCCAACTGTCAAGCAGGGATCATCCACCAAGGCAGCATAATTGTTAGCATTTAGAGGACAAAATATTCACGTCGGACTAAGAGGTTGGACACACACTCATGCTTTCACAGCAAAAACTAAGGATCATAGTCAAGAAGAAGCTGACTTCTTTGGGACAGTGGAGAGCTAAGATGGAGATTCAATCAGAAGGGAGTTATAAGGCCTTTCCTATATCAGCAAAGAGTAGTCCTCCAATCTAGAAGAGGAGCCATTGGTAGTTGAGGATGGGTGAAAAAAGTTTGCGGCAGCTCATGAGGATGCTGAAAATTAGAAAGAGGAAAATCAGTAGGAGGAAAGGGATGATAGCCTTGCAAAAACAAAAAATGATGATGAAGGCATAAGTGAAATAAGATTGGAAGACCTCTCCTTCATAAACAATAGCAATCAAGAATCTGAAAATGGAGATTTGGAGGAGTGGGAACAACTATAGCTCACTGTTGTTTGCCATCCAGCTTCCCTCCCAAGTGAAGATTAGGACCTAATCATGGATAGATATGACTAGCTCATCTCTAGGTTGGAAAAGGATTGGTCGGAGCTGAGATATCAGGTGGATTTGCAGGTGAAGTGATCAAACATTTTGAGGAGACACATGCAATACAAAATGAAGAAGATAAAGGGGGAGGTGTTGAGATAGCTGCCAGTAGAGATGAGGCACCTGGCCAACTACAAGATGCAACTTGGAGCCCTTCCACCATGATCATTGTTGTTTCCCCTTCACATTTAGGGAGATGCAATAGGACAAATTTGTTTATTTCATTGTCCCACAACATTGAACACCATATAAATAAGGACAACACTTGGGAAATGAAGTGGGACAAGGTGTTGCCTTTTGAAGACAACAATCAAGTGGACACCAAGTTTATAGAGGAATGACAAGATGAAGTATTTCTTTTTGAAGAACTTCCAATCGTGGTTGTAGGTCCCATTGGTAGCTTGGAAGAGGTGATTGTTACCCCATCCTCCTAGCCTTACCCATGCCCAAGGCCAGAAATGTTGCACCCTCCACCGCGCCCACTTGAGCCTGCCAATTCAATGATCAACGATGTAGTGCTTGCACTCCACTATCAAGTGCTGCAACAATTGCACAACATCCAGGTTCTATCCTTCCTTGCTCCTGTTAATTTTCATAGTTGCACTTGTCATTTTGATGATGGGGGTGAGGGAAGGAAAATTTTCTTATGGATTAACCATGGGTTTTATGAGCCTCCTCAATTGTTGATTTTCCTTGACTATGCGATTAAATTTGAGTGTTGCAATAGTAAGCTTCCTCTTTTTGAGTATAAAGATAAATTTGCATGGCTTAGAACTATAATTATTTCCCTATTACTTGTGCATGCATTACAAAATCCAACGAGTGTTGATGTCAGCTCGCCTTGCCTGAACATAGTGCTTTGTAAATATCTCTTTGTACATAGCTCATTTTTTAGTAGTGTAGGTTTCTTGTAAATACTCCCCTTTCCTGCTTTCCTTAGGTTAGTTTGTTTGTTGTAGGTTGCTTGCTTTAGGATAGTTTATTCATTTTTTTCTTTCATTGTCCTGCTTTGGTTAGTTTTGGTGTTTTCTTTCCATTCGCTTTGCTTTCATTTTGCTACTGCTTTGCTTAGGGTCCCTCTGCTTTTGGCTGGGCACATATGTGCGTACAACAACCATACTTATCGTTTGGGGTTGTTCTACGTATTTCTTTGTTAAACTCTAATCAAGTCTTTAGAGTGCATGGTGAAGGTATTCTATTAGTGTCAAGTGAATCTAGGTGTTTGATTCAAAGAGGATAAGTCCTTGGTTGATTTCATTCTCGACGTATTCTGAAATCTTATATCTTTTACATAAATTAAAAATCCTGAGGTCACTATAGGTCCTTTGTGAAGTCTAGTTAAGTGAAAAATCTAAAATTCTACTTCAGCACCACTATGATTCTCAACACTGAGCACGAGCTTCAATACTTACGGGTTGAAATGAAAAGAATTGAAAATTGAAAATCAAAAGAAAAGAAACAAAAGAAAGAAAGAAAAATATTAAAAATCAAAAGAAAATAAATTCAGCTTTTCAAGGGTATCCAAGCAACTCTACCAAGGCTATGGATGCTCAGCCGATAGTAGAGAAATGTTTGGGAGAATCATAGTGACAACCTCATCAGGGCTATGGATGCCTAGCTAGCAGCAAGGAAATGTCTCAGATGCTTTTGGATTTAGAAAAAACTACGTAGCTTAACTTGACGGAGCTTGGATTCCTCTAGCAACTAAAGGATGGTAATTAGCACAACTGCACACACTTGGATTTTCACCATACTGAAGGTTGGATTAACTAGTGGTTTTGATCCTCTGGTCGAGCATCTAGTTTGCTTTCACTAGCGTGAAGATTGGAACTAGAGATTCTGGGTTCATGATTCTAATTTGTCATCAAAGTGCTCTGGAGAATTTCCCCAGCGAGTCGCCATTTGTTTTGCATGTTTTGCACACATGCCCCACCATGGGCAGGGACCCCCTCTTTTCACTCCCGATAGGCTAATTTTCTCCTATCTCATTTTGTGTGCTCATTTCCTAGAGCCTAAATTCATCATGTGCCTTCAAATGATCAAATTCCCCTGACCAAATTCACCTACCTAACTTTTGCCAAGTCTTTTGTTTTCGTAGAAGTACCCTTGTGGGTTTCCCTTCGTCCCTTGTCCTAACATCATCTAGGCCTCAAGGACCCGCAGTAGTGGGTCACCTCATGCAGGTCACCTCATGTGGGTCACCGCTCATGTTTCACTATTGAGTAGAGTTTGACGCCCAACATCCACCCACATGGCAGGACCCACACTTAGTTTCTCTGTCTGAGCCTTGACCAAGCATCCAAATGAGCGTGAGATTCCACATCTAACCTAACCAAGGTCTGGCATACAAAGAAATCAATGCACGTTATTAGTGGCAATTGGACCATAAACATTGCTCCATGCCCTTCATTTTACTTAGGGAATTCAAATCTAGGGAGAAGCAAAGTCCCCCTTCCTTTTTTTCGCTTTTTGCCTTGTTCCTGCTAACTTGGTCCCTAATTGCTTGATTCACTTTTTCCTTCATTTATGACTTTTGGGAAAAGTTTCCTATGAATTTGGGATATTTTTGTGGGGCCTAAATGAACTACCAAGGTTTTGTTAAATTTTGGGAAGTTGAGGAAACTTCATTCTAGAACTTTGTCCCTCCATGGTAGTTTTTGGAACTTGGTCCCTCCATGGCAGTTTTCATAACTTTATCCCTCCTTGGCCATTTTCAAAACTCCATCCCTTTGTGGCCATTTTGGGAACTTTGTCCCTCCTTGGCTATTTTCGTAACTCCATACCTTTGTGGTTGTTTCAGGAACTTCATCCCTCCTTGGCTATTTCTGTAACTCTATCTCTCTGTGGTTGTTTCAAGAACTCTATCCCTCCTTGGCCATTTCTGGGACTTCCCTTCTAGTTCGTTGTGTGCTCATTGTCATTTGAAAAGGGTGGCGACCCTTCGGCTTTCCCCTCCCAAACTTCCACATTTTTCAAAATAATTCCAATCTTAAGGAAGTATGTCTTAGCACTCTTTCTCCCCCTTTTCCCATGCACTATAATTGAAAAATCTTGGTTTTGCTAAGTTTTGTGAGGTCTAGGAACTTCCCTTCTGGACTATTGTCCCTCCGTCGCTATCTAGGGACTTCCCTTCCCAATTGTTGTGCCTCTGTCGCCATCTAGGAACTTCCCTTCTAAACTACTATCCCTTCGTTGTCATTAGGGAACTTCCCTTCCCAACTGTTGTCCCTTCGTCACCATCTGAGAACTTCCCTTCTAGACTGTTGTCCCTTTATCACTGTCCAGGAACTTCCCTTCCAAATGGTCATTCGTTGTTGGTCTTTTTCCTTTCGTCCAGTGAACACCTTCCATCTGGGCTTGTAGGTCTGCCCTTGTAGAATGTTGTCCATTGTTGGCCATCTCCCTCTCATCCATCACCCTCCCGTTTGGGCTTGTAGGTACGCCCTTGCAGAATGTTGTCTATTGTTGGTTGTTTTCCTTTTTTCCACCATCCATTGCCCAATTTCTATCTGGGCTTTCCAGTCCGCCCTTGCGGAATGTTGTCTGCCATTGGTCTTTTTCCTTTCATCTGTCACCCGCCTTCCGTCTGAGCTTGCGGGTTTTCCCTTGTAGAATGTTGTCCGCCGTTGGTCATTTTCCTTATGTCTATCATTCGTCATCCACTCGACATCAATCGCCAATCGTCTGTTATCCTTCTGCCCTATGGCATTCGGCCCCCCTAAGTGTGTATTAATGTTTATTCTCCAAATGTGGAACAATCATGAATATTATGATCTTTTGATAATTCATGAATTGATCTAACAAGGAGTTTACAAGATTTGACTAACATTTGCCTTGATTTGTGTATGAATGCACTTATAGCACTTCATGTATGCAGGATTCAAGGAGCCTACCGTGGGTCCATCGGGGAGACCCATTGAGAAAGCTGAACAAGGAAAAGCACATAGCTCCTATCACCATTCATTTTATGTTCACCTTTTCTCGTAGCACCCATCAATAGACCTAGCATTAGAAGCAGGCCTATGTCAAGGAAGTCAATGACAAATCTATAAAGGGTGGCCTTGAAGGTGGTAGGAGGGAGCAGTTGTTTCTTCCCTCCAAACAAATGATCATGATCGGTCAGGAGTTGTCTCATCAGATCATATGATCCACTTAATAAATTTGCAAATAGGATGCACTCGATTGGCTAAGAAATGTTTCAAATCCATCATGGGAAAAAGGCATCCTTCAAGCCATTTCAGCTACAATAAAAGGGAAATCAACAAGAGGACAAAATTGCTACAGTGATTGGCCACTACAAGACAAAATAGGGAAAAGACAAAAAATGTATTTTAAATTGTTGAATAATGAGGGGTAGGTGAAGCCCTAGTGCAATCAAATATGAGCCACACAATGTAATTCAATTCTAGCCATTCATTTGGGCTTTGGAAAACTATAAATAGGGGTCTCCCCCTCATTTTTAAAGGGTTGGAGAGCTGTTGTAAAGGCATTTACAGCAATAGAAAACAACATTGCATGATTTTATGGATGTTCTCTTTAATTTTTTCTCATCTTGCATGCATGGTTCTACTTCCATTTTTAGTTGTAGTTAGTTTCTTGAATGGAAGTGGTGATGGTGATTGATGTTTCAGTATTTGATGAATTTCCAGCTCATGCTTTTTGTGGTTCATTGATGATGAATCACTTTGCAAAGCTAGTCTGAGCTTCCTTCCTTTATTGTTGCAACTTAGTTCAATCGCATGTGCATAATCTGTGTGTGTAATCTAAAAATTTATAGTCCTCAAAAGATTGCACTGGTTTTGTGTAACTATAGGATCCTCTTGGCCAAGTAAAACCTAGTTTAGGGAGTTTGTCTATTGTAGCAACCTCCATGATCACTGTTCATTCGTAGTTTCAAGTCTAAGAACTTCATCTCTTCCCTACCCCTTTTTACACATGCTTGGACAGCAAACACTCGGGATCACAGTCAAGAAGAAGAAGTTGACTTCTTTGGGACAGCGAAGAGCGCGATGAAAATTCAGTTGGAAGGGAGTTGGAATACCTTTCCTCTATCAACAAAGAGTAGTCATCCAATCTAGAAGAGGATCCATTGGTAGTTGAGGATGGGTCAACAAATCTTGCAGTAGCTCATGAGGATGCTAAAAATCAGAAAGAGGAAAATTAGCAAGAGGAAAGGGATGACAACCTTGCAAAAGCATAAAATGATTATTAAGGCATAAGTGAAATTAGACTGGAAGACCTCTCCTTCATAAATGATAGCGATCAAGAATCTGAAAATGCAGATTTGGAGGAGTGGGAACAACTACAACTCATAGTTGTTTGTCATCCAACTTCCCTCCCAAGTGATGATAAGGACCCGATCATGGATAGATATGACTAGCTCGTCTCCAGGTCGGCAAAGGATTGGTTTGAGCTGAGATATCAGGTGGATTTGGTGATATTGCTACCAAATTGGTGTAGGCTCCATGATTCATCAGACTCTGAATTTGCATGTGAGCTATGCCAAGAAGCTATCCAGCATGTTAAAGGACAAGTAGAGTAGCCAAGCACCTGGCCTCCTCTACTTGCTACTCAAATCGAAGTAGAAGATCAAGAGCTGGAATTGAATGACAACTTAGTTGAAGACAATCCTCAAGAAGGTGTTAGGATAGCAAAGGAAGAAGGATAGCAAAGCAGTCTTGAGCTTCCAAACGATGGAGTGGAGCAAATGGGAATGTTGTCCAATAGTCATTCAAGGTCCTTCCCCCCTATAGAAAACTTGTATGCAATGGATGATAGGATTTGTAGAAGACTTTTAGGGGTGGATCGTTCAGCGTACATTGATCCCCTTGACAGACCAATGTCTCTTCCTGTTTTCCTCCCACTTGGAACCATGCCACAAGAGTATATTAGCGCAGCAGAGGAGTACATCCTAAATGTTAGCAATGATGAAGACATACCACCTAAACCTCTAGTTGATGAAATAATGGATCCCCCAAAGTGGGAGAGGGGTTCCCTCTCCGTTTATAGTGGCAGTGACCAAGATGAAATAATCAAACATCCTAATGAGACACATGCAATACAAACGGAAGAAGATAAAGGTAGAGGTGTTGAGATAGCTACCAACAGAGATGATGCACCTGACCAATAACAAGATGCAACTTGGAGCCCTTCCACCATGATCATTGTCATTTCCCTTTCACATTCAGGGAGCTGCAATAGGATAGATTCATCCATGTCATTGTCCCACGACATTGAACACCAGATAAATAAGGACAACACTTGGGAAAGGAAGTGGGACAGTGTGCTTCCTTTTGAAGACAACAGTCAAGTCGACACTAGGTTTACAAAGGAATGACAAGATGAAGTATTTCTTTTTGAAGAACTCCCAATCGGGGCTACAAGTCCCATTGGTAGCTTGGAAGAGGTGATTTTTGCCCCGTCCTCCCAGCCCTACCCATGCCCAAGGCCAAAAATGTCACACCCTCCACCGCACCCACTCAAGGCTGTCGATTCAATGATTGACGATGCAGTGCTTGCTCTCGACTGTCAAGCACTGCCACAATTGCACAACGACATCCAAGTTCTATCCTTCCTTGCTCTTGTTAATTGTCATATGTGCACTTATCATTTTGATTATGGGAGTGAGGGAAGGAAATTTTTTTTATGCATTAACCATGGGTTTAACAAACCTCCTCAATTGCTGATTTTCATTGAATATGCGATTAAATTTGAGTATTGCAATAATGAGCTTCCTCTTTTTGAGTATAAAGATAAATCTGCATGGCTTAGAATTGTAATGATTTCCTTATTACTTATGCATGCATTACAAAATACAATGAGTGTTGATGTCAGCTTTCCTTGCTTGAGCATAGTGCTTTGTAAATATCTCTTTTTACATAGCTTATTTTTGAGTAGTATAGGTTTCCTATAAATACTTTGCTTTCCTGCTTTCCTTAAGTTAGTTGGTTTGTTGTAGGTTGCTTTCTTTAGGGTAGTTTCTTTACTATTTTATTTCATTGTCCCACTTTGGTTAGTTTTGGTGTTCACTTTCTATTCGCTTTGCTTCTATTTTTTTGTTGCTTTGCTCAGGGTACCTCTGTTTTTGGCTAGGCACATCTATGTGCACAATAGCCATACTTTTCGCCTAGGTTTGTTCTACGTATTTTTTTGTTAAACTCTAATCAAGTTTTCAAAGTGGATGGTGAAGGTCTTATGTAAGTGTCAAGTGAATCTGGGTGTTTGATTCAAAGAGGATAATTTTCCTTAGTTGATCTCATTCCTAACGTATTTTGAAATTTTATATCTTTTGCACAAATTAAGAATCTTGAGGTCACTGTAGGTCCTTTGTGAAGTCTAGTTAAGTGAAAAATCTAAATTTTTGCTTAAGTGTTGATGAGCTCGAAATATGCTCATAATTTGAATATTATGATGTATTTTTAATCCCCGTACTCTTATTGTTGATGGTTGTTTTAAATCTTTGATTAAAGGTTTTTTATCTAAAATCAGGTAGTATCTTGTAGCAACACATTCCTATATTCTTGCAGCTTAACATTTCTATGTGTCTGTATTAATTGCCTTGTTTGACCTCCCAAATGATAGATATAATGCATGTGGTTTTTGGATAATGAAATGGATTTAATATGATTAATGAATGTGTATCGTGTTATTTACCATGTGTGCTTTCTTTTGCTTATGTCGCCATGTGCATCACAGGTTGTTGAAGGAAGCATGAATGAGTCAAAGCACAGTAGATCTTGACCTTGCAGTAAAGTCCATTTCTAGCATGACATCGAGGAAGTTGTTCCAGCAAAGACTCTTTGACCGGGTCATTGGGAGGAAATCTAAATGATCATTAATCTAGGAAGAGTGGAATTCTAAATTCTCTCTTAATCGTGTTCAACAGATATGCCTTCATTTATGAGAAGTCTGTTCCTTAGTTTCAGGATGCATTTATGTCCACGTCTTTCTCTATTAGAGTTAGGTAGTTAGTTGCTTTTCTAATATAAATAAGTGTTCCTCCTATGTGAGTGAGCAACAGAGTGTGTTAAAGTTAGTATTATAATGAGAAACAATGTTTTGTGTTAGTTTTCTTACAAGCAGAACAATTAATGTATATGATTCCAAGTTTATGAATAAAAGCTGATGAAGTTTTGAGTTCAATTCTTGCATAAATTGGTTGATGCTTTCTAAGGGGGCCCACTTAGTGAGTATCTGTAGTTAGTTATTTACCTCATGTTGATTATAAGTTAGATTTCATTCTTGAAGGTTTCAGTGCAAACTCAATCTTATATTGTTCCTACAGCATCGGGAATCCATCCTCGTGTTTGTTCCTGCAACATAAGGCCAGTTCATAGTTTGTTTCTTAGTAATAGTTGTCATGATTTCTGCTTTGATTAAGTTATGCTTAAGTTAAGAATACTTTACATTACATTCCTGCAACATAAGTAGAATTCATTACAAGCATTTATTTTTGGTAAAATGTGACTGAAACTAGTTCTTAGTGCACATACAGTGCTGCTCCATTTCAAGTATACATTCCCTAGTTTGACAATGTAAATGAATGACCATAAGAAGATGTTAGTCACCTGATGGAATGTCTAATTCCCATGTTAGGATTTTCTATGACTTTTATATCCTTTCGTGGAATCGACCATTTTTGGCGCCATTGCCAGGGATGGTTTCAAGCTAAGAACCTATCATAGTAATTGTTAGCAATAGTTCATTGTGTTTATTCAAGCATCTTCAAATTCCTTCAATTTACGGTTAATTCTATTGCATGCATAGAAGAAGAGACGCTCTGGGAAGATTCCTCCCTAACCTTCCATTCATTGATAACAATTCTGAACCAGCTTATAATCTATTTGAGGAAGGAGGATACCAAGATATCAATCCATTTGCTGAAAACTTGCTTGTTGAATTGCCATTTACCCCAGCTGATGAAGAACCTCAAGAAAATTCATTTTCTTTGATACTCCATCAAGAAAATATGACACTTAATCCACCTAATCAACCTCCCACTTTTGAATTCCCCATCATTGCTCAGCAAGATAATGATAACCTTAAAAATATTCCTTCTTCATTACTTCCCAAGTTCTATGGACTAGTTACAGAGGACCCAGACACTTTCTTGTTTGAGTTTGACATCCTCTGTCAAAGCTATGATTACACTTTAGATGCTCACAGGATGAAGTTGTTTCCTACTACTTTGAAGGAGGGAGCTCTTAGATGGTTTATGAGTTTGGGAAGGGATGTTGTTGATAGTTGGGTAGCTATGCAAACAAAATTTCTTGAGAAATACAAAGAATATTGTAAGAGTGGTAGTAAGGGTGATGATATATTCAGAATTCAACAAAAAGAGGATGAAAGCCTAGAAGACTATATCTCAAGATTCTTGCTTTCCCTAAAAAAGAATTCAGGCCATACTCTTAATGAAGAATCTCATAAACTACTTTTTCTAAGGGGAATCAATGACACCTGTATAGATGCCCAAGATCTGATGGGAGGAGGAGATATAACCCAAGCGCCTTAGGATGATATCAAAAAAATATGTCGCAACTACTCTCGAGCAATTGTTAAGAAGGGTAGAGGTCATCAAGCCAAAGTGGAAAAGTCTTCTACTAATGGATTTTCACGGATAGATATCACACATTTGTTGTTTGATTTCAAGTAGGATATCATAAACAACATGGCTACATAGTTGGATACTATGCAAGCTTAGAAGAAACATGAGGAAGCTGAAGCAATCTTGGCTGAGTTCTATCCACATTGCAAACAGAAGAAACGTGATTGCAGATGTAAGATGGTGGCTAATCTGGAGGATAAACAATTACCTACTAATTTTAAGATAGTAGAGGGTGATGATGACCAAGTATTCTTCGTTGCACAAAGGCGACCATGGGCTCAAAGACAAAGTATTCCTCAAGACCCTTTGACTTTTGGTAATCCTTATTCTAATTACAATAAACAATGGCAACCTACATATGGCCCATCACCACCTTGGAATACTTCTCAACCACACTGGCCTAACTATCAGAGTACTCAATGACAATCTCCTCAAGGAGATTGGCAGAAACCACAAGAATAATAGGCTCCACCCCAAGGTAATTGGCAGTAGAATCCTCAATGGAGAGGTTCTCAGCAATGGCAGAACCAATCCCCTAGATCCTTGCAGCTTTAACAGCCACAACCTCTAGCTCTTATGCCACCTCTTGCAGCACCTGTAGCAAATACAGGCCCTCCAAAATAAATGCCTATGTCTGCTTAACCATTGGAAAATCCTAATAATAAGCAGCAGCAATAACAATAGCCTATGTATTTTGTAGAAGCCAATCAGTATCCAGCTTATGCCCTAAATATTAATCATATCCATCTCAAGTCTGGAACACTCTCCTTGTTCCATAGCCACCTATAATTACAGAGATTCCAGACTCTACCTTTGAACAACCTACTAATCCTACACAGAACATATACCTATATCAGATACTGTCTCTAAGGAGTCTATCCTGCAGCATCAGGCCAAACCGCCTTTTCCTCAAAGATTGCAAATTACTACATCCAAGTCTATGGAAGATTCTACCTTTGATATTTTGGGTCAGCTAAAGAATGTACACATTCAAATTCCCCTTTTTCAAGCTATTAAAGATGTCCCAATTTATGGAAATCCATTAAGGAGGCATGTTTAAAGAAACCAGGAAGAAAGAAAAAGGATTCTCAAACTATCCATGTTCTAGGACAACTAGCAAATATTATGTTAGGGAAGGTAGTCATTCCAAAATATAATGACCCTGGGAGTCCTATGGTAAAAATAAATATTAATGGCCAAATAGTAAAGAATGTTTTGATTGACCTTGGTGTAGCCATCAATGTAATAACCAAGCATACTATGGAGTATTTGAATATCCTAACTATTCGGTCTACACCTATTGTCCTGCAACTTGCTGATAGTTCCATAGTAACACCTGATGGAGTGGTAGAAGATGTCATTGTCATCCTTGAGTCTTGGGAATACCCAATAGATTTCACCATATTGTCCACTAAGGAAACTTTTGGAGGATATCCTATCATCCTAGGTAGACAATGGTTAGCCACAGCTAATGCTTTTATAGGATTCCGTTCAGGAGACATGACAATTTTTGATGGTTAGTCAAGAAAGAAATTGGATTTATACCCACCTACCCAGCCTCAGCCAAATTTGTCTCAACCAATTTAGCCAGATTTAGGAGAGGAAACTGAAGAAGTCAATTCATTGGCTCAACTAATGATATTGCAAACTAATCTGTTTTCCCAGCTTCAAAGTGAGGATGGCCTGCTTTTATACATTTTGCAATCCAACTCTGATCTGAGTAGCCCATCTGTTCTAGATAGTTGTCTTTAGCAGTGTTTTATACAACAACTGAATCCTGAGAGCCTGCCACCTAAATTTCTTGCAGTTTATCACAATTTTCTTCCACATGAAATATAGACACAACCTTTGTCAATAGCCTCCATGAATGATCTTACCAAGCAAGTAGAAGTGTCTCCAAGCCGTTGTCTAAATATCAATAATAAGCTGCCTCAATCTCAACAAATTGCCCTAGTCACAATGTTGCAAGATCAACACAGAGCTTTTGCATGGGACTATGGGGATATGAAGGGAATAGATCTTCAACTCTGTACTCATAGGATCTACATTAATGAAGACTGTTCACTTGTTAGGCAGCCTCAAAGAAGAATAAACCCAACACTCAGGGAAATAGTTAAAAAAGAGCTCCAAAAATTGTTTGATGTTGATTTAATCTACCCCATTTCAGACAGTCAATGGGTATATCAATTGGTGATTGTTCCTAAAAAAGGTAGAAAATAGAGATTTGTGTAGACTACAGGGAGCTAAACACAACAACTAAAAAGGATCACTTTCCACTACTATTTGTTGACCAAGTGCTAGACTCATTGTCTGGTAAAAAGTATTTCTCCTTTTTGGATGGATATAGTGGGAATAATCAAATTAGAATTGCCACTGAGGATCAAGACAAAACAACTTTTACCAGTCCATGGAGCACTTTTTCCTACTTTGTCTTACCTTTTGGCCTGTGTAATGCACCTGCAACATTTCAAAGGGTAGTGATCCATATTTTTACTGATATTTCTCATGATTCTATGGAGATCTACATGGATGATTTCACCACTTATGGAGTTACTTATGAATAAGCATTTACAAATTTGGAGAAAGTGTTGAAAAGATGTAAGGAGCAAAATTTATCTTTGAATAGTGAGAAGTGTTTTATGATGATGCAAGAGGGAATTGTTTTAGGCCATCATATCTCTCAAGCAGGAATTCAAGTTGATCCTACAAAAATAGAAATTATTCTAACTTTGCAAACACCTATGAAACAAAAGGATGTTAGAAGCTTCCTAGGACATGTTGGATATTATAGAAGATTTATCAAAGATTTCAGCAAAATAGTCAGTCCATTATATGCCTTATTGACTAAGGATTCTAAATTTAACTGGATTGAGGCCTATGACAAATCTTTCCTGCAGCTTAAGAACTTACTTACTCAGGCACTTGTTCTTCAAGGACCGAAGTGGAGTCTACCCTTTCAAATACACACAGATGCTTCTGATTATGCCATAGGGGCACTTTTAGGATAGAAAGAGAATTTCATAGAGCATGCCATATATTTCATTAGCAAAAATCTTCAAGGCCCTGAATTAAACTATATTGTCACAGAGAAAGAATTGATAGCAGTTGTGTATGCCCTAAACAAGTTTCGACATTATGTCACTGGTTACCAAATATTTGTCCATACAGATCATGCAGCAATAAGGTACCTCATGAATAATCCTTCCATATTTGGCAGATTAGCAAGATGGCTCCTATTGTCGCAGGAATTTGATATCACAGTTATTGATAAGCTAGGTTGGGCTAATGTGGTGGCCGATTTCTTGTCAAGACTTCAAACAACTACACCTGCCACCCCTGAGATAATTGATGATAGCTTTCTTAATGAAAATTTATTTTCTATTGCTGCTCAAACTCCATGGTATGTAGATATTGCAAATTATTTAGCAGCTAATAAGATCCCAGCCCACTTCTCACCAAAGGAAAGACAATTGTTGGTAGAGAAAATTTTTAACTTTTCATGGATTGCAGACTGTTTATTTTACACAGGACCTGACCAAGTCATGAGAAGGTGTGTTAGGGAAGATGAGACCTATGACATTTTGCATTCCTATCATGATCAACCATGTGGTGGGCACTTTGCAGCCAAGAGAACATCTATGAAAGTGCTTGCTATAGGATACTATTGGCTCACACTACACAAAGATGTTGCAGCCTACACCAGAAAATCTGACAGATGTCAACGCATGGGGAGACCAACAAGATTTGATGAAATTCCCCTGTATCCTCAAGTGGTAGTCAATCCCTTTGACAAGTGGGGCATGGATTTTGTTGGGCCTATTGATCCTCCATCCAATGAGTGATCATACATTTTGGTTTGCACTGATTATGTAACTAAGTGGGTGGAAGTGAAAACAATGACACATGCCCATGACAATAAAGTTGTTGAGTTCTTGTATGAGAAAATTTTTACTCAATTTGGAGTCCCAAGGGAACTTGTTACTGATCAAGGAGCTCAGTTTACATCAAACTTAATCACTGCATTGATGAATGATTATAAGATCAAGCACATAAAGTCTAGCCCCTATCACCCTCAAGCCAATGGTCAAGTAGAGGTTACCAATAGAGAAATTGAGGCAATCCTTACTAAGACAATACAATTACACAAGGAGGATTGGAGTAGTCACCTTCCTAAAGTAGTCTGGGCCTATAGGACAACATGAAAAACAACTACAAGCTTCACTCCTTTTGAGTTACTCTATGGAAAAACTGTCATGTTGCTAATAGAGTTTGAGCATAAGACCTTAAGGACTGCTCTCCAGCTTAACATTGATATTTCAGAAGCCCAAAAGGAACGCCTCCTATAGCTAAATGCATTGGATGAGATAAGGAAAGTTGCTCTGCAGCATACTGAAGCTATCCAGCAACAAAGAAAAAAATGGCATGAACACCATATCGAACTAAGCAAATTCTCTCACAGGATTGGGTGGATGTCGCATGACTCTAGGTATAAAGAAAATCAAGGTAAACCTACCACACGATAGCTTCTTAACCTTAAGTGAAATAGAAAATGCGTTTGATAATGGTTTTAGTCTAGTTAGCTGGGCTAGATCTTCGTCTCGATTCGGCTACCGGTTAATGGGGATCAACCGCCTTAGTTTCGTATCATGTAAGATCCAAAGAAGAATTATAAAGCTTGTTATGGATGCATTGATCTTCCTGTAGCAAAAGGCTTCGACCTTTCTTCTACAACATCTCTTTAAAATTCTATGTTGCATGCCCATAATAAAGGTTTCCTTTTTATAGAAGCCACTTTCTCCATTTTTCATCCATCACCACCATTCATTCCCTCTTCTTCCACGTCACCTATCCATGTCATCCAATCCCATCGCGATCAGCCTCCCCATTTAGGAGCCTCTGAATTTGCTTCATCATTTCCTGTTGAGCTGTAATCTTTTCCCAAAGATGTATCGCACTCGTATTAAGCAAAATAATCTATATCTTCTTTTATTGTCACATCATTTATTTATTTTATTTATTCATTAATTTCTATGTACATATCAGTCATTATTTCCTATTCTTCACCTATCCTTTTGCACATGTGTGGACACATGCCAAATTTTTAGTAGGGGGCGGGGATAATCCATTTCAACTTTTCTTATGCCACTATCACAACTGTTAAAATATTTTTATTTTCTTGTACTTACCAAGTACGACTGCGTGCTTTTATCCTAAACAATAATTAATTAATTTGATTTTGAGAAGTTTTAAATAACTCATTTCTCATGTGGATTATTATCCCTTTGTGGGCTATTCTTTGGAAAAGTAAAGGAAAAGCCGCCTTTAGGGCGTGAAGAAAGCAGTGGTAGAAAAGAAAAGTTTTTCAAATTTTAGAAGCAGTTTGAGCTCTGCTAAATATTAGGTAGGGATAATTCTATGAATAATATAAGGCCTAAGGGTAAGACATGAGCTCGTGAGCCTCATGGAACCCTTGGATGCAAATCCCTCAAGCAATGCATCTTCAAAGAATTCGCGGCCATTGGTAAATCTATTTTCCTCGGCATAGACCCTATACCGAGTGCTGTAGGTGAGTTTTTGAGATATCTTTCAAAGGGAGAAGCTACAGTGTGGGGTTTGACAGTAGCTGTTACAGAAGAGAAGATTACAGAAGTAACTGGGCTTCCGGCAGTAGGAGAAAATTTTTCTTTAGGGAGAGATGTTGTCTCTGCTAGGGCAGAATTCACAATACCAATAGATGGACCCTTGGAGGTTTCCAAGCAAGGATGCAAACGGGTGTCACTGCCTCCTCCATACTCAAAATATGCCACCTTCATAATCAAGTACTTGACTTGTGAGGGATGATTTTCCTATTTTCATTCCTATCATTTTAAACTATTGAGTCAGAGGAACAGTTTAGTTGTCAGTGTTCCAAATTTTTTGCTAAACCTTTTGAAACATTGTGCCCATGAAACCCAGAGGGGTAGGGACAACTCTATTGCCCACCATGCCCTCATTAAATTCTTGATCGAGCATTCCCTGAGGGATGTATCACCCCTTTCTTGGCAAGAATTTGTTGCCTAGAAGGGTCTGCAACCTCCAAAGCCTCCTAGAGAACTCCCTGCACGGCACAAAAAAAAAGAAAAAGAGAGTAGAATCTACAAGTAGGGAAGCAGAGCAAGAATCATCTACTCCTGTAGCACTTAGTCTTGCAGCCTCCACACTAGACCCCTCTACCCAAGTACAAAACAGGTCTGCTAGTAGAGAAGAAAAAGAGAAAACGAAGGTAGGAGAGTCATCTAGGGCAGAACAAACCCCAAAATCTAACCCTCATATTCAAAAGCGAAAATGTTCTACTCCACTCTTTCCTACAGCATCTTCCCCTATAGCAATTTCTCCTGCAGCAACTCCTGTTGCTATTACAGTTTCACTATCATCTTCTCCTAATGAGTTTAAATCCTCTAAGAAGGTTAGAAAGAGGAAAGCCACGAAAGTGTGTCCTATAGCTATTACTTTAGAAACATTTCCAAAAAGAGTTTCATCAAGGAAACAGCATAAAGTTACCTCAACCTCTGTTCAACCTAAAATTATAGTAATTCCTGAGGAATTTGAAGAATTTAGTCATGATGTTTCTCAGAATGTATTTGAGAATGTTCCATAAATTCCATCTGTTATTCCTAGGGAAGTGCAAAATGAGACAGTGGAAGTTGAGGAAGCACAACATGGTAGTGGTAATGAAAGGGGGATGCCAAGTCTTGATGACTTGGCTGAAGCAGTTAGGCAAGTTTCAAAAGAAACACAATCTCCTCCTGAGCAACAATAGGAGTCCATCTTGCAGCAAGAGGAAGAACAGCTTGAACAATTTGAAGTGTCCAATGAAACCCCATTACCCCCTGAAACTTGTCGAGCATTGGTTGTTTATAAAAGGAAATTGTTAATTGAATATTTGGAATATCTTAGGACTACATGGAGGACTGTTACATTTCAAACTTTGAGTTTCTGCCATTTAGCTAGAACTGAAATTCAACAAAGTCTTTGTGAAGAAGAAAAGAAGAAATTGAAAAAAAAATAGGAAATTCAAGAAATGAAAGAGAAAATGGATGAAATGGTGAAGATAACTAGTAAAATTATGGAATGTAGACCACCACCTAGGGTATATGCTATGTGCCTTAAAGAGAAATTTCTTTGGTTCCAATTGATGAGAATTTCAAGAAATTTAAACCCTGTCATTCACATAGCTAAGGAATTTTATGATGCATATCAAGTAGCACCCAATTGGCTGAAAAATTCTTTATGTGAGTTTTATTTGCATGGTTTGCTAATTCCCTCTAAAATAGAGTGGAATCCACTTCTCTACATTGGTGGCATTCATCTGAGGTCACTCATGTCTTGGGTAGCCAATGAAACTAACTATGGAAGACAATTAGAGGCTTATGAAGAGGCTGAAAGGAATGAACCTATTCCACTGTGACCTGAAAGCTCATCTCCCCACACAATTCTGAGAACTTCACTTACTGTTATGTATGGATTCAATGATTAGATAGAAAGAATAAAAATATTTGATATCAGGAAGCAAGTGTATGATGAGTTCAAAGACCAAACATATATGTTTTGGAAGCTTTCATCTTCCAGAATTGAAACAAGATGGGAAAAACTGACTATAGGTCTGAGTAAATCTGAGCCTCATAGCCCTCTGAACTTTAAGGAAGCCATCAGAAGGATAGAGAAGTATATGCAGCTTGGTCTCCAGAGAAGGTTTGAGTTATGGTTACCATTAACATTTTGACCTCCAGTTTTGATGTGGCCACTTTACCCTTGTTGGGCTATAGATGTTAATGAGGATGCAAAAACCTGCAGGTATGAGAGATGGGAAAGTTTCAAAGGTTTCTACTACAAATTCAGAACTTCATTACAGGGCCATACTACTCCTACTGATTTCATAGAAACAACTTGAAAGCTTAATGTTGGAGGACCATCATTAGGATAAGTAGGGAGCAAATGATGAGCTTGAAATATGCTCATAATTTGAATATTATGATGTATTTTTAATACCCTTACTCTTATTGTTGATGGTTGTTTTAACTCTTTGATTAAAGACTTTTTTATCTAAAATCAAGCAGTATCTTGTAGCAACACATTCCTATATTCCTGCAGCTTAACATCTTTGTGTCTGTATTAATTGCTTTGTTTGACCTCTTGAATGACTGATATAATGCATGTGGTTTTTGGATAATGAAATGGATTTAATATGTGATTAATGAATGTGTGTCGTGTTATTTTCCATGCATTCTTTCTTTCACTTTTGTCGCCATGTGCATTTCAGGTTGTTGAAGGAAGCATGAACAAGTCAAAGCGCAGTAGATCTCGGCCCTATAGTAAAGTCCATTTTCAGCACGACATTGAGGAAGTTGTTCCAGCAAAGACTCTCTGACTGGGTCATTGGGAGGAAATCTAAATGATCATTAATCTAGCAAGAGTGGAATACTAAATTCTCTCTGAATCGTGTTGAACAGATATGCCTTCATTTATGAGAAGTTTGTTCCTCGATTTCAGGATGCATTTATGTCCATGTCTTTCTTTGTTAGAGTTAGGTAGTTAGTTGCTTTTCTAATATAAATAAGTGTTCCTCCTATGTGACTGAGCAATAGAGTGTGTTAAAGTTAGTATTATAATGAGAAACAGTGTTTTGTATTAGTTTTCTTACAAGTAGAACAATCAATGTATATGATTCCAAGTTTATGAATAAAAGCTGATGAAGTTTTGAGTTCAATTTTTGCATAAACTGGTTGAAGCTTGCTAAGGGGGCCCACTTAGTGAGTATCTGTAGTTAGTTATTTATCTCCTATTGATTATAAGTTAGATTTCATTCTTGAAGGTTTCAGCGCAAACTCAGTCTTATATTGTTCCTGCAGCATCGGGAATCCATCCCTATGTTTGCTCATGTAGCATAAGGCTAGTTCATAGTTTGTTTCTTAGTAATAGTTGTCATGATTTCTACTTTGATTAAGTTATGCTTAAGTTAAAAAGAATTTATATTACATTCCTGCAACATAAGTAGAATTTCTTCCAAGCATTTATTTCTAGTAAATTGTGACTGAAACTGGTTCTTAGTGCACATACAGTGCCGCTCCATTTCAAGTATACGTTCCATGGTTTGACAATGTAAATGAATGACCATAAGAAGATGTTAGTCACCTGCTGGAATGTCCAATTCCCAGGTTAGGATTTTCCATGACTTTTATATCCTTTTGTGGAATCGACCAAGTGCCACTATGATTCTCAGCCCTAAGCGCGAGCTTCAATGCTTGTGGGTTGAACAGAATTGAAAATTGAAAATGAAAAGAAAAGAAACAAAAGAAAGAAAGAAACAATTTGAAAATCAAAACAAAAGAAATTCATCTTTTTAGGGGTACCCAAGCAACTCTACTGGGGCTATGGATGCTCGGCCAATAGTAGAGTAATATTTGGGAGAATCATAGTGACAACTTTGTTGGGGCTACGGATGCTTGACTGGCAGTGAGGCAATGTTGTGAATGCTTTTGGAGTTAGAAAAAACTACATAGCTTAACTTGATGAAGCTTGGGTTCCTATAGCAACTAAAGGATGGGAATTAATGCAATTACACACACTTGGATTTTTAGCATACTGAAGGTTAGATTAACTAGTGGTTTTGATCCTTTGGTCAAGTGTCCAGTTTTTTTTTCCCTAGTGTGAAGATCGAAACCAAATATTTTGGATTCATGATTCTAGTTTTTCATCAAAATTCTTTGGAGTATTTCCCCAATGAGTCACCATTTGTTGTGCATGTTTTTCACACATGCCCCGCCATAGGTAGGGACCCCCTCTTTTCGCTCTTGATGGGCTATTTTTCTCCTGTCTCATTCTATGTGCCCCTTTCCTAGAGCCTAAATTGGTCATGTGCCTTCAAACGATCAAATTCCCCTGACCAAATTCACCTACCTGAGTTTCACTAAGTCTTTTGCTTTCAAGGAAATGCCCTATGGGTTTCCCTTCGTCTATTGCCCCAACATCCTCTAGGCCTCGCATACCTGTCGCCTCGGGTCGCCACTCATGTTTCACTATTGAGTAGAGGCTGACACCCAACTTCCACCCACATGGCAGGACCGGCACTTAGTATCTTTGTCTAAGCCTTGACCAAGCATCCAAATGAGTGTGAGATTCCACATCTCACCTAACCTGGGTCCGCCATACAAAGAAATCAATGCACACCATTAGTGGCAATTGGCCCATAAATTTTGCTCCATGCCCTTCATTTTATTTGGGGTATTCAAATTTGGAGAGAAGCAAAGTCCCCCTTCCTTTTTTCTGCTTTTTGCCTTGTTCCTGCTAACTTGGTCCTTGATTGCTCAATTCACTTTTTCCTTCATTTTTGACTTTGGGGACAAGTTTCCTATGGATTTGGGATGTTTTTGTGGTGCCTAAGTGAACTACCAAGGTTTTTATAAGTTTTGGAAAGTTGCAAAAATTTCATTCTGAAACTTCGTCCCTCCATGGCCATTTTTGGAACTCCATCCCTCCATGGTCATTTTTGGAACTTCGTCCCTCCTTGGCCATTTCCAGAACTCTGTCCCTTTGTGGTTGTTTCGGGAACTTCATCATTCCTTTTCCATTTCTAGAACTCCATCCCTTCATGGCTATTTTGAGAACTCTGTCCCTCCTTGGCCATTTTTGAGACTTTCGTTTTGGGTTGTCATCTGCTCATTATCTTTTCAAAAGGGTGGCGACCCTCTGACTTTCCCTTCCCAAACTTTCGTATTTTTCTAAATAACTTCAATCTTAAGGAAGTATGTCTTGGCACTCTTTCTCCCCCTTTTCCCATGCGCTATAATTGAAAAATATTGGTTTTTCTAAGTTTTGTGAGGTCCAAGAACTTCCCT
>VDFB02000015.1:279574530-279879945 GCA_007258455.2 Sequoia sempervirens
GTCCCACCTTAGGAATTTAAGGTGGGTTTCAGTATTTTGATGCTTTAAATGATATTTGTTGGGATTATTCTCAAAAATACACATAAATAAGGCATGTGGATGCAAAATGGGGCCAATTAAAGCATAAGAAATCCCAATTATTAATGACAAGCCTAGGAAAGTGTGAAAGTGTGTTACAACACTTTACAACACTTCAAAGAAAGGCTTGGTAAAAGGTTAAAAGAGGTTATTTTATTAACAAGACCCTAGAAAAGTGTGAAAGTATGTTACAACACTTTACAACATTTAAGTAAGGTATCATTTGAATCCTTTTAGTTCACAAGGGCCCCAAGACCTAATGTGAATGTATTATCCACATTACAACATTAAATCAAGGCAATATTAATCCAAAAATCACAAGGAGGGCCCAAACAAGTCAGAAAAAGTAGAAGGGTTACTTTTTCAGTGACCACATTAATCCCCCACTTTAGTGAGAGGATGAACCTGCTTCAAAATCATACTAAAGTAGACCAACACACATCAAGAGGGGTTCAAATGTACCAATGCTAGCAAGATGGGATGAAAATGATCAAGAGGGGTGATCAAGCCCCCAGGATCAGGATTCCATGGAAAACCATCATAAGCACAAAGGAACACACATAGAAATGATATCAAGAACAACAATGAGGCACAATCATACAATGCCAAATATGAAAAAGGGAAAAATAAAAGGAAAGATAGAATTGCATCAAGCTTTGACCATTTGTCCAACACGATGTGGATCAGATCTAGATTGTTTGTGAAAAATGCATACCCACTTTGAGGTGACGGAACTCATGGCTGTCCACCAGGTGAGAAGGATTGAAAGGTGAGAAACATACACTCATGGCTAGTATGCACTCACACACACACAGGTTGCTATGTGGAAAGTCATTCCTCAAAATGGGCTTCCTGCTCAACCATACCAAAGTTATACCTCTCGATAACTTTAATAAGGTTCCACACAAAGAAAATGGTCTTTCGAGCTTCATGAGAAAGGCAAAACTTCGTATGCTTGGAGCTCATGAACAAACGTGATGGCTCCATAGGCATGCAAGTTGTGTGTATGTAAGGTGGTCATATATCAAATGAAAAATGCAATGAGCAAAAAATGTTCAAATGAGTCTTGCTTAGTTCATGCAGGGTCTTTACCTAGGGAACATTGTGCCTAATGTCTCCAAGAGAGGACCGATCAAAGAATAGAATATTCTCAATTTAGGGATGTAGTGTGTCACATCAAGACACTAAGAGGAATGCAATATGCTAAGATAGATCACACTCATGAAGGACATCACACCCAATGTCATCCACTAAGCGACAAACGCATCGTATGAAGTAAGAAGGCTACACTAAGAACCAAGAAAAGGAAAAATGTAAAAGAATAATGCCAATGTATACCCCCACTTTAAAGGAATTGTTGAACACCATACTGTGAGAAATTACTTTAAAGTAGCAAATGAAAATTACAAATAAGAAAGAAGACATGAGAGCTAACTTGGAAAGCCCTATGCCAAGTCATATGTTTTTGAGTAAAGTTGTGTCATGTAAGAGAAAAAGAAAAGAAAAAGGGTTGCCCCCAAAATGGAAAAACACCAAACACATAAAGGATCTATGGATTTGGGGTCAGTGTGTTCTTTTTTGCAATGTTTTTAGAGAGCTCGAAACTGTCATCATTCCCCAAATACATAGAACTAGAAGAATGACACAAAGAGAGTGAAAACAAAGAAAAATAAAGAACCTTTTGGGTCAACATGGAAGAGACATAGGGTTTCTCAACACCTTGCATCATCCCCAAAAGGAAAACACAAGACAAATGAAAAAAAAAGGCAAAAGAAAAATGAAAGGCTTTTGGGTCAACATGAAGGATACATGAATGTCTTGATGCCTTGTGTCATTCCCAAAAGGAAAACACAATAAAAAGAGAAAGATAAAATGAAAAGGAAAAGAAAAAGAAAGCCTTTTGGGTCAACATGAAGGAGACATGAATGTCTCAATGCCTTGTGGCATCCCCAAAAGGAAAACATAGAAAAAAGATAAAGATAAAAAGGAGAAAGCAATACAAGAGATATAGAGAAGAATGAAGGTACAAATAAAGGATGTCACAAAGAGAGAGAACATCAAACAAAACATCACGTGGGATCACATTACGCACATGCAATCACACAAAAGAAAATGAAAAAGGAAAATAAAATGCAAAAGACTAGTAAGGAAAATGTGAGTCAACCTTCGAGCAAGTCATCATCCTCCCAATCTTAGTCTCTATAAGTGGAAGGTAGATGACAAACCGAAGGGACAATGATAAATGCATTACTAGGACAAGGCTAACAATTGCTTGCTCCCATTGAGTGTGAGACAAGAATGAGTCAAGGTAGGTGATAGAAAAGGTCATGTAATAGTGAGAAGAGAATGTTCTACAACTGCTACATGATAGAGTAGGAGAGTATGTTATGTGATCACTAGATAGCAAGTATTGCCATCGAAGTGATAATTTCTCAATATTTCTTTCAATGCATGACACTCATCACTACTATGTCCAAGAACTCGATGATATGCACAATGTGGAACTTTTTCATCTTTAGGATATAACACAAGTTGGTTCATAGGTGGTGGTAGTAATATTAATCCTTGGTTGAGAAGAACTTGTAATTTTCATTCACTTTCAGGTCATGGGTGAGGAGACTTCAGTTTTTCTAACTTGTAAGGCCTCTTGCATTTGCTAGATTCACCCTTCTCTCTAATTGAAGGAGGAAAACCCAAAGTGATCCTCTCATCCTTGTCATTGTTATTAATCAAGGGTTTCTCTATAGGAAGGAGGACATTGAGATCAGGTGGGAAATCAAATATCATCGTACCATCATCATGAAGCCTTAGATATTCTCTAGGAGGCTTGTTGTTATGAGAGGGGTCTTGATAGCCCACCCCCTTTGTGTTTTCATCTGTTGGTTTTTGCTCTAAGATAACTGATGAATTTCATGTTCGCTTGTTGTGTCGCATCCTTGTTTGCTCAAGATGGTGAAGCCTTTGCCATATGTTTCTTTGAGGTTGATGGGAATATTTGTTACTTTGTTATCATAAAATGGTTGAGTTTTTTCTTGTCTAAAGGAACTAGGTTCACCTGTTGTAGGGAACTTAGGTTCAAATTTTGTTTCAAGATGTGGTATTGTAGGAATATTTGGTTGGTTCATGGATGGATAAAAGGATGCATTAGCTTCAAGGTTGTCAAGACAATTATTTAGGAACTTATTCATGTTGTCATCATCTTCTCCAATGATGTCAACATCATGAGGATGACATGCATTAGGATTTGAAGGAGCATGAGTCAATTCAATGTCATTAGGGTCATTTCCAAAGGCACAACTTGGCATATCTAATAAGGATATTAATGACATCCAAATCTTGTTAAAACACATATCCATGATGTAAGTTTCATAGTATAAATTATGCAAGAATGTTGATGCAATTTTGACTTTAAGCAATGCACAAGATGAATGAAATTAAACTAGATGCAATGAATTGAATGAAACAAAAAATCTGCAAACTGAAATGGAGAGATGAAAACAACAAACAAGAACTCAAAAAATGAAGATTAAATACTAGAAAATGCAATGCAACATGCGTAAAGGGACTGATTAGCCCAAGGTGGTGAATGAGTCCTAGTACTTATTTTTTTGAAAAATTTCAAAATTTTTGAAATGAATTTTATGCTTTTTAAGTTTTCTAATGCAAGTCTGAAATGCAAATGTAGAATTCTACTGATTTTTAATGAAATTAAGTGCAATAATGCAAGCTAAATGAACTTTTCACTAATGCAAATTTGGAAACCCTAGAATGAAAACTAACTAATGCAAAAATGCAATGCAATGTTAATGCAAGCTAAATCTAGGATGTAAATGCACTCCAAATCAAAATTATGATGTTCAAATGTTGGGTTCACCAAAATGTGGACACCGAAAATGGATGCTTCACTTCCTTGTCCACAAAATGGATACAAGGAGAGGGATCCAATTTCACGATATTCACATTCAAGGACACCTTAGATATCTCATCCCAATCAAGGATGTGAGAGATATAACTATAAGCAATCCTTGGAGATGATTGAGACAAGAAATGGGTTCACCACCAAGTGTAAACTTGGAAAATACAAAATGTTTGAAAACATAGTGTGATATGCAAAAAGACCTAAAAATGCAAGTAGAATGTAACAGAAAATTATAAAACTAGAAAAATGCACCTAGAAACTTGTTGGAGATGGAATGGAGCTCTGGATTCCTAAAAAACCTATTGTTGATGCTAACTGGATTCATACACCAAGCTGGGTGAATCAGTCTAGTTTCGGGAAAACTGTGCCAGAACAAGTTTCAGCCAAAAGGGTACTTAGATCTGCAAAAATCTTGTTTAGGCTTGGGTAGTGGGACTCATTTGCCAATAGTGGTGAATTAGTCCACTTCTAGATTTCTAGAAATTCAGAATGGGATTTTGTAGCTCCCACTCTACTCGATTGTTCCTGATACAAATATGGGTCCAAAACTGCCAAATTTAGCCTATAGCCCTTCTCCAAGGCTTGTTTGCAACTTTGACAACTTTGAATTGCTTTAACAACTTGATGAAAACTTTTCCAATCTTTCTCTTTGACAAATCTGTAAACTAGACCTACAAATCACATGCAAAGAGAGGGAAAAATGTTGTGGGGTTAGTGAATAGCGGTTTTCCTTGGTCAAACCCCTTGTTAGTAATTAAACCCTTGAAATGAAATGAAATAGAATAGAGAATGATGAATGAACAAGTAATGATGTTACAACTCACCAAACCCATATGATAGAATTTTGCAAACATGTAAGTGATGGCTCCAATGGATGTAGAATTGAAATCTTACTTGATGTTGATGCAATGCTTGCTTGAAACATAAATCCTACATCACAAATGTTAGCTCTAAAACAACATGATGAAAGCAATCTTTGACATGGTGAATGACACTTGAAGAATCTCTTGATTTCTTGATAATCTTCCCTTGAAATGCCTTGAATTCTCTTATGAATGCTCAAATGCTCTTGTAAACTATATACATGAATGCTTGAATTCTTGATTAGTTAGGATGAAATGAGAGAAAGAACCTTGTATTTATACTCAATTATGCAATAATTCCTGAAATTACAACACTACATGCCGACCTTAGATATTGGAGAATAAAAACCCACCAGAATTTTGAATTAAATTTTAATTTTGAGTTAAAGGGAACTCATTCGCCACCCTAGGTGAATGGGTCCCACCTAAGAGGACTCATTCACCCATAATGGCAAATGAATCCCACCTTAGGAATTTAAGGTGGGTTTTGGGATTTTGATACTTTAAATGATATTTGTTAGAATTATTCTCAAAAATACACATAAATAAGGCTTGTGGATGCAAAATGGAGCCAATCAAAGCATAAGAAAGCCCAATTATTAATGACAAGCCTAGGAATGTGTGAAAGTATGTTACACCACTTTACAACACTTCAAAACAAGGCTTGGTAAAAGGTGAAAAGATATTATTTTATTAACAAGACCTTAGAAAAGTGTGAAAATATGTTACAACACCTTACAACACTTAAGCAAGGTACCATTTGAATCCTTTTAGTTCACAAGGGCCCCAAGACCTAATGTGAATGTGTTATCCACATTACAACATTAAATCAAGGCAATATTAAGCCCAAAATCACAAGGAGGGCCCAAAAAAGTTAGAAAAAGTAGAAGGGTTACTTTTTCAATGATCACACTATGTATAGTATTTTTAGTGTCATTTATTATTTATTCATCCAAATTTAAATAAAATATATTTTTCATTTTTAAACTCTATTATATGCACATTAAAAAAAATTATTGTTGATTAGTTTTCAAAACAAATAGGAGCACACTCAATTTTTTATTTTTCAAGATGTTTCCACTTTAAAATTTGGTGAAAAAATCATATGTTGATTAAAATTTAATATAAAAAGGCATAAACTACATAATGTTAGCTTACTTTCCACTAAAGCAATTTGTAAAATGCTTTTTAAAAATCAACATTTTTGGAGGAGCATTCTAAATGTTATGTTATATATCTTTCTACCAAAATTAGGATCACTTTGTGTTCTCCCCCTATTAGAACCTCTTAATATCTACCATTTATAAAAAAAAATGGTATTTAAGAAATTAGATTCCAAGCACTACAACTATTGTTCTTGTTGCATCTTCAAATTTTTCAGCATGGCTATTTTCAATTTCTCATCCAATACCATTTTTTACTAGTTTTAGAAATTAAAAATGGCCACTTTGACCCCATTTTGGTTCCCCATTTCCATGCACATAACCATTCATGAACTTATTGTTTTTTATTAGAGGTAAATGGGTTTTGAAGGGACCTTGAAACCCTTAACAGAAAAGGAAAGTTGTATCAAAAGATAACTAAACTTATTTTTAGTTAAGGTATTGTTAGTTAAGGTTCTTGTAATAATATAATTATTTGCAATCTATTGACATTTCAAACATGATTATCATTGAAAATTTCTATCTTGAGTGAAATATTCTAATTAGGCATTAAGAGTACATTTTGCTAAAATTGAAAGTATGATTTTGGTGGATATTATAATGTGGTTATGTTGTGAAATCAATATTTTTTTATCATTTCCATCTAGCTCTTTATGGAATAGAGTTATGATATAAATCATAGTGTTAAGATGGTTTGATAACGAACCTAATTTTCATGTCTAGAATAGTGATTATATTTGTGCATTAAAAATATGAATACAATTGAATAAGATATGGAATATGATGATGTTAATGAAATAAAATTTCTTGGTGAAATTTTTTTTACCATCCATTTTTATTGAAGTATATGATCTTTGATGCATGGTTTGTACAACATTATTATTATTTCTTAATCATGTGAATGGGGGTAAAATTATACTTACATTTTGAAATCTAGTGATTTTAATTCTTATATGCAATAATTCCAATTCTTAGATGAATCAAAATTCCTTGGTGAAAACTAGTTGTGTACATCAGTGTTCAATTTCAAGTTAAGGTCAAAATAGTATTTTTGGATCCTATTCTCATGAATAATAGAATTTCCTGAAAATTGAAATAGGAAATTTTTAGTATTTTTAATATTAGTTGCAAAACCTATATTTATTGTATTTCAATGGTGGAAACTATTCATAAACAATGCTTAATGTGTATAAGTTGCAACTTGTTTTCTAACTTAACCTTTTTGCCTTGCATTGGCTTGGGCAATGTACTAGTAGTTCAAATTTTCATTTTAGTGTTAATCCTAGGTATGGAATGAGATGTAATACCTTTTAAGAAACCTTAAAAATTTCCCAAATAGGAACTTAGAGTCAAATAGAACCCAACCAAGTGCAAAATATAGGTGTGTTCCTTGTTTAGGATTGCTTGTTCATTTAGGGGGCATTTGCATTGCTAGGAGTGATCTAAAAAATTCCAAGGTGGTTCCACTAATGCCAATGGAATTTATAAACAAGAAAAGGGGAATTTTTTATTAAAATTGGTAAACCTATCACAATGAATAGAAAATAATATTTTTTTGAAATGGTTTTGTAAAGGAAGGTTGATTATAAGGGTATAATTTTCCTTCTTGTCAACTTTTTTTGATGAAGTTTTATATCCTTTGATGATTATTTCCCACTTGTCGTATGGTTGAGCCTATGAGTGGAAATGTTCAATTTCTTACATGACTAAAGTCAGATATTGGATCTCCCTACCATTCTACCTCAAAGGAGAGTAATATTAAGGTAGAATTATCATTTCTATATCATTTTAATATGTGTTTATTTCTAGGATTGAACCAAAGGATAAATTGAGGGTTAGGATCTACCATGATTGAGAAACGGTGTTTTTTTCCCTTACACCTTGTCCATTTGTGAGAGATAGTGTTAGAAATCAAATACCCGTCCATAATTTTAGAGAAAAATGTATCTTCTACTTTGATCATCATGATGAGTTCATCTAACAATAGTGTTAATTATTTAACTTATGTGATCATAATTGTTACATTGATTTCAAGTTCTACAAGTGTCATTATGTAATTTCATGAATTTTTTTAGTGTGTGAGTAACTTGTATTATGATATGTTTGTGTTGTAACTAATACACATAAAAAATTCCCAATTATTGATTGTTAATGTCTTGGTGTAAAGTTGGGACATTAGACATTTATGAATCATATGAGAAAATGTAACATAAATAATCATTATTTTCCCAAGCCAAGCTAATCTATTCAAAATATATATATTATAAGGAAAAGATATATTGTAGTTTGAATATAAATAAATTAAATACTAATACTCTAACCTTTCTTCTTCCTTTTAAACAACATATATACCATTTCAAAATTAAGGAATATTATATAAATTCCTTCACAAAGGAAGGACCCTTACTATCTTCTTTAGTGAGATCATGTTCCCACTTTATTTCATGATCTTTTTCATCTCTTTTTGTAACCCAAAGAATTTCTCTTCTAAGAATTATTATATTTTCTTCTAATTGAAGGGCTTGTATAAAAAAAATAACATTCAGATGATCCTCAAAAATGGCATTCAATACTTAAGCACTATCAATTTTAAACATAACTCCCTCTTCCCCATTCTCTGTCTTTATTTTTCATGTTGATCCATTAAACTAACGCATATATGGAATGGTCTAAGGTTTAAACTAGATTTTTATCAAAATATATATAGAACATGAAATCTCAAGAAATTATGAAGTAAAATTTATAAGAATGAAATTAAAAATAACAAGAAATAAATTATGTATAAAAATAACACAAATATAAATAAATAAACCCAAAAATAAAAATCCAAAACAAGAAAAGAAATGATATGACCAAAAAGACAAAAAAAGCACTAAAATAGCAACCTTTTGAGATCTAAGGAAATCTTGGGGAGGGTTTCATGGAGGATGACTCTACATCTTCCACTCTCAAGCTCCACACTCTCCTCCCTCATCTCTCACACAACATTTTTTTACTTGCCTTATAAGGATTTTAAGTTAGTCCACAAAGGATTTTCAATGTTGTTAACTAGTTCTAATATTTTCCATTGGTTATAATTATTCTAATATTCTACATCTCCTTAAAAGTATAAGAGACTCATGAGAGACCAAGGTTTATACTTGAAATGTTAAAATCTAATCATTCACAATTTAACTTTCTACAATCATAATGGTAATTAAAAAGGCTACATTGCTTGATATTAATTCAAAAAATATTCTTCATAGTCCAAGGTAGTTAAGGCTAAGGGGTGTCTTTCGAAAACATAATATTATATTAGGGAGCTTTAGTTTTGTTAAATATTAGTAAAACTTGAGTTACTAATTGTAATTGATTTGATTGTAGCCTTACCTTCTCTATATTCACGTGGGAGGCTTATGAACATTTATTTATCAAAGTATTTAATTCTAAACACAATTACTATTACATCATTTGTAATAATAATTATCTAGAAGTATCATGTATATCTTATAATTGAATAATGATAGATATGTATTCAAAAGAATTATATCCCAAAACTTTAATAAGATTTGATCCCATAATTTAAATTATTAAAAAAATAGATTAACAATATAAAATACAATTAAATCATACTTAATAATAATCATATAACATAAATATTCGCAATCATCAATTAATTTTACAAATTAATATATAATCTATTAACATAATACTTAAGAACACACAAATCTTAATACTAAAATTTTCAATAGTCACTTAGACTTGGTAGTTGCTCAAATTATCTTAATCAACTACCACATGAAAATGAAATCCTTTCATCCATTGTTTCATATCTTCTTATTCCATAACAAATTTATACATATATATGAACCTCAGCATATTAATTCTCTCTTTTCCAAGTGAGGTCACCACACTTGAGCATGAGATGTTACTTTGTAACCATATTACTTTCTCCATTGTCTTTTGTGTAAAGCATGGTCCTTATAAAAGGATTTACCCTAATCAACATATTCTCTCCTAGGCTAAAAGTATGAGCTATTCACCATTATTTGCTATGGAAAATAACATTGAATCCTTTAGTTGCTTAGAAACTAGGCTCATTTTTATAAGTCTAGCCAAATTTATAAGTAATACAATATAAGAGTTACCCCAATTTATATCTTGTGCTAAGTACATTAAAATGATCATTTAATAAAGGAATTAATCATCAATATTTTATTTTTTAAATATTTTTTCTTTCATTTATGTCTTTATTGATTTCTTTTTAAATTTTTATTAAAATTGTGATTTCTTAAAATAGGTGGTTTTCATATTTATTTTTACATATTATATATATATATATGTTTGTTGTTTTTAATTATATTTAGGATAGTAATAATGTTATTTTAGTAATTATTTATTGATTATTAATTGTTGTCTTCCTTATCTTATTATTCAACATCAATCAAAATATTACTATTTTTTAAATATTTCAGAAAAACATCATATACCTCACACAACTTCACATAACACATCATTATTACAAATTTTATTGAATTTATCAACACTAATTAAATCTTAATTATTTTAAAATCAAATAATACTCATTAATAATTAATTATGAATCCATTTTGTAAGAATAATTGATGTTTATTATTAATTTATTCACTCATTTAACTAACTAGATTCTAGACTAATGCATTAAATAAATAGTTCTCAAGCTTAGGGAGTAACATTATAGCTTGTTTGATAAGATGAAAGTTTTAACTATCTTGCATTTATTGATGAATTAAAACTTATTGATAGTTTCGATGGAATTTGGATTTGTTAAGGTGTTGCAAGAATCTTTTTATTGCTATTATAACTACTTTTTATAATATAGTTTGAAAGATTACTTCTCTTTTGGCCGCTAGTGTTCAGGATGAAAGGGAATGTCATTATGAGAATGAAACCTAAACAATTGTTTTATTCCATTAATAATCAAAATTTGCATCATAGAAACTAGAAAAAAAAAAAAGTAGTTCACTATTTTTTTAGATTTATTCATGGCGGATTTTTTTGAAAATTGATAGCGTTCATTTTTTTAATGAATGTAATTTTTTTATTGAAGTTGTATAAACAACTTGTCCTCCATTAATATTTATTTTCATATGAATCAATTTGTTTATTATATGTTATTGAAGTATATTTTATGATGAATAATTTGTATCATGTTGGATAGTACTATTGTAAATGTATATTCTTTGTATGTAGTGTGTAATTAATTTAATTAATTATTTTATTTTATTAATTTTTGAATGGATAAAATATATATTAATTATTGTTTCAATGAAGGTATATATGGTATTTTTACATAATCTAATCTAATTATATTCACAAGTATAAATGTGTTCTCCTCTTCACAATTAATAAATGTAGATCATTTTAAAATGTAATTGTATGATCAAGAATCATGGCATGAAATTACATAATAATAAACTATGTTGTATGAATTTTAAGAAAATATATTAGTTCATTGTTTAATGTGTCTTTTATTGATATGTTTGGATTGTATCAACTAATACATTTTTTTATCAAGTATGGAATTATGTACAATATCAAGAGAGATACAACTATTTTATTTTCCATAGAATATTTTCAAATCGTGCTCAATATTATGCATGAAATGGTACCTTAAACATAGCACTTGATCTTTTATATAATAACATAGAAATGAATATGCCTATTTGGTATGCATCTAGGCATTGAGATATGATTAGAAAAATAAGGGAAAGATATTGAGAGAAGGGAAGAGGAGGTTCATATTGGCCTTGTCGTTGCACCAAAATGTCAACCTTTCAATGCCTGATACAAGCATCAAATAAGATCTACGGGAGGTGGTTAGACCATGTCGCAAACCTCGAGTGTCATGCATGCACAACACAAGGAGACCAAGGGTGACACTTGCAATAGTTCATCATTGAAAAGAGTCCAAAGTTTCTCAAATTTAAAAGTAACCCCATATGTGATAAAGTGATCAATGGCTAATAATTTTCTTGTTGACTGTAATGTATATGCACGCTAAACATTTGTTGATTTTCATAGATGTCTCTACTAGTCATATTATTATTTTTCTCATATATCTATACAATAATTTTATCTAAAATTGTAGCAGAATGACATAATTTTCAATGTGCTCAACATATGGATGAGAGTCTTAGCATGTATTTTCATTCTTATTAATATTAACATGAAGGGTGTAGTGTTGCAAATGATTTATTAGATATTATAATTGAAGTTGGTTCCCTTCTAAATATTGGTGTTGTCAATTGAGCATCAATTGCACCTAAACTAGTATCCTCTATTTTTAAAGACATTAATTTTGTTCATCATTGACATATATGATAGATAATTTGTACATGGTCAAAGTAATATTTTAGATATGTGAACAATTCATGAAAAAATCATCTACAACTCTTTATGGAAGTGTGTCATCCATCATTTTGGGATTACATAATTAGATACAATGGAGATCATTGTGCTAATATGAAACTATGAAACCTTGTCCTAATTTAGATGAAACCCACCCCTCTAACTAGAAATAAGAGGCATGGCATTCTTTCACTTCCCTTTTGATATGAAATGAGAAGTGTCTTTGGGGATACTATGAATCAATATCTCCTTCAAGAATAAAATATAATTATGTGAATTTAATTATACTTTTAATGGAGCTAAACAATAACTTTGGCTATGTCTAATGGTGCTCTAACTTCATATGATCAACATAAACCTTCATTATTATACATAGATAAAATATAGTACCACTAATTGAACATAGAAATCTATTAATGAAAGGTTGGATCATTTTTTCATCATTTGAATGTTCTCTATTTATAAAGAATAATACCTTAAAATCAAATCTAGACTATTGATAAAAGGGCTCATTTGTAGTAAGTGTTGTTGCATATTGGATTTCCATCACCTTTCTAAGTAGAGTAACATAGATTTTGATGAACAATCTTATGTTTGTAGTTACATAGATTCAAGATATTCTTATTGTATAGTTAAATCTAACCATGCAAAGAACCTCTCAAGGTTGTTAGTACAAGTACAATGGGAACATAGCTAGTTTTCTACAAGATGTGGAAAAAAGGGCACAACATTCCTACCAAAAGGAATCCATGATATTAACATTTTGATTGTCAAACATCATGATGCATTCTATAAATTATGATTATTAGTTTATCTGATAATGTGTCTTAGATGCATTATAATACGAACTAAATAAGGACTCAATCACATAATTCCCTAAAGAAAAGATAGAACTATTGGATATACTTTATTATTGATAATGTGGAGTTATTGGATAGAAAAATGTTAGAAATCATTGGTGAAATGGGTGAATATATTTGACATAAACCTTCTTTTTATGGTTAGGTTGGTTCTCCATAGTAGGAAATGGAAAATTTTGGAGAATTGTAGAAGATGATGAGATAGATTGATTGATATGATTGACTAGCCTCTTAATCCATCACCCATTAATTATTATAATATAAAAATATTTCTTAACACAGATTTCCACACACTCTTCTCTAACAATGGAAAATAAGTGGTTACAACCACATATAAATAGTCTTTATATATACAGTATGTCATATTTTGATTAGATACAATGATAATTGATTTGGTAACCATCCTAGATTATGTTTTTTTGTTGAATCTCATAATTTGTTAATGATGTCAATTCCCAATATCAATCTTCATGAATACAAAATTGGAAGATAGATAACAATTACATTCTTGCATAAGAATCTATAAGAAATAATCAATGATAAGACTGCTTAATAGACATTAATTTCATATAGTGCTCATTTGAGAGGAAATATTAGTGTATCAAAATTCATGCAAAAATGAGTTGATAGATATGATTACATTGTTAGGATATGCTACATGTAAATAATATCAGATGTAACAAATACAAAATAGAGTGATCCTCATTGGTTTATTCTAATAAAATATTCATAGAGTGTAAGAGATAGCCACATGAAACACAGTTATGAATCCTCATTATGTTGTAATGTAGATGGCATATATATATATATATATAGAAGTTCCCTTTGAAGTGAATGATATGTTGGAAAAGCATGTAATTGAATATTGTGTATATTTTGAAAGGAAACTTGTATGTTTTGGAAAGCATATGATACAAACAAAGTTGATATACTTTTTAAGGAATAGATAGTATTATAGATTCATGATAGTATGGGGATATGGGTGGAGGGTGAGTGTGGTGTAGATAGACTAGCTTCTAATATTTAGTCAAATTTAATAATGCAATAGAATTTTATGAGAAGTGTATAAAGTCTTAGAATGTGAGGGGTATGAAAGAAACATGGATCCTTAACATCTTTGTTTTTAAATGATTATCCTTGCTCAATGAAAATGACTAGAACATTGACAACTAACCTACTTTAAGAATATATAGATATGGTGATATATATTAGACATCATATTAAATGCAATAAGGACACATGTTTTAGAAAAAAAATAACTCAACAATATTTCTATTGCAATGATTCTCAACAATTACAATGTGAGTATAAGCATTCTTTTATCAAAATAGCTATTAAAAAATCACAATAAAATAATGACAGTAAATTTTCACAATCCAAATATATTTTTATGTGATAAGGTAAAAATTGACCACCAACCATCCTCTTATACCATATACTTTAAAATATACACAGAAACTCATAAAATTACCACAACACATTGAATAAATTATTTGCCACAAATAATCTAATTAATCTATGTGCATATGAGAAGTTCCCAATTCAAACAATTATAGAAGTGCACCATCCACCATATTAAGATCACATAATTAGATACAATGGAGTTCATTGTACTAATATCCAACTATAAAAGCTTATCCCAATCTAGATGAGACCTACCCCTCCAACTATCTCTGAAGAATGTGAAATATGATCACATGAAACATAGTTATGAATCTTCATTATGTTGCAATGTAGGTGGAATATTAATTAAAAAAAATCTATTGTGAAGTTATCTTCAAGAATTTTGGAGCAAAGGATATGTTGGAAAAGTATGGAATTCAATATCGTGTATTTTTTGAAAGGAAACTTGTACGGTTTGGAAATCTAGTATATGATACAAACACATAATTGATGTATTTTTTAAGGAATGGATAACAATATAGATTGTGCATTCATTATAAATTGGACATATGGGTGGAGGTTGCATGTGGTGCAAATAGATTGGCTTCTAATAATTTAATTTCAAATTTAACAATGCAATAGAATATTATGAGAATTGTATAAATTCTTAGAATCTGAGGGGCATAAAAGCAACATGGAATCTAAATATCTTTGTCTTTAAATGATTATCCTTGTTTGATGAACATGGCTAGAATATTGACAAGTGACCTACTTTAAGAATATATAGATTTGGTGATATATATTAAACACCATAGTATATGCAATATGGGCATATGTTTGTGAAAAAAACAACTCAACAATATTTATTGGGTAATGCTCATCAAAAGTTGCAATGCAAGTATAAATATTCTTTTATCAAAATAATTATTAAAAAAGTTTCACAATAAAATAATAAAAGAAATAATTTTCACAATCCAAATATATTTTTTTATGTGTGATCAAGTAAAAATTAACGGCCAACCAATCCTTTTATAACATATACATAAAAAAAACTCATAAAATTAAACACATTGACTAAATTATGTTTGCCACAAGTAATTTAATTAATCCATGTGCATAAGAGAAGTACCCATTGAAACAATTCCAAAAACATGATTATCTGGGATTACAGTAAGCATGCCATATGTTGATCAAGCTTCCTTCCATGGAATGCATGTGGTCATAATCTCTTTTACTGCATTACATACGACACCAAGCCATAGCAACCTTCCAATTACCGAGTTGTTTAAGTTTGACTTTAGTGTTGTTCTTCACTCATTTTTCTCTGTCAAAACTCTTAATTTTTCCTTTTATAGTGGACTTTGCTTTCGTCCTTCTAAATATTTTTGAAGAGATCATTAAGGACACAAATCTCTGTCCACAGTATTTTGTTTCATTAGGCATAACCCAGTACTGGGCATTAACTTTCGAGCTCTACAGATTTCACCATTGCCGAGGTTTACTGCAACAATTTGATTGATTATCCCGTGGACGAGGAAATTACGCTCCGTTAAAGCTTGATATTCTCTGAATCTAACCATACTTTTTGAGCTTCATTGGTGAGCTCAAATGGAGACAATGGTGGTCAATCATTCATTCCGTAGTGAAATTCCTCATCTTCCAAAGTTGTGTTTCATTGTCACAATGGCTATCAAAATATTCTCACAATCGTACCATATAAACCACAATATCTGAATGAAATTTATCTATGGTGGCTTTCTGTATAAAAGATTTCTTTCTTTTCTTCCACGCAATAGAAGCCGTTCATTCCTTTTATATTCGAAAGCAATATCTCTGGTTGGGAACCAAATTATTATACCGTGACAGAGACAAACATATGAGAATGATACGGTGATATTGTCAAGCAGTGGAGTGAGTCAGATTGCATTTATCGAAACAGACACATTAGTTCACAAAGGAACGAAGCTAGTATAACTTCTCGTGTAAGACTGCATTTATTGAAGCAGAATGATGTTTGAAACACTGGTGCGGGGGCTCCAATAGCCATGACCATCACTGAGAACTTGGAAAAGAGAGCGTCAGATGAGTTGTACAGACATGAAACGAATGGAAGTAATTAACTGTAATAACCAGTACGACTCGGACCAAAGGACCCAGATTATAAAGTCTTAAATCAGGACGCATTAACTGCTTGCTAACAGACACCCACATGATCTCTCATGCTTCAATCAATAATGTCCCATTCGTGCAATAACTAGTTAACTACCAAAGATTGGTTTCAGTAGACAGTGGACTGATAGGCACATTTCAATGTGGGGATTGAGAAATTCACGAGAATAAATGAGTAGAGGAACCCAAATCAAGATTCCCATTACTGAAAAGCAGAGGAGAGGAGAAGATGGAGACACCCATGTAGTAATATCTCAGTTTTTGGAATCATTCAATCTCAGCCATAAATTGGTTTTTTCTGTAATAATGGAAGCTGCAATCTTTGTCTCCTTCATAAAAAGGACAGCATAGCTTTGCCTAGTGGTGTATTGGCCTAGGGCACAGGATTCTTACAATAAAAAGATTGGCCGGTGGCTTGCTTTCTCCCTTTTTATCCACCCCACTGCAAAAAAGAGCCAACTGCTAGACAACCGTCCAAAGTTGTCATGCACCTCTATAAAATTCAAATTTCTAAATCTGGATTCTTGTACAAATTCTGCAACATTTCATCTCACCTGTGCTGCTACAAACTGGTGAATTTCAACAGTTAGACATGTTTTTTTTTTGTTTTAAGCTAAGGGAAGGAAGGGGATACTATATCTAGTAATCAGGTACTTCCACAGTGGGACTTGTTTGCCTCATCTTTTATGGTGTCGGGCTAATACATTTGACAAGATTTGATCCCTGGACATTTTCCTGCATTCTCTGAAAAAATAAAAGTTGATGCAAGCAAAGAGACAGAGACATTGCATTGTTGCATAATAATAAACTAGAAACAAGGGAAATTCGACCTTATCAACGGTGCATGTCTGCGCCATTGATGTGCAACAAAAATTGTAGAATTGCTACTACAATGTGGCCGGGTCAATCAGATTATTTACAGTTGCCATCAAAAACCCACATAAAAATTCTGAATTTGAAAACAATTTTACACTATACAAGTCGTGGCTATCCAAAGAAGTAAGTTGGGCTATCAAAGAATGTTACAATGAACCTAAATTTTTTGTCATAGAATATATATTCGAAAAAAGCATCAGACATTATAACGCCTCTAAATTCCCTTCTCAGAGAAGTTTCGAACTTTAAAATATTAGGGTAGTCATGAAAGCACAGTATTTGATCAGAAAGTTTGTTGTTCTGCTGAAACATTGAAATACAAATTGGAGCAGGAGAAGAGAATGTGATTGACAGTTCATATAAGCATACAGTCAAACTAAACTAAGTTAAACTAAACTACATTGTGTCCATTATCAGTCCAGTAGCAGAAAATCCTTGATAAGCATAGCATGCATTCAAAGTGAAACATTTTCATTGAGATTTTCCTTCTGAAGCATTAAAGATACAAATTTTGCATGATGAGAAGAGTGGCCACTGAGAATGGAAGAAGAGCACAGACCATGTCAGCCACATGCAAATAGATAGATAGATAGATACCCCCAACTTGCCAGCTACTGACTACCATTCAGTTTTTTCATAGATTCCCCCTAACTGCAGGCTAACTAACTACTGAAATTACTTTACACATTACATGGAATCGAAGGAGATCAAACTATGTTACAACAGCTAAGCAAAGTAAAAACCTAAACTCAAGTCTAAGAGATAGACGTGCTGGAGTGCATGCGGGGTATCCAAGGAAAGTTAGAGTGAAATGAAAATTAAAAAAATATATATATCTTGTGTCTGCAGTCGAACTGAATTGAATGGTGGTGTTTATTCAGTCCAGAATTGAGCAAGGATAAAAAAGGCAAAGGAGAAATGTAGCTTATTGTGAGCTGCATTGTTCTCTGTTGGACTTGGCGAGGACATGAGACTTGTTGTTGTGCATCCACACCTTAAGAACATGTCTTTTAACGCCAACCTCAGCGCAAAACTGCTGCACAGCGGCCTCGTCATGCTTCTGAATCCTCCACCCAAGCTTCTCCGCAAACACGCTCATTTTCTCCTTCTGCTCGTTGGTAAACTTGGTCCTGAACCGCTTCTTCATCATTACTCCGCCACCGCCACCGCCACCGCCGTACGCGCTCATGTACCCGCCGCCTCCGCCGTCGTCGCTATCGCCGCCCAACGCCATGATCATCTGGTGTGCAGGGAACCGCGAGGGCGCCGGCAGAGCCAAAGGCGGCGCTGTCGTCTGCAGGAGCGGTGCCATAGAACCCAGCCCCGCTCCTCCGCCGCCGCCGCTCCCGCTCCTCCGCTGGGCGTCCTTACGAGGATTGTAACAGTAATAGCAAGGAGGCTCGCCCTCCACTTCCCTGCGGTGGAAATTGCGGTGGCAATTACAGGCGGCGCATTTGAGCGCCTCCAGAGTGCCTTCCTCACCACTGGGCATGAAATCCCCACACCCGTCTATCGCATGGCCGCCAATGCTGGCCGCGTGGTTCTTGAGGCATTCTCGGTACTTGACGCTCTTCTTGACAGGCTGCTGGTCCGCTGTTCGAGTCTCGTCCGAGGACGTTCCCGTGCCGGTGCCGCTACTTCCGTTCTGATGATGATCCGCGTTCACAGTAGGCGGCGGCTTCAGCTTGGAGGACTCGTGGATGTTGGGCGGTGCGCCATAGCTGCTGACCAGCATAGGCAGCTGCATTCCACCCATCTCTCCTTCGTGCTCCCCAAGCTCCATTTATACTCAATTTAGCTACTCAAACGTTACTACTCCTTTGCTTTGTCTATGCTCCACTCAAAAAACATACCAGAGTCTGCTTTTTGCACTCTGATCTAGGCCCACTCTACCAATTCCTCTGAAACATCGCTTCGAATTACGACCCGGGCCAAAGCTCGTTCAAAATTCTCCTACAGTAACGGATTCGAACCCACAGCTTAGCTAGCGCTAAACACGGATAAATTAACAGCAAAAAACATGCAAGTCGAATTTCAGCTGCTTAAAAAACCCCGGGGTTTTAGCGCTAACAAATAAATAATCAGACAAAACCCCACAGCTGAAAGAAAACCCAAAAACTAAACAAGGCGAAAAAAAAAAAAAACTCAAACCCTTTTTCTTCACCCTTCTCACTTCTACCCCGACACATCTACCCAGCTTGGATTTGCAAAACAATAATACTAGCGCAACAGTAGTGTTCAATCAATCAATCAAATATTACGCAGGTTTGGAGGGGCGACCGGCGCTGACCGGTCGCCGTGCGCCCCACAACCCGTTACAACTTTTTTACAGACCCTTCTGACACACCACATGCTCCCACACCCTAAACGTCAATGTCCGCCTTCAAACGGTCCACTTCGGATAAATTACCGCGTAGAACAAAGGTCCCACCACCACCTCCACACCTTAAATTTGGGGGTCGTATCATTTTTTTACTAACTATGATTAAATTAAAGCTCTTTCACAAATATGCCTTTAAGAGGAGGAAAATGGAGACCGTCAAAAAAATTTAGCTGATGTTGATTTTTTTTTATTTCAACAAAGTCTATTATTTATTTATTTTTCAATTTATTAATATTAAGAGGATGAATTAAAGTTGAACAAGTAATTGATATTTTATTTTTTAATAGAGATTTTAGATCAAGTTCTATTATGTATTTATTTATTTCTACAACTTATTAGTATTAAGAGAATGAATTAATGTTGAACAAGTAATTGATATTTTATTTTATTTTTAAAGAGATTTTAGAACAAGTTCTATTATTTATTTATTTTTGCAACTTGTTAGTATCAAGAGGATAATTTTTTTGTATATATATTGAATCAAGCTGATTACAAAGTGTAATGCCCCTCTGTGTCGGTTGTTCTGGACTGTTGTGTGAGTATTTGTGTGTGCTTCATTGATCACTGTGTTATTTGATTGTGTGAAAAATATCATATGTTTGTAGTCATGTTTAAATAATTAATTAAGTCATAAGTGATTTGCAAGGTTATTTAAAATATGATTAGAAATTAAAATAATAATCAATTAAATTAAATCAAATGATTTAGAACAAATGATCAAATTAAACTAATTCGTTAAAAATAAAAAGTGATATTATTAGATAAATTGATTTAAATTGTTGTGTTAAATTGAAGTTAATAATAATTATGAACAAATAATCTTGAAAAGATAATTATAAGAAATTTAAATGGATAGGAAGCTGAAGTGTTTGGAAACAAGAAAAGCTAGAAAGAAACTACACCTATCGAGCAATTGGAAGTCGAAGAGAACTGTAGAATATGAAAAATAAATAATAACTATATCTAGCTTTTGGAAGATGGATCAGGGGGGTGGGAAGCCCAAAAGGAGATTCCGTCGGAAGTTGAAGGGAAACCAACTACCCTGATCAAGAAAGGAAGGGAGGCGTGAAAGGAGGAGGGAGGAAGGACAGCAACCAGGGATACCAGATTGAGAAGATCTCATACAGACAAGAACCCAGTTCGTGAGGATCGCAGAAGAAGACACGGGAAAATTGGGAAAAACGTGCAAGGTATGCTCTGCTTTATATTCTCCATAGCAAACAAAGTGTCCATGCGAGTTTCTGTATATTCAACATTGTTGCAATGTCTTATATGTACTTTTGGGGAAAAAGATTAGAACGGTTCTAATATAATTTGTGATTGAATGACTGATGATGGGTTTTTTCTTTATGTTTATGTAACCTAGCTCAGCAAATATTTTGTTCTCTCTGGTTCTCTCCTGCATTTTGTTTTACTCCCAATATTCTTCTAGATCATCGACCTTAGCTTTATTTCTCTTCTCTTGTAAATTTGTGCATTTAGCAACCAAGTTCCTTAGCTCACCGAATTAAAAATAGAGGATTGAACTTTCGCCTTATAATTGCTCCAATGTCCTTATTGTGTTGCATTTCTTTTTCTCTCCTTCGTATCATTTCGGGCTACTTTTTGGTTTCCAATCTGGATTCTCTTTACACCAATAAATGAGATCGATTGTAGAAGCTTTCCTAAACTAGCTGCTATAAAAAAAATGATAAAACTCCTCAGGGAATCGGCTTAAGAGTTTTCATATTAGTATACTCGGTTATTTGTATGGCCTCTTGCAGTTGATTGTGGTGAAGTATAATTTCAAAACTTCAAACTTGAGCGCGTCTCTGGGAACTCGCCAGCAAACAGAAATATGTTTAAAAAAGGAAAAATTGTACATTAATTCTCCTTCTCTTAAGTCACGTATTTGCACCTCACCTTTCTCCTTCCCTTCTGTCTTGGGGGTAACATGTGAGATTTGATAATAATGTAAGTAGATGGCGATATTTCCAAATTCTGCATACACTTTCTAATATACTTGGCAACCTGTCACAGTTACAGTAATTAGAGTTGAGGCATTGTACATAATTAAATAGCCTCCCTGAAACCTTTGGCAACCTATCACAGCTGCAAATTTTAGATTTACAAGGATGTAGTAAATTAAATAATTTATCTGATTTCTTTGGCAGCCTGTCTCATCCGCGCACTTGATCATAATAGGAATTCTTAAACACTTATATATAACCTCCCTGATACCTTTGCAAACGTGTTTAACTTCTAACCTCATTCTCTTCAGGTGAATTTGATTCCTCAGATAAACTGATGTTCTCTCAGAATGTGTTTTGAAACGTAGGAAATCATACTGAATATTGTTTCTCTAATTTTCCCCTACGCTTATCTTTATTCTTATTTAAACCTAAACTTGTGCATAGGTCTGCCTTCCATCTCTGCCAATTCTTTGGAGTTTTTGTTCCTATTAAAGAATATTTTTAGAAATAGATTATGGCAGTAGGAATAGATTTATTTAGTTGGAATATATATGATTATTGTTTCATTGACATATAAATATATATGTGTGTTCTCCCTGCGTATTTAAAAACAACGTTTCCTCTCCAATTAATATATATATGTTTGTATATATACGTTGTTGTTAACTTATTAATTGGAGTAATGAAATTTGTTTTCTGATCTTATTATATGTATATATGTATATATAAGTATATCATGATTATAACTTAAGAGTAAACAAATGAAAGATATAAATATGTATACACATGTATTTGTATGTTATTTTCATCATTGCAATAATTAGCAATTGGAAATGTAATTGGGATTGTTATAATAATTAAAAGTGAATTAATTGCATTTAGATATTTGAAAGGGTTGTTTAAATGGAAGTAATGTATGATATGTGAGGTATCTATGTTGTAAGGCAATTTGCTTGAATAGATAAGTTTATGATAATATTCCTTTATCTAAAATAAACTTTTTTTTTATTATCCTTTATAAGGACATATTTTAAGCATAGAATTAATTGAGAAAGAATTGTTTCACTTATTTATTTGATTTAGAATTTAAATGAAGGTTAGCCTTACTAATTTATATTATTTAGAGTTCAAATGGTTTATTTTATTTTATTTTAGACAAGTAGATTTAGTTACGAGTTGATTTTATTACGTTAGGTAGTTGGAGGACTCTTTCTTCAATTAGATAATTTCCATTATTGTTGAAATCCTTTAACCCATTTAACGGATGTAAGTCATTCTTACGTGTTAATTGTTGTATATAGTGGGTTAGGTTATTGTGTTCTCACTTTGTTTTAAAATTGATTAAATAAGGAGGTTAAGGTTACTTTGGTAAATCTTAATGTGAATTATTTTGGTTTAAATGTCACTTTGGTAGTTCTTGGAATCATGGTGTCTTGTGGCTTTAGGTGAAATATGTGGAAGTTGTGTGTTCGTAGAATTAGAGGTTGAATGTTTTATGCATATAGCTTTAGGGGAATGGAGTCACAATTGTGATAAATGTGTAGTGAGATAGATATTAAAATATATCTCTTTGTTTTCTTTAAATTGACTTAAATGATGTCTCAATAATTGAAGAGATAGGATATAAAGGAAGCCTTAAATGCTAGTTTAATGTTATCACTTTTGTAGGTTAGAAGAAAGAAAATGATTAAATGGATTAGATGATTAATTGAGTAATATTAAGGAAGTTCTTGAATTATATCGTCGTAAAGTTATTGACTTGTTTTATATAAAGGAATTAAGTAATCTTGACAAAAAAGAGAGTGATAGAATTAGGAATGGAGATTGTTGTTATTTAAGAGTAACAGTATAATGTGTAAATTGGATTATATTTGTTTTAATTTGTGTTTGAAAGAGTATACTTGTGATTAGTGTCTTATGGCTTAAAAACATCAGATTATATCTTCACTTCGCAATATTGTGATATCCTTAAATGTTGGAAATGATTGATCTTTAAAATGATGTTCTTTTTAGATTGTTTCAAGTTACTTTTTATTGAATGAATGGATATATTGTTTTGAGTAAGTGGTTTATGGATTGTTTTGATAGATCCTTGCAATGTGACTTTTCGTGAGTTGATTCTAAGTTGGGGATTTTCTCTCATTTAATTTATGTTGCTATATGTTTGCTTTTGGTTCTTTACCCTAGGTGGTAAATTGGTTAATGCTATCATTGTCATGATTGATGATTCTGCTTGAGTTGTTAATGAGTCAAATTGAAAAGTTCTTTGAGTTATGGGTATTCCGAGAGGAGAAAATAGAGGTTTCCCTTGGATTTCTGATTTAGTTCGTATTGAAGTTGTTGATGTTGTTTGAATGGAGTTGTTGATCTTATTTTGGTATATTTACTCATTATATTTAACTTGAAAATAGTTCTTGTGGCCTTACAATTATTGTTGTCAGTTCTTTGATGGGGAAACCCTAGTGTAAACTTTTTGAGTCTTCCAGAGGCTTGTTTGTTTTATTGTTGGTCAATATCTCTCCTTTTATGTGCCCTTGATGTGACAAGTGTTTTGGTTTCATGATTTTAAAAGGGTTGTATGGGAATCGTTGAGATTTTGATTATGTATTTATAGCGAGATGGATAATGCCTCGCATGTTTCTCTATTGTGATCTAATGTTCTTGATAAGTTGTACAACCCTTGGTTTTTTTTGGTTTGATGTTGTTGGGTCTCTAGGGAGAGTGGCTCCTCGTGGGGGCTGGCGCCCTGTTTAAGGGGAAGGGCACAGGATAACCCACGAGTGAGTTAGTAATCAAGTGAAAACCTAATAATTAACTTAGGAGGATTGGGTAGTAATATCATTATAAGATTTAAAAAATGGATGCCTCGTCTTCATTAGTGCTTCCACAGACTAATGGAAGGCTGAGAAGGCCATGGTCGGCAAGGTCGTGACCTCGTCTTCATGAGAGATTTACAGCTCCGCATTAGTCACCCTATGGACTGGCGCCTCCAATTGGGAGGAAGGGCACATGATAGCCATAGATGGGACCAGCACCTCCAGTTGGGAGGAAGAGCATAGGACAGCCCATGTAGGACTATGCGATGACACTCTCCCCTAGTTGCCCAAGTGTTTTACTTTTTTTTGTGATCCTCTAGAAGTATGTTATGGGAGATTGGTTAAGTTTGTTGTTTATATTGACTTAAACCGATTTATGATTATTGTCTTAATACATCTTTGGTGTACTTTGTGGTCTTGGATGATCTCATTGATATTTATGACCTTGTACTTTTATGGTGCTCTGATATGATGTTATTGTATTGTTTAATTGCAATTTGGAATTGTATTATGTTTGATTTGGAAGTGTTTCATGATCATCCTTTGGTTACTTGTTTTCTAGTCATTGCTTTGATTTATGTGATGAAATTTATGACTTTAAGTTATTATGTTGACTCTTGGATGTTGTTGATTATGTCATTGTAATCCTTGAGTTTTATGATACTTTTGTATGATGTTGAGTCTTGTGGTTCCGTGTTTGGATGTTCTTGGTTGAGGACTCTTATTGTCAGCTCCTTAGCATGGGGGGTGGGTCTTCGGATCCACGTGGTCGGGTGGATTGTGCTAAGCACCCCATTGGGTCCCCAGTCGAGGATCGAGAGGTGCAGATTTGTGCTATTGTGATGACTTCAGAGTTGTATCTGTCTTGGAGCTAGTTATGATACTGTGCATCATGTTATCTTGTTGTGTGGTTTCCGTTCATGATTGGAAACACTTTTGTATCATTGTACTTCTTAAACATTGTACTGAAATGTAATGTTAAACTTGGTGTGGATATTGGCCATGGCAGTTGTTATTTAATGTGTTCACAGATGGTGTCTTATCAATGAATTTTCATGTATATGTTATATTTGTTAATGTTTATTTTGTTATGGATTATATCTTTGTTTTTTTTTTTTTCCTTTATTGTCATTGTGTGGATCTACTTCTCGTAATGACTCCTCGTGTACCCCATGGGACATAAGTGAAAGTGAATTTGTTTAATTAAGTTATATGACTTTTGATTTAATGTGCATCACATGTATGTTTGGAATATTTAAAAAAAAATAAAAAAATTGTGCTGTAATTATTATGTAATTGTCCTTTGGGGTTCGCACGGCGGGGCGTTACACAAAGAATAAGAGCTACCAAAGGAACAAGTAATTGATACTTTATTTTTTTTAATATAAATTTTAGAACAAGTTCTATTATTTATTTATTTATGCTATTTATTAGTATTAAGAGGATGAATTAAAGTTGAACAAGTAATTGATTTTTTTAATAGGGATTTTAGAACAAGCTCTACTATTTGTTTATTTTACTTTTAATATTGAACAAAGCAAAAGAATTTACAAGAATAGAGCTACGAAAAGTAGCTAGAGAACATAGCCATCCAAAAAACCAACCATACTATACAAAAGTTGTTCAACAACATATAGACACAATTATAAGAATTGTATAACATTTACAAGAGTTTTACAGCATATCAGCCATAAAATACAAATCACAAGAGCAACAACATATATATAATAGTTGTATAACATTTTAAATGATCAAGTTTATTGACTAGGTGAAACTTCAGATCTTTAATTTGTTGGTAGTTGTTGTTTAGCCTTCTCATTCTTCTTATACATAAAACTTGGATATATGAAAAAACAACATACACCTGAAGATATATGTCAACGTAAAGCCTTAGAGTGCTAGTTACCTGATAATAGTTATTAGAAAACATTGCAGCACATTCATTTTCCATATATTTTAAAATTACATGTTGAATAAAATTAGCAATCACATCCTTTTGCATACCAAAGCCAAAAATGGCTTCTTTCCAGTTCAATTCGTGATTAAAAACCATTGCCTTTTAACATGTTAACAATCCCAAAAAAAGGATAGTTCGCTAATTAGACCATAATACACTTCAATATATCCCCCCATAGATAGCTTGTAGTGTAGTATTATTTATTTATTTATGCAACTTATTAGTATTAAGAGGATGAATTAAATTTGAACAAGTAATTGATATTTTATAGTTAAGAGTTAACAATTAGATGGCATGAGCATGATTTTAATGGCATTTATTTAAAATTTTATGAATCTTGCATTCAATGGGACTTGATATTAAGCAAACTCTTTGATTTAGACTGAAAGTATTTTAAGTTAGCATTAGATTTATTTTATTTTCAAACTATTTAAGTGCAATCTTTTCTTCTAAAAACTAATTTACATTCGCCACTAGATATTGAATCATGGGATCATATGGATTTGGTTTATAGGTGAAGATGTTTGGCTCACATAGAATCTATTAGAGATGAAGTCATAACGAGTGTATTGGCCAACACTATAAGGGGTGAAATCGAGAGGTGCCTAGGGGGAATTTTTCAAAGTGGATATTACTTAGTCCATCATGCTTACTTAAAGAAGTCCAATTTTTTGTGTACCTGAGTAATGAGTAAATGAGTACCCATTAATCTTTAATGTTTAGTCAAAGAAGTTTGATTATTAATGGATATGGGGATACTTTTCAATTCTTGATGGTTAGCAAAAGAACTTAGATTATTCATGAGTAAGTGGATACTAATCAATCCTTGATTAGTATTATTCATGCACCCAAACAAAGGACTGTTTATTAACTTCCAATAAAAAATAAATCACCAAATTATAAATCGCTCTCCTCTACCTAATGATGGATCATTGAGTGTGATCCAAAATGTCAATACAAAAACATACAAAGCTGAGTGTGATCCAAAATTTCTATACAAAACATATATAGCTTCAAGTGTGATCCAAAATGTCTATACAAAACATACATAGCTAATTTCAAAAATAATCTTTTAAACAAATAAAAAGTTCCACCAAGTATTCTACCAATAGTTTAAAATTAAGCTAATTCTAGTGTATCTTCAAGAGTTTATTAGCTCTCTATTCAACTTATGTCATATAACAAAAATCTAAATGCCCTTCTAACATAGGATTTTGTGAGATACAATAGAAATAAATCATCATATCTCTTTGTATTTTCACCTTACCTAATATATGAACCTATATGCCAACCCTATCAACTACCCCACACCTTAATGAATATAAATTTGTGCATGGAAGAAAGATGTTTTGCTAAAGAGGTGGGGAACTCTAATATATTTGCAACATTTGTTAATTTTTCATTATATTTATGTCACTGGATGAAAATATAAATGACCTTCCAACATTGGATTTTTGTAAGGTACAAGATCACACAAACTTAAGTTAATTGTCATCATGCCCATTTGGATTTTCACCTTACCTAACATACAATCCCACATGTAAACTTCAACAATTTTCCTACAATTTCATGTAGAGGAGGAGGAGAAATTTTTGCAAAGAAGAAGGATGTCTTTCTACAGAGTTAATCAACCCTCAATTTTTATTGTTTTAGTTAGATTAAACTATATATTTTACTTGTTAGATATAAATGTTACAAACTATTTACACAAGCACTATAAACATTTATAAACACAAACCCTCATTTTCATACACATGAGCCCATGTTAGCACACACAAACCCTATATACCTTTATGTGCACAAACACCCAAACATATCTATACACACGCATTTTTATCATAAATACATATACATATGAATCCTAGAATAAATACACATACACATATAAAACCTCAAAAGCACGTCCACATATAAATTTGGACTTACATATTGATGCACTTCAAAATGTCCAAGTGGTGAAATAATTAAATACAATAGAATGAAAATAATGCAAATATAAAAGCAATGTGAGTACTTTGCTACCCAATAGGGCTCCCTATAGCACATTACTACCTAGATAAATATAAATGATAAGAGAATGAATACATTACATGTTATTATCTTATTTAAATGTGTGTGTATGAAATTATTTGAAGTTCCCCAAGCCAACTACTAACTAATATTAACTAATATTGTATGGGTGCACAACATATATCCATCCTCTTAAGAGGCTTTGTTGCCAAAGAATTTGTATTATCAAGGAACAGTAGATCAATTCTTTAAATTCTAATATTGATTATTCCTTTTTTATCTCATTCTCTTTTATTAGAGATGGTTTGGAGTTTGATTCTCTTGTCCTTCAAATCTTTTTCTTGACCTTCTAAGATTGATTTAAGATTGAATTTTTTTTTAATGTACTTTATTTTAAATGGTGACTTTACGTAGACTTGATAGAGTTCTCCTTGCTTAAAATAATCAAATCTTCTTTCTAAAAATATGATCAATTATTGTAACATGTTTTATACAACAATGTTTTATGAGTGATGAAACCTTCTTATGTTCTATAGGTTCAATTCACTTTCTTGTGTACTTTATACCATTTTTTTAAGGTTTCTTAAAATGAATTTAACTTTTGTGCATGATTAGTTGGGCATTGACCTAGAGTTTAAGCCAATTTACCTTGAGTACTACATCAATTTCTTTAATATTTGTGATGTGAAAAAAATCCTTCACATTACCAATTGCATGTTCTACATCCTTAAGTGCATCAAAACCTTGAATGTGTTTTTTTTGAGGATTTTTATTTGAAATTGTTAAAAGAGTTCCATGCACAACTCCATTCTTTTTATCTCTCAATAATATTCAAGATACTTATTGGACCCACCAATATATTTAGAATATTTTTTCTTTTTCTAATTAAGACATAAGTCTTGAATATATCTAGTCATTTGTGTACTTTCATTTCTATTAAGAATGTTGAATGTTGAATTTATTTTCAATGCTTATGTAAATAATTTTTTTATTTTTTAATCTTCTTCATCCATTTGTTTTTCATTATCATGTTCTTCCTTTTATACATGTGGTCATAAATAAATTATCTCGGTTATGTCTTCCTGCAACTCTTCTAGTGTTGTATTGTTGCTCTTGGTCTAGATTTTGTGTTGTCCCTTCCTTGGGATGTAGATTTTTTTCCACTTCCCTGATATAATGTATTTAGCTGTTAGATAACTCTATTACAATTTTTATTGACGTTCTTTTAATATTTTTCTTCATCCAATGTAAAATATATATTTTTGTTACATATATTTATAGGGCCATATGTGTTGAGAAAAAAGTTGAAACTACTATAGTAAAAACAAGTCCCAAAGTGGATGCAACACTAAAAATTAATATCTTAACAACTGGGTTATCATGAAAGATTATATGTGTTTGAAAGCATAAATCAATAATAAGAATAAAATTAGAAAACCATTGTAACATGATATTTACATGGAGAAACACTTTTAGGAAAAAATTTCACCATTGTAAGAAGACAAGTGTATATTAATTATCTTCAAATAAGATAGTTGCAATATCAGGTATGCTTTTCACTTTGCACTCTAATAACATTCTGATGGCACTTGAATACCATTAAAACATCATATCAAATTGCTATCTCATACATTCAATATATAGGCAAAGAGAGAGTTTGAAATCATAAGTGGTCTTTGTAAAACAATAGATGCCAAAACCATGGTATGATGTGAAAACCACATGCCCACCTTGGAAAGAATATTTTGAGAATAGTAAATACAATCAACTTCATTAGACATAACATGAGCTTAATCAATGAACTCTCAAATAGAAAATACAACAACAAAAGAAAAATTTTTCACTCACAACTCCCTGATAGCCCACATCCTCAAGTGTAGCAATTTGTTTTCGAATCCAATAACTCATATGGACCCCAACTTTATTATGAAAAAAATCTCCACTCCTTCCTCTAGCACCTAGAATTGGGATATATGCCTTATATAAGTCCAAATTCAAATGTAAATGTCATTGTAGTGATCCACCTCCCTCATGAATACATGTGAAAACTAATACCATAATTTAAGGAGAATCTAAATTATAAATTGTTTTCTAGTTACACCCTAGGAATCCAAGTACACCATCCAATAGTGTTTTAAACACATAAAATACACATAATATTTATAATGCTAGATCCTAACAAGATGATTTTCCACACTTGAAACATGTAATTGATTGTTTATGTTGCACCTTTTTGTTTTTAGTATCCACCTTGAAAAGGGTATCTTTAAATTTTATATTTTTTCTTGAAGATTTGTACCTCTTCTTTAACAATGTGCATACATATTGAGTTTATTGATTAATCAATAGTGGGAAATTCTCTAATTTGAGTTTTACCCTCTAGAGAAAATCTTGGTGTAAATTTCAATACTGTCATCAACATTACTTGGTCATTTCGATTATGATTTTTTGAGCTCTTTCATTTAGTTATATAATAGATTGTACTTTGTAATGGTCATCCCAATTTTATTTTGCTAATATAAATATTTGAAGAATTGATTAAATGTGTTGATGATTCTAATGTTTTGTTTATGCCACTTAGAAACCAATGCATGTGTTGGTGATTTTGTAGATTGTAGCTTTATCATTTTTTTCTTGATCCACATAAATTTATTCTTATCAAAATATCATTTCAATCATTTTTTCACTCTCATGGAATTCCTTAATTGAATCTGAAATGAGGGATCTTGATTTTAAATTTTGGATTAGTCATATTGTGCTATAGACATCACTTATGTTTTTATATTGAAAAAATGTATGTAGTTTTTCTTTAACTTCTTCATTAGGTGATCTACTAATGTCCATCCTTTTGTGTATATTTTTCCATTCTTTAGATCATTGGAGAAATATTTGTCATTTACTATTCTACATTTTATGTATTCTTAGACTTCAATGTGAATATTTGATCATTTTTATCTCTAAGCTATAACATCCCTATTTTTTTGTTCCTTTGTGATGCTTGATTGTGATCATCTTCTTGTATTTCCTAATTATTAGGCATGGATTATTGTTTTAGTATTGAGTATAATTGTTGATTTAATATATGTATTTATAATGTGTATTAGCAATGAGAATTGAAATGTCTTGATATGATCTAATTATTTTAGGAAAAAATATTAATTAATTAAAGTAAAATAATTTAATAATTTATATTAAATAATTATTATGTTAAATTATTTATTTAATGTTTATAATCTATTTTTAATTAATTATATCGTTATGTAATTTAATTTTTTTAATTTCTTTTAGGAAAATAAATTAAGTGGATTTACCTTGAATTTAATTATTTTAATTAAATTAGTTTAAATGTGCAAGTTCATAAATAGGCTTTGGAAAATAAATAATTATATTTATTCTATTTGAAAAAAGAAAGATAAATGATTTATTATATTTATTTAATATTTTATTATTAGATATGTGCATGATTAGAAAATATTATTAAGATAATATTTTTTATATAAATTGTAATAAATTATTGTTTTATGGGTTTTATTCCTGGATTTAGAGAATGCATGATTTAGGGCAGAATAAGAGGAAAATATAAAAAATAAATTTAAATTATTATCAAGATTGTACTTTCAAGAAAGGAATTTATTATAATTATTGTATTAAAAAAGATCAAATTTATAAAAGACTTTATAGGTTGAAGATTTGATTCTTTGGGTGATTTTTTTGAGATTACATTCAAGATGTGTGTTGGAATTATGTGTGGAATCTTCATCAATCTTATCAAATTCAAGGAAGGATTCTTATTTGTGAAATGGCTTTAGAAAACACTTTAATTTTGGTTAAATGTAGAACTTAAATCAATGATTGTAAAAGAGATACATATTATCTTGAATGATTATGTTTGCTTGTAAAAGAGATGTATTATCTTGAATGATTATGTCTTATTTTTAAAAAGATATAAATAGATAAGATGATCCTTCACTAAATTTCATTCAAGAAGAATTTTTCGCATTTGTACATTACCAAATTATTTAGGAGAATCAATGAACTCAAAATTGTGTAAATTTTAGTTGTTGTAGATCTTGAAAACATGCACAAATTATTTAGGAGAATCAATGAATTCAAAATTGTGTAAATTTTAGTTGTTGTAGATCTTGAAAACTAGGGTTACTTGGAAAGGAAGAAACCTTATAAGATTTATAAAAGAATAAGAGATTTATAGAATTTGAATTTATATTTGAATTAGGAAAGAAGTTTGATCAAATAGAAATTCAATTTATATTCATTGATATGTATTTAGGTGTTTGAAACTCTTTAAAATTAGAATTGAAAAGAATGGAATAAGGAACTCTAGTTATGTATTCTTATCGAAAAAAAGAAGTAGATCTTATGGGGGATATTTATTGAACAAATATATGAGAACTATATATGACTTTACTATTTATATTATTCTATTATGGAGTTTTTTAATGGTAATATACATGCTTTGAGTGAATTTGGATTGAAAACATGGATGCTAGCTAGTGAACCAATAAAGCCTGTTAGATGAGTCTAAACCAAGAGTTTGAATAATATGTTTGATTATGATTTTGTGATTGCATTGAGTTCTTGTGTCAATTATAAAACTATAAAATTAAGTTTATAAACTCTTAATTATATTTTTTTTCTTTGTGTTTGTGCTTAACAATAACAAAAAAAATGATATATTAATTATAAAATCACAAGAAAATTAAGGATGTTTAGAAATGAGCCTTTATAAATGTATAAAACAATAACCACCTAAGCTAACAAATGAAAAAATTCCCATGAGTACAACCAACAATTTAATTAATAAAATTAAAATTAAAATTAGATTTTAATTAAAAAATATAATAATTTTGAAACTAATATGACCTAGAGTGTTTATCAATTTGACACAACCTATCACCTTGTAAATTTGGTTTCATATTTCTTGGTACTAATCAACCTATGTTTGTACTTGTATAAATCCTTATAAACTAACTCTTTGGATTCACATTCATTTGTGAACAATACTTTTTAGTCATGTACATCTAATTTTCTATGCTAGAACCTCTTAAGATTTGAAGATATATTACCTCTTCCTACACTATCCAACATGATCATACCAAATTCCACCACAATAGGCCTTTGACTATCTATACCACATATAGTATGAGTCAAATACATCATTTCTAAGATAGCATGGCCATTTTTTTGTGATTTCATGTACCTATAACCCTAAGGGACATCCACAATTGATTCCTAATTATTTGATCACACACAAATTAGCTAAACAAATTTTTCCCTATGTCTTTAGAAAAGACAACACTCATCAAAAGTACAACCACTTGCCTACCCTCCCATATTGGTGAAGAGGTTGTAAACATAATTGCATAACTCTACTAGACTATCTCTCCTCATAAAATCTCAAAAAAGGGAAACTAATACCAAACATGCAACACTAAGATACCACGACACAAAAACATAAACTTGACCCAAGTTCAACTACCTATATTGCTCATTTGAATTCCTTCCCCTTAACTCCCCTCTCTATTTGATTCTAGTATAGATGATTCTTGTGTTATGAAATTTAATAGGGGTGAATCCTTGAAAATCTATAAGAAGTAGAAAATTGTGATTTTTTTAAGGATTTAACTCCCAAAGGGAAGATGAGGTTTACCCTATTTCTTGTGTGAAAGGTAAAGAGATGCAAAAGGGTAAAGGGGGGATTTTCTGTAGATGTTTTCTTAATAGGGATGAGAAATAATTTATCCCTAACACATCATTCCTAGCCTCATCCATCAAGGAGGTGGCCTTTATGGTCACTATGATTGTGGAAAAGATTATATTTAATTACATAAGGAAACAATCACCCATCATAAATTGTTGAGATGGATTCACTTAAAATTCAACAAATTCAACTCCAAAGTATCCCTATAGGGGATAAAATTAAGGGGAGGACCTCACCCAGGTGTGGAAATGGATAAAATTCTTTCCTAGTGGGAGAAAATAGAATAAATAAATATGATTAAGTTGAAGATCACCATGCAAGACAACATGTATGGAGTACATTCTCTAAATCAAGAGTAACTTTCAAAAAGTGGTGAATAATAGTAGAAATATTATCTAGAACACTACTAAAATCATCAAGCTATTAAAAGAAAAAAATATCCCTCGAGTGATCTAAGATAAGGTTGGTCCAAGCACTAGAACTAGAAGCCACAAAATAAAATAAGTAACTAAGTTGATACTCACCTAACTATCAAACCTTCATATATGAAGTTGTGTGCATGGAACTAGTATTAATGAGCATTGTGTCTCTTTGTCCCTTTCAGACTCCTTGGATTTGAAAAGGGTTACAGTATCTTAGAGTACTTGATAGCTTAGCTAGATTGATTCCAAAATTTCCATATTGATCTTTTGGTTTATCTTGTTATGATTTGTTATCCAATCCTAGCTCTCATTCTTCACTCTATGGTTCAAGTTCCTCAACCCCTAACTCGTCCTCATATACTACCTCAATATAGTGCACTTTATCTTTACCAAGGAATATATGTTCTAGTGACTAGGGATCCTTGCAAGAGAAGGATAGTTTCTTCCTTCTCAATTCATTTATTTCCCCAAATTCTTTCTTAAAGGGTAGCTTTGGGTTGCTACAAATTATTTCAAAGAATTTTCTGGGCGGGTGCATGAAGTTGGGTACCAATTTTCTAGCCACTTATGAAATTTATTTAAAAAACGCGAGCGCGTTATAACGCGCACGCGTTATTTCACATTAAAAACAAAGAAAAAAGTGAAATTATTTTCCTTGGAATACCAACCCAAAGGCTTGGAGGGCATTCCCAACAAGGCCAGAGACGTGTTTTTGCAAATTCTACAATTTTTCACATAATCGGGTCCATGCTCACCATCAAGATTGCATCTAGTTCAATATTCACAAAATCGAAAACATGGGTAATGTTAGGTTCTCTCTTAGCTATCCAACGATGTAATTTTTTTCACTTTTCGACAATGTTAAGCCTTTCATCCATAATTTCTTTTGTTTGTATGTCTATTTTTTGCCAAAAAGCAGTGTTTAGTGTTTTTTTTGTTATAAATTAACCATTCATCAAAATTTCAAATAAATTACATTTTTAGAAACTAGACTCCATTCTACAAATTTAAAAAAATCAATTATTTTCAAAAATTTGTAGGAGCACGGCCAAAATTGCTTTTCAGAAGTTCCCACTTAGAAAATTAGTAAAAATCAAATATTCATTAAAAATTATCAAAAAAATTGTGCACCAACTAGATGCTATTAGCTAACTTAGCGATTTTAAAAATACTACAAAAAAGTTCACCATGCTCAGTCGTACAAGAGTTGCTATGTTATGTTTTTCTGACAAAAACAACACCAATTTCTGTACATCCCTCTTTTGAACCCCTTAATCTCAACCATTTTCAAAATAAATTAGTAGTTTAGAAAGTAGACTCGGAGCACTTCGATCCTTGTTTTTGTTCCATCTCAAAATTTTGAGTGTAACTATCCTCAATTTCACGTCCAAGGTCAACATTTCCTTATTTCAGAAAAAAAGTGGCCACTTAAGCTCCCTTTTTGGGAACCATCTTGGTGCACTTACCCTTCTTTAGAGGGAAATTATTTTTTCTAGAACCCACTCCTTGTCATAATTTTCTTTAGCACTAAGGCCCTCTTTATTACCTCTTGGACACAAGATAGTTCGAAGGATCCTAAAAAACCTTAGAGATATTTATCAAGTGCCTTAGTGAAAAGCATCATTAACATTTTCTCCAAAATATTAAGGACCATCACAACTAGTTTTTGGAATTCTATCACATATTTCTATACAAAATCAAATTGCTTGACTTGAATTGCCTCCCGAAAGTGCACCTCAAGATCCCTCCTATTAAACCTTTCAATTATTAATCTATAATTTTTTTTATATGATTTAGTTTTTTAGCCTTGAGTGACCAATCCCATGATACCACCATTCATGTGCAATACCCTCAAGATGTAATGTTGGCAAACTTTATGGCCTCATCCTTAGTCATGGGTCTTTAAGAAACAAGTATGTGTCCAAATTTTGTACCCATGCATCGGTTGTGCATTTGTTGGATCCATCATAGGTGTGGACTATCAACTTTCCCAAAACATATTTTGTATCTCTCAAGATAGTTGGCAACCTTAGTTCAAGCCTAAATCTATTTCTAGTTGACTTATTCAAGTTTATAAAGCTATTAAGATGCATTTAAGATTGGATATCTTATGGGAAGACTTGGTACTCTACATGTAACACATAATAATGATTTCTATAATTAGGATTTGAACTTCAACCTCAAGAACCTTTTCATGCACCTCTTCTTCCCTAGGGAGAAATGTAGGATTGAACGACCTAGTTGGTGAACTAGAATAGTATTTTGAGTGTCACTAGGAGTGAAATTTTGTTTTTTATATTCTAAAGTGTTTCCCTCACAATTATAGTTCCTAGGCACATTCATGTTATTTTCCATTTTGTGAAGCATCTATGCCAACACATCTAGCATCATATCAAATTTATTTATTATCCCAACCTTATATCTCTCATTCTTTTCCTTTTTCTTCCATACTACTCTATTTTGGAGTAGTACCTTTCAAAAAAAATCACCCTCTAGAATCCCTAAAGGGTGTTTTAGTTGTCTAATTTCTATTAGATAATACCTACTTTCTTTGTTATTGGAATGCATAAAATTTTAGCATGTAGTTAACCAAGTTTATAAAGAAAATAGGCTAGCAAGTAAACCAACTCTAAAACCACTATAAATCCCCAAGATAAATATTAAGGTAAATATTTTAGAAATTTAAAATTTAGGTTTAAATATCTAAGACCCAAAACATTATAAGTTACCCTAAATTATATACTAATGTACTTGCACAACAACATCAACAACTTTAAAATACACTTTAAACTACCACTTTAATTTCCTTGTTTAATAACTAATGTTTACACAACAACATTCATGGATCACTGTGATACTTTAGAGTTCCTTATTTTATCCTAAAATAAATAAAAAAATTCAAAACTATTTTACCTAAAATCTAGAAAACCCATAAAATTACGGTTTATTTGTGCATTTACATTGATAACCTAGATCATAAATTGGTCCCACAATGGAAGATAAAATTTAGAATTATAATGATATTAAATAAGTTAGAAATACTTTACAAATGCTACTATAGTAGAAACATAAATTAAAACACAATAGTTGCAATAATAATAAGCCCACATTTGCATAGTCACAACAACAAAATGAGTATACAATGCTTACTGAGAAATCAGATTGTAGATCATCTATTACATTAAACAAGATTTTAAAATGTTACAATAAATTGCTACAATAGATATGGAAAACTAAAATGTAAATTTTTACATCCATGAAAATTGTAAGTTTTGTGCATACTCCATATCATTGATATTCACCACCATTAAAGTATAATATGACCATTGGGTGAGATTGCTTCTTTTGCCAAGAGGTTTTTCATCCTTTGGAACATGAGATTCAAGGTATTTATCCTTTGATCTTTAAGAGATATATTAGTTTTCATTTGTAAATGTAGGAATTTGAACACAAGTGATCATAATGGTTTTCCAATTAAGATTTCTAAATATTTTTCATGATGGCCTCTTGATCCCATCCCTACAATATTAAGATACCTAGAAAGAGCATACAAACTATATATTGGTCTTCTTTCTAGGCCTGGTATACAAAAATGACTTCTCATACTTGTTGAGCATTGGTTCCCTTTGCATCAAGCTAAAAATATTGTTCTAATGTGTAGAAATGGGCTTGGAAGTTGTGGAGGAAGGTCCCCTACAACTTGTAACTATCCTTAGCAAGTATAGTGAGGAGCTCCTTTGGGTTTGAAACCCTAACTACTACATTAATGGTGTTCATTGGGATCATCATGGCATACCTTTATAGAATTTTGTGTGCTTTAGATTCAAATGGACTAGGTCAAATATTAATGCCTAGTGGAATCCCATGAGGAGATGAGTCATAATTCTACACATTAATGGCACTCCTAATGTGCAGGGTGGTAGATGCGGATAGATAATATAAAATGAGTGCTAATATTTGAATTTTTAGTTTGAATCATGGTTCATGCCTTCATTTATCAATTTAGGTCCAAAGGTGAGGTATGCTAAAGGGGAGGAGTCTTGCATCTCAATTGTGGTATATGGAGGACAGAGGATTGGTGATGAGGGATGAGTGTGTGTGAAACTCTACAATTATAATGGGGAGAGAAGTGAAAGAAATGAATGGCCTGAAGACATGGTAATAGGGGGAGTTTGATACTAAAGCACACAAAATTGATATTGTGGGGGCATGAGAGATGGAGTTGAACATATGCACAAAGTGGAATAAAAAATGATGATGGAGTTAGGAAATGGGAATTTTGGTCTACCCCATGAAATGAATGAGGGGATATGAAAAACACATAATCAATAGGTCTCATAGTTGAAAATGGCACAACTATGCGATTTACTATCACTTTTATAATTTATTTATTTTTTCTAAATTTTAAAATTTGGACGAAAATCACTATTCTTAATATTTTTGAGGTAACAAATTTTTCATATGAACACTATTTGAAACCCCTTCAATCCATTGGAAAACCACTTTAATATTTTTCATAATTTTATTATTGCAATTTGGATACTTCTATAGTGGTCCTAGGTTATTATAATATGGAGATGATTTTAGGGATCCTTTTTTTGATATTACATAGGTGCTAGGCATGGTAATTATCCATTCAAGTATCATTGAAGACCAAATGGGTTGTGTAAAATTATGAGTGAAACTATAAGAATCCCTTTTTTTGAATCATATTTTCATGTAAGCTTTATGTTCAACCATTTATATATCAAAAAATTGAGGCTCTATCAAATCTACTAAAGATTTTTTTTGGGAAAATTGACAAGGCAATAATTTATAGATTAAATCACAATATTTTAAATCTTGATCAATTTATGTCAAGATTGAGAACTACTTGGCTTAGGGTAAGTGCATGAAAATGGAGGAGAAAAAGGGGGTCAAAATTGACCACTATCTTTTGTAAAACCAGCTAAACCTAAACTTGGATGAGTAATTTGAGATCTACATGCACTCAAAATTTGAAGATATAACAAGAACAAGAATTTTAGTATTTTGAACCTAGTTTATAAATTACTATTTTCTAAATGGTTAAGATTAAGAGGGCCAATGTTGTGTGTATACAAAAGTGTTCCTATTTTTCCTCCTAAAATATAATATAGCGTCCAATGTGCACCCCCTAATTTTTTTAGTTGCACTTTGTTTTTTGTAATTCTTGGTAAAAATATAGTCAAGAGTGAATACTAGAAGTTGTGTATTTTTTATTGATTTTTCAAAGTGGATGCATCCTAAAAATTGCATCATTGATCATGCATGTCGCACAACTTGCACAACAATAATTAAAATAATAATTTTTTGAATGTGTAAAAAATGAAGCATAAAACAATCTCTTTTTTTTCAAATTTCTATAACCAAATCAAGATTTATAAAGAAAAATTAATACATATGTATCTAAGGAATGTATAATTAATAAAAGAAAATAAAAATAAATATGCTAATGTATTCCAAATAGAAAAATAAAATTATATGGTTAGAAATATAAGAAGACATGCAACATTTTTGTGGTAAATTTGTCAAATATTATTATAAAATGAGTAAATTTGGTAACATTGAAGATTAAAAAATGTTAAATGGGGAAAATTAGAAGCCCAAACCTATTCCAAAGAAAAAAGGGAAAGATTTTTTTTGAATAAAAAATATGAGTGCATTATGTAATGTGAGTGCATTATCTAACATGATCCCATTACATAATTCACTTGTGTTTATAAAGTGTGATCATTTTTTTCTTTTCATGTTTTAAAAAATGAGAGCATGTTTTGCAAAACATAAAATGTGATCACATTTATGTTCTAGAAAATGTGACTGCATTTTATATAACATAAAAAAAATATCACATTTTAAGTTCCACAAAATATAACCACATTTTATTGGTATTTACCAAGCAATAAGACAATCATGTTATTGTTATTTTTTAAATGTGTGATCTCGTAATAGACAAAATCACCAATTTGACTAATTTTTGTTCCCTAGAATGTGCACTTACCCTTATGCCAATCATCTTTAGTTTTAGATGTTTAAGAGTGTAGAAAGGAATACTAAGATCTCCAAGATTTTCCTTGAGAAATTGAATCTAGCTTGTGATTTTTTTCTCTAGGAAAAATAATAAATAAGAGAATATCATCAAGATGGGTATTTTCTCAACTCATGATAATGAACACATTTCATTAAGATAAAGTTGAAACAAAAATTCAAAGTAAAAAAAATACTAAGAGTTATATCCAAGTGAATATCAAGGAAATAGTGATTTGAATTGAAAAGAGGTTTCTCACAATGGCAATTGTAGGGATCATTAAAAGGGTGAGAAGTAGAAGTACAAGGAATGCATCTATTGTATTAATCTTGGGCATGTTGAGGATTATGAGATATATTATATAGGAGGTCAACAAACTTAAGAAAAACTTATGAATACTCAAAAAGGGCAAGAATAGTGTTCTTAGTTCATCTTGTCATGTTTTTCATGCATGTAAATTGAAGTACTATATTGTTTTGGGTTATAGCTATAGTCATCTTATGGCTAAGGATGATTTTTCTAAATTGATGAGAAAGTATGTGTACAATATTAAATTCAACTCTTATTTTTGTTAGTAATGGAAATAACATGCTATAATATGGCATAATTGAGTATATTTACCATGTTCCAAATTTGAGTGTAAATATCATATCATATTGTTGGAGTTAAAATGACACTAAGAGGGGGGGGGGTGAATCAGTGTCTTAACAGATTTAACCAATTTTCACTAAATTCAAAAACATAGCTCAGATTTGATCTCAATATACTCTGATTAAAACATTCATGAGTTGAATGTAATCATTCATAAACAGAATTGAGAAAAGTAATAACCAAATAGTGAACTGAAATAACAACACAGTAAAGCAGTGAGAACTCAGAGGAACAAAGAGACACAAGAATTTGTCGAGTGGAAAACCCTCCTGGGGTATAAAAACCACTCCCGAAGTGCCTTCCAGGCTTAATCTTTTGAACAACTATTCACAATGCCTTATAGGCTAATTTTTGAGCACCCACTCAAGGAGCACCAACCCCTCAAATTATATTTCTGAACAATAAAAATATCTCAGAGGATCTCTATGTTTTCAGTTAAGCACATATTTCTCTATTTTCTCATCTATAGAATACCTTAAAGATTCAATAATTGAATCCCTAAAATACTATATAGAGAAGAAATTTACAATATATCTACATCTTGTTATTCAAATTTTATTGTAGAGTTTATCCATACATTTTCATACAGCCAAGGAATGATAATCTCATAATTACAACAACCGAACAGAAAACATAGTTTTCTGCTTCTATTTATACATCTTTTTGATTTAAATGCTAGAAAAGTAACTATCTTCAGAAGTAACGACCGAACAACCAACCTGAGAATGTTTAGACTGAAGTTAACAGAGTTGTTTATAAAAGAAAACTTCATCTTGTACCTAGCAAGATTATTAGTCGAGGTGAAATTGATTTCCCAATACAAGAGCCATTTCACCCTGCTAAGAGTAGACCTCAACAAATATGAAACGTATGTGATCATTTCACTGCTTAAAAAGCACAACTGCCCACCACAGACAAATCTGCAACTCCCATGGCTCCATCAACCACTGTCGAGCTTCCAACCAGAAATGTACCAAATAAAACTTCCATATACCACTGACAAAGCCATTATAGCCAACAACAACAGAAACTAAAATTCTCATGATGGTGGCCAGGCTAGGGTTCCATACCTAGCCAAAAAGAATAATCACAAAATTTTTCCCTAAACTCTCATTTTCGTCGATGTAACGTTATGCCGAAGGCAATTAAATCGCTAATCATACTTTGGTTCCTTTTGTTTCACCGTGACCCTTCATTATCAGGTAGACCCTATAGAGAATTCACTTTGTTTTGCCGAAAGCTTCGAGCTACCAATAGATCACCAAGACATTTATGTTCTCACACCGACAGAAACATTTTGTCTTATGTGCTTCGCTATAACATTATGATATCGGGGAGACCTCCTATAGAGCACACCATGTCTTTCTAAAAGTCTACATGATACACATTGGTCACCGTGACACATGGTTTTTCTTGCCGATGAGCCTTCTATCTTATGAGTGTTGCTATAGCATACCGTCATCGGGGAGACCTCTTGGAGAGCACACTATGTCATACCGAAAAACTTTATCCACTTTGGGTCGCTAAGACATTACAAACTCACTATGACATTTCATCAAAGCCACAACCTTTGCCGATAAGACCTTTCAGTGCATGGTCGGTGAGACAACATGTCTTCGGTGAGACCACATACCGAATACAACACTCCTACCGATAAGTTCATCCTCGGTCGCCGAAACCACGTGAATGTCTCGCCGATAGACGTTCACATGCATATGGTTGATGAGACAACAATTTCGCTGTGACCCTTCACTGAAGCCTGAAACTCATGTCGATATACAATTTTTCAACAGCGGTCGATGTGACACACCAATTTCACTATGACCACATACTGACGGTGTAACACTTGCCGAAATGTTCTTTCTTGTGCCGGTCGCCAAGACACAAAGCGCTCAATGAAACAACATGCCAATAGGGATTTCTTACGCCGATGAACCTCCTCATATATTAGTCGGTGAGACCCGACTCATTCGGTAAGACCTCTCAGCGGTGAGAATACTTATGCCGATAGACCTTTCCTCTGTCGCCGAAACAAAAGAGAATGTCACGCCGAAAGCTACTAGAATGAAAAAAATCCAATCGACATGACATCAGAAATGTCTTGCCGATAGGCAACATAGACATTTCAAAATGGATCGGGGAGACCCTGCCATTCTCACGCCGAAATGTGTAAGCCTGTGGTATGCAAAGAGAACCATCCTGAGACTGATCATCAAAGAGAACTAACAAAAAGAGATTTTGTCATCAAGGACAAACCATAAATACAACTGAGATCCAACAAACTCCCCCTTTGTCCTTGATGGCAAAACACAAATGACTCTCCCCCTTTTTCCCTCAATGACAAAGAATAGAAGAGAAGAATGTGCATTGCCATGAAACACAACTGAGAAGCCAACCAAAATATCATGAGAAACAGCTGCAAAAAGAGTAACAGTGCAGCAACCAAGATTGTAGGAGAGTTGTAAGTGAATCAAAACATATAACATGCTCCCCCTAAGCAGTAGCTTGAAGATTTAGTGAAGTAATGATTGAGAGATAACTCCCAATCGAAGTCTCAGCCTTTCAAATAACTCTTTTGCTAAGGGCTTAGTGAAAATGTTAGCCACTTGATCTTGTGAACCAACAAACTGTAAGCAGACATCATTAGCCAGTATCTTTTCTCGAAGAAAGTGAAACTTGATAGCAATATGTTTAGTGTGAGAGTACATAACATGATTTTTTGATATATTTATCACACTAGTGTTATCACAGAGAATTGAAACAGGTTTAGGAACTTCAATACCCATATTAGATAGAGTTTGACTCATCCATAGAACTTGAGCACAACATGAAGTGGCAGCAATGTATTCTGCTTCAGTAGTAGAAAGAGAAACAGATACTTGTTTCTTGTTGTGCCATGCCACTAAACGATCACCAAGAAAGAATGCAGCACCACTGGTGCTTTTCCTATCATCCAAACAACTAGCCCAATCAGCATCAGTATAAGCAATCAAAGAGAAATCATTGCTTCTAGGATACCAAAGACCATAATCAAGAGTGCCCTGAATATATTTAAAAATCCTTTTAACAGTAGTGACATGGGATTCTTTAGGTGATGCCTGAAACCGTGCAACAGTGCAAATTGCTTGCATAATGTCAGGTCTAGAAGCAGTTAAATATAACAGATTGCCAATCATTGATCTATATTCAGTTTGATTTGTATTAGGAGAATCATCAACCTTAGTAAGTTTTCATCCAGTAACCATTGGAGTGCTAACTAGATGGCATTCATCCATCTGAAATTTCTTAAGCATCTCTCTAGCATACTTGGTTTGAGAAAGAAATATTCCATTTTCGCGTTGAGAGATTTGAAGACCCAAGAAGAAATTTAATTCTCCTAATAATGACATTTCAAATTCAAATTCCATGAGTTGAGAGAATTTTTTACTCAATGTAACATTGTTGCAGCCAAAGATAGTGTCATCAATGTAAATTTCAACAACCAAAATATCAAAACCTTCAGTTTTAACATAAAGATTGCTATCTACAACTCCTCTAACAAAACCATTTGAAAGAAAATGACTGTCCAACCTAGAGTACCAAGCTCTAGGTGCTTGTTTTAAGCCATAGAGGGCCTTTTTTAATTTGTAAACATGATCAGGCTTATCTTTGCACATAAATCCTTCAGGTTGTTCAACATAGACCTCTTCATCTAAATAGCCATTTAAAAAAGCAGTTTTGACATCCATTTGATAAACAGTAAAGTCTTTATAAATAGAATAAGCCAAGAATATTCTGATAGATTCTAGTCTAGCAACAGGTGCAAAGGTTTCACCAAAATCAATACCTTCTTGTTGAGCATAGCCTTTGTAGACAAATCTTGCTTTGTTGCAAATAAAATTACCATTTTCATCAACCTTGTTTCTGTATATCCATTTGCCTCCAATGACATTCTTGTCATCTGGTCTTGGGACTAACTCCCAAGTTTGATTTTTCTCAATTTGATCAATTTCTTCCTGCATAGCATTAAGCCAACATGAATGTGAGAGCTTCATTAAAAATGTTAGGCTCAAACTAAGTAACTAAACAAAAAGCAATTTGTTCCTTTTCATAAGATTCTATAGCCTTTCTTCTAGTTTGAACTCCTGCATTTTTATCCCCAATAATTTGATCTTTGGGGTGATATTTAGCTAGTGCTTTTGATGCAACCTTTTCAGGACTTGCTGTTTCATTTTTAGGGCTTGCTGGATCAGTATTAGGCTTTGTTGTTTTAGCTTCTTCTGAAATTATTTCTAGTTCAAGTTCTTCTTCCTCATTATCCTACAAAGATTCAACATACAAATGTGGTCTTTCAACAAATTTTACATTAACCACTTCAACAATCTTATTAAGCCTTTTGTTAAGGAATTTATAAGCTTTGCTATGAGTTGAGTATCCCAAAAAGATACCCTCATCACTCTTTGATTGAAAGCTCCCAAGGTTATCATCATCTTTCTTGATAAAACACTTACTTCCAAAAAATTTAAAGTGTTTGACATAAGCGGTTTTTCCATACCAAAGTTCATAGGGAGTGTGTTTAGATTTCACCCTAAGTTGTACTCTATTCAAAATGTATACAGTTGTATGAACAGCTTCTTTCCAATACATATCAGAAAACTTAGCTTCATCTAGCATGGTTCTAGCCATTTCTTTTACATTTCTATTATTACGTTCAACTACCCTGTTTTGTTGAGGTGTTTTTGTTGCAGCATACTGTCTTTTAATGCCATGCTGTTTACAGTAATCAATAAAATCTTGAGAGGTGAACTCACCTCCTTTGTCAGATCGCAGACATTTAAGTTTCAAATCAGATTCCTTTTCAACCATTTTACGAAAAATTTTGAACCTTCCAAAGGCTTATGATTTGTGCTTAAGAAATGTGACCCATATCATTCTAGTATAATCATCCACAAACAACATAAAGTACCTTTCACCATTAATAGACCTTATTCTGGTTGGTCCACATAAATCAGTATGCACAAGCTGTAAAGGTTTTGAAGAAGAATGTTCTTTTGTTTTGAAGCTGATTTTAGTCTGTTTACCACTTAAACATTCTTTGCACACAGAGTTTTTTGGCTTGCTAAGAATTGGTAGACCTCTAACATTCTGATTTTTACTGATTCTAACCAGATTTTCAAAGTTTATGTGTCTTAATCTTTTATGCCATAACCAATTCTCTTCAATTTGGCCCATTAGACACATACCTTGATTATTGTCATTGCTTGATGTGTCGAGAAGATTGTACACATTTCCTTTTGTCCTCCTTCCAGCTGCAATAGCCTTTCCTAGCTTGTTCTTAATCTCACATCCCTGCGAAATGAAAAGAACATGATAACCACTATCACAGATTTGACTAACACTTAGAAGATTGTGCTTGAGACCTTCCACATAGTACACATTATAGATAGGAGTGTCTTCATTCAGAAGGAGTGGACCTCTACCTTTAATTTGAATACCAGAGTTATCACCAAACTTAACATATCCACCTACATAATCTTCAAGATTTATAAACTTATCCTTGTTGCCAGTCATATGGTTAGAACATCCACTGTCCAGGACCCATAAGTCCTTTTTCTTGGAATGAAAATTAGTTTGAACCAACATAGTTTGCTCAATGTTGTTAACAGTCTTAGGTTTCCAAACCTTTTTAATTTTCTGTTGTTTTGATTGCAGATCAATTATGCATTGTTTGACAGAATGTCCCAAAGCATTGCATTTAAAACATCTAATATGTTTAACAAAACCATAGTGTTGCCTAAGACCAAACCTGGGTATTCTAGGATTCATAAGCCTACAAGTGCTCACCTTATGGCCAAATTTGTTGCAGAAAAAACAATAACCATAGAAGAAAGGATTGACACTGTATGAAGATCTATTACCTCTTAAAGACTAACATGATCCTTACCAAAATCTGAGTGATTTGAACCTGAACCTTTGACTTTAGAAGAGGGGTTTTGTTTTGCATGGTTAATTGAGCATTCACCCTTTTCAAAACCAACACCAGTTTTATCTTTGTACTTCTTCTGCTTGCTGAGCATCTCATTCAGTTTTAGAGTGCTTTCATATTTTTCAATTTCCTTCCTAAGATAGACTACTTCTTGTTCCAGTTTTTGAATTTCTTGATCTTTGCAGCTTACAGTCTCTCAAAGACAGTCTTCAACTCTTTTAGCTTCTTCAAGCTAAGTTTTCAAAGAGACCATTTCTTGATCTGGTTTATGTTCTTGAGCAAGAACTTTTTTTTTGAGTTTTCTGATCTCTTGTAAAGCACATTTCAGCTCACTTTCAAGATCTACTTCACCTTCTTCAATGTCAATGGTGTTTGTATCTTCTTGCTGAGTAATCTTAGTCATGAACAAGGTTTCATCTTCTTCTGCTGATGAATCTTTAGACTCAAAATCAGTTTCATCTTTGCTAAACAAAATATTCTTCTTTATGAAGTTGAAATTACATTTAGGTTTAAAGGCCTTCTTCTTAGGCTATTTTTCAGTTGTCTCGTTGTCACAGATTTGATCATCATAGGGACACTTTGCAGCAAAGTGACCTATTTTTCCACAGTTAAAACATTTAAAGGGAAGTTTTCCCTTATATTTTCCTGATCCCTTTTTAAATCTTCTAACAAAATGGGATTCTTTAGAATCAAACAACTCTGATTCATAGACTTCAACTTTTTCTTTCTTTTCAATGTTAAAGGTAGTTTCTTTTCCTGTTGAATTGTTTTTGCTAGTTCTCATTTCATAGGCAGTAAGTATTCCTTGCAGGCTGTCTAAGGTATGCTGATCAAAGTGTTTCTTTTCTTCTAGGGCTGAAACCTTAGATTCAAATTTGGATGGTAAGGTTCTAACAACCTTTGTGACCACATCAAATTCATTAACCTCTTGACCTAGACCTTTCATTGCATTGACAACTTCATCAACTCTTAGGAAATATTGAGCCACTTTTTCATCATCCTTCATTTTCAACTCCTCAAATTGATGTTTGAGTGTAATGATTTTTGACAGTTTGACTTTCTCATTCTCTTGATATATAGTTTCAAGTTTTTCCCAGATTTCATGAGCAGATTTGCAATGCATGACTTTAATGAACACATCTTTAGTTAACCCACACAAGATGGAATGCTTAGCTATGGCATTTGTTTCATACCTCTTTTTTTTCAGCAGGATCAGTGGGAATAGAGGCTGGTACATTGTAAGCATTTATAACAATGCTCCAAACATCAACATCAAAAGAAATAAGAAAAGCTTCCATTCTGATTTTCCAGAACACATAATTTGTTCCATCAAATAACGGAGCTCTGGTTACAGAGGCACCATCTTGAGAATGTGCCATTAAAAACAAACTCCAAGACCAAGATCAATCCAAGGTGATTAAAACCTATCAGAGGACCCTACGCTCTGATACCAATTGTTGGAGTTAAAATGACACTAAGAGGGGGGGTGAATCAGTGTCTTAACAGATTTAACCAATTTCACTAAATTAAAAAACATAGCTTAGATTTGATCTCAATATACTCTGATTAAAACATTCATGAGTTGAATGTAATCATTCATAAACAGAATTGAGAAAAGTAATAACCAAACAGTGAACTGAAATAACAACAACATAGTAAAGCAGTGAGAACTCAGAGGAACAAAGAGACACAAGAATTTGTTGAGTGGAAAACCCTCCTGGGGTATAAAAACCACTCCCGAAGTGCCTTCCAGGCTTAATCTTTTGAACAACTGTTCACAATGCCTTATAGGCTAATTTTTGAGCACCCACTCAAGGAGCACCAACCCCTCAAATTATATTTCCGAACAATAAAAATATCTCAGAGGATCTCTCTATTTTCAATTAAGGACATATTTCTCTATTTTCTCATCTACAGAATACCTTAAAGATTCAATAATTGAATCCCTAAAATACTATATAGAGAAGAAATTTACAATATCTCTGCATCTTGTTATTCAGATTTTATTGTAGAGTTTATCCATACATTTTCATACAGCCAAGGAATGTTAATCTCATAATTACAACAACCGAATAGAAAACATAGTTTTCTACTTCTATTTATACATCTTTTTTATTTAAATGCCAGAAAAGTAACTGTCTTCAGAAGTAACGGTTGAACAACCAACCTGAGAATGTTCAGACTGAAGTTAACAGAGCTGTTTATAAAAGAAAACTTCACCTTGTACCTAGCAATATTATTAGTCGAGGTGAAATTGATTTCCCAATACAAGAGTTGTTTCACCCAGCTAAGAGTCGACCTCAACAAATCTGAAACGTATGTGATCATTTCACTGCTTAAAAAGCACAACTGCCCACCACAAACAAATATGCAACTCCCATGGCTCCATCAACCATTGTCGAGCTTCCAGCCAAAAACATACCAAATAAAACTTTCATATACCACTGATAAAGCCGTTACAACCAACAACAATAGAAACTAAAATTCTCATGATGGCGGCTAGGCTAGGGTTCCATACCCAGCCAGAAAGAATAATCACAAAATTTTTCCCTAAACTCTCATTTCCGTCGATGTAACGTTATGCCGAAGGCAATTAAATTGCTAATCATACTTTGGTTCCTTCTATTTCACCGTGACCCTTCATTATCGGGAAGACCCTATAGAGAATTCACTTTGTTTTGCCGAAAGCCCTGAGCTACCAATAGATCACCAAGACATTTATGTTCTCACACCGACAGAAACCTTTTGTCTTATGTGCTTTGCTATAACATTATGATATCGGGGAGACCTCCTGTAGAGCACACCATGTCTTTCCGAAAGTCTACATGATACACATTGGTCGCCGTGACACATGGTTTTTCTTGCCGACGAGCCTTCTATCTTATGAGTGTCTAGCATACCATCATCGGGGAGACCTCTTGGAGAGCACACTATGTCATACAGAAAAACTTTATCCACTATGAGTCGCTGAGACATTACAAACTTGCTATGACATTTCATCGAAGCCACAACCTTTGTTGATAAGACCTTTCGGTACATGGTCAGTGAGACAACATGTCTTTGGTGAGACCGCATACCGAATACAACACTCCTGCCAATAAGTTCATCCTCGGTCACCGAAACCACATGAGTGTCTCGCCGATAGACGTTCACATGCATATGGTCGATGAGACATAACAATTTCACTGTGACCCTTCACCAAAGCCTTAAACTCATTCCGATATTCAATTTTTCAACGGCGGTCGGTGTGACATACCAATTTCACTATGACCACATACCGACGGTGTAACACTTGCCGAAATGTTATTTCTTGTGCCGATCGCCATGACACAAAGCGCTCAATGAAACAACATGTCGATAGGGATTTCTTACGCTGATGAACCTCCTCATGTATTAGTCGATGAGACCCGACTCATTCGGTAATTCCTCTCAGTGGTGAGAAATACTTATGCTGATAGATCTTTCCTCTGTCGCCGAAACATAAAAGAATGTCACGCCGAAAGTTGCCAAAATGAAAAAAATCCAATCGACATGACATCAGAAATGTCTTGCCAATAGGCAACACAGATATTTCAAAATGGATCGGGGAGACCCTGCCATTCTCACGCCGAAATGTGTAAGCCTGTGGTATGCAAAGAGAACCATCCTGAGACTGATCATCAAAGAGAACTAATAGAAAGGGATTTTGTCATCAAGGACAAACCATAAACACAACCAAGATCCAACAAAAATTTGATCACATTTATGTTCTATAAAATGTGATTGCATTTTATATAACATAAAAAAAGATCACATTTTAAGTTCCACAAAATATAACCACATTATATTGGTATTTACCAAGCAATAAGACAATCATGTTATTGTTATTTTTTAAATGTGTGATCTCGTAATAGACAAAATCACTAATTTGACTAATTTTTGTTTTCTAGAATGTGCATTTACCCTTATGCCAATCATCTTTAGTTTTAGATGTTTAAGAGTGTAGAAAGGAATACTAAGATCTCCAAGATTTTCCTTGAGAAATTGAATCTAGCTTGTGATTTTTTTCTCTAGGAAAAATAATAAATAAGAGAATATCATCAAGATGGGTCTTTTCTCAACTCATGATAATGAACACATTTCATTAAGATAAAGTTGAAACAAAAATTCAAAGTAAAAAAAGAACTAAGAGTTATATCCAAGTGAATATCAAGGAAATAGTGATTTGAGTTGAAAAGAGGTTTCTCACAGTGGCAATTGTAGGGATCATTAAAAGGGTGAGAAGTAGAAGTACAAGGAATGCATCTATTGTATTAATCTTGGGCATGTTGAGGATTATGAGATATATTATATAGGAGGTCAACAAACTTAAGAAAAACTTATGAATACTCAAAAAGGGAAAGAGTAGTGTTCTTAGTTCATCTTGTCATGTTTTTCATGCATGTAAATTGAAGTACTATATTGTTTTGGGTTCTAGCTATAGTCATCTTATGGCTAAGGATGATTTTTCTAAATTGATGAGAAGGTATGTGTACAATATTAAATTCAACTCTTATTTTTGTTAGTAATGGAAATAACATGCTATAATATGGCATAATTGAGTATATTTACCATGTTCCAAAATTGAGTGTAAATATCATATTACCTTTTTAATAGCTTAACACAAAATCAAGGTTAATTTTTTCCAATAGATTCATTTTGAAGAGTATTAATAAATAAATTTTAGTTGATTGATATAGTTTAATATTAATCATAAACTCTATAATGGTCCTATATTTTAAGAATATAGAGATGATTCTAGGGATCCTTCTATTAGTGTGACATAATTATTGTGCATGAAAATATTTAGACTAAAGAGGTTACATAGAAAATTCTACATGGAATTAAAAGGACCCATTTTCTTGACACATGTTTCACCCAATCTGCATTTTCATCTAAATTTATCAAAAAATATTGAGCTTACATGTTGAATCAACTAAATTAAATATTTTGGGAAATTTTATGGGCCAAGGAATTACATATTAAATCAGAATATTTGTACTCTTGTTCAATTAATTTCTCATAAGATCAAGGACTAGATCTATCTTATTCCAATGATTTTTAGTTTTAGCTAAAAAAGTGTTACAAGAGTATTAAGATCATCAATATTTTCCTTGAGAGATCAAATATATCTTATGATATTTTTCTCTCCAAATTATTTTCTATCAAACCCATTATAAAGGAAACAATAAATATAAAGTACTATGATAAAATTTTCTCCTTATTTTTAATAGAATAGGAGAATCTCACTAAGATGGTTGTTTGTTTCATGATAATCAACTCGTTTAAGTAAAGGTAAATTGGAAGCATACCTTCAAGGAAAACAAAGAATAAGAGTTTCATATGATATAATAACAAGGAAATTATGACTTGATTTAAAAAAGAGGGTCTCTTATAATAGTTTTAACAAGGATTATCACAAGAGTGAGAAGAAGAAGCACAAGGAATGTGCCTATTATAGTAACATTGGACATGTTAAGGATGCATGATATACAAAGATGAGGGATTTCAAAGAGGCTTTCAAATAACTCAAGAAATAACTAGGAACACACAACAAAAGGGTGAGATTATGTTCTTATAGCTCACACTTTTCATGATCACATAAACTAAAGTATGAGTTTCTTTTAGATTTTGATTGTGCTCATCTTATGGCCAAGGGTAAAATTTAAATTTCAAATGCTTAGTAAAGGAAGTGGTGAGAATACATTATATATAGATGATTATCCAACTCTTATTGTTGTTAGGAAAGGTATTGTGCTACAATATGCCATAATTAAATATATTTATCATGTTTTAAATTTAAGTGTGAATATCCTATCACTTAATCAAAGTATGCAACAATGAATCAAGGTTTATTTTTCTCGATAGATTCATTATGAAGAGCACAAGAAATAAATTTAGGTGGTTGATATAGTATAATAAATCGATATTAAATTCAAGTAATACTGAAGCAAGAGGGTACTCCTCTCTCTCAACCAACCAATTCAGAAACCACAAAATGAAATCTCACAACAGTAATTCAACAACTCAATCAAAAACAATTACAAGCTAACACTAATTTTATTTATTCAATTATGAATTACAATTAATCGACCTTCATGGCCTCAAACTTCTTCAAGAAACACACCCTTACTCCACATTTACCACGACCCATATTTTCTCCTTGTTAACTCTCATTGCTATCACTCTAATTTCATCTTTTGTGTCTTCCTTCAACCAATCTGAAATCACACTAACCTGCATTCAATTAAACATTTAAAATCACCTCATCTATCCATTGTTGTACTAGTTTTCAACTTCAGTTTAAATTTTCCAATTAAATGGCATGTCCCTCTTCACCTTTGTGCAACCCTTAATACCTCCTCCCAAAAATGGTTGCAACAGTTTTTTTTTTAAGTTTCATAAAATATGTTTTTAAGCCCAGAAGAAGTGGGTAGCAGGATTTTAACCTCCCATGCCTTCTCTCCTTTTTCACCCATTTCCACTCTCCCTTCCTTCACATGCCTGCAATATGTATATATTTTATTTACTCTCTTTAACTGCCTCTTTGGTTGAGTGACTTGGTCTTTTCCTCTTCCCATTCTTGTTTGTGCCTTTTCTTCTAAGTGTGGCCTTCCTCTTTTTTTATTCATTTATTCTAATACTTTCTTCTCTAAAAATCTGAACTAGAAATTTAAAATAAAAGAAAAAATAATATTTCTTCTTCAATTTTTAACATTTTCATATGTCAATTTGATGTAATCGGGTGTTGACAGGTGCAAAATTCAAAGTTCTCTTACTTGCATGAAAATTGGCATGTACACTCAGGATAATGTCTCCAAGTCCTTTGCAAAATAATTTTTGAATTTTCTCTAGCCTTCATAAATTTTGAAAAAATAAACTTTTTGCAAATTAGCAACACACTTTTGACATTAAAAACACAAATTTCTAGCAAAAGATATAACTTTGATTATTTTTTATGGTACCTCCAAGAATGTCCCTGCAAAAGGAATTTACTTGATTCCTTATGATTTTAAAAAAAAAAAATCAAAATTGCCCATGGAGCCTTAAAACCAGCAATTTGGAAAAAACTTGGATTTTGTAATTTCGATCAAATTTTTGGATTCCAGGCACAAAAAGATGTTGATGACCACCAAACCAAAATAAAATTGAAAACCAAACCTTTTTTTTTTGGGTGTTGCAGATCTCCATATGCTCAGGATGCTCCTACATCTAACATGCCAAGTAGGAAATTTGTGAGCATAGAGACTCACAAAAGTGGAGTTGAGTAGTCAAACTACTCTTCAAGGTTGAATGCAACCTACAACTAACTCCATCGCTATCCAAAGTGCTCCAGTTCGATCTTTCTTCTACTTTTTCCAACATCGTGTTCGAACACACACCACCTTCCTCCAAAAATTTTGCACCTTCTTCCTTCTCCCCCTCGTGGACTCATGTCCACTAAAGCCCAACCTCCACCAAATACTTTCCACACTCCTCTCCTCCTCTATGGGTTCAAACCCATCTCTAATCATCCACCTCCACCAAAATCCTATAACATCCTCTACCATCTCTACACACAACCACACAACATCTACAACATGCTCTTGCTCTCTATCCATCTCTACTTCTACCATCTCATTTGAAACCAAAACAACATCATATGTAGAACTGATTTACCTCATCTTTGCTTGTAGCTGTAATTTTTTTCTCTTCTCCTTTCACTGCAACATCAAGCTTCAACATCCACTTTTCCTCAATCACCATCAATTGTGCTACCATATCTTCTTTTCCATTTGTTGTGACCTCTTCACTGCTCACTTCCTTCTTTTCTTCCTTTCCATTCATGCCTTCCTCATGGAATTTCTCTACTACAACTTCATTTACATCAGTAGGGGCTACTCTCACTTCTTCCTCTTTCCATCTCAGGTTGTTGTCCTCGCTCTTCTTTACCACTTTCCTCTCACTTTTCCCAACACTCAAGTCTCCAATTTTTCAATCCTCACCTCAATCTTTCCTACTTCTTCATGAACTATTTGTCCCATCTTTTCAAACATTTCATCCTCCACTTTCTCCCAATACTGCTCCCAAAACAGTATTCATATAGGTCTCCTCATGACCCATCCCATCTTCGTCTATTGTAATTTCACCTCATGCAATCTTCCATCACACTCAATCTATAAAACAAATTCCTTTGTGGTTTCAAGCTCTCCACTGCTCAAGACTCCTCTACCTACAATAGCCCTCACAAACTTCTTCTCTACCTCTTCACACACTTTCCTCTAAGTGTTAATTGTCTCTTGATTGTCGATCTATTCACACAACACCTGTAGGTCCTAGCGGATCCTCTCCACTCCCAGGACTACCCACTCTAATGCCAATTGAAGAAAGAGGGTACACCCTCTCTCAACCAACCAATTCATAAACCACAAAATAAAATCTCATAGCAACAATTCAACAACTCAATAAAAAACAATTACAAGCTAACATTATTTTTATTTATTCAATTATGAATTACAATCAATTGGCCTTCATGGCCTCAAAATTCTTCCAAAAACACACCCTTACTCCACATTTACCATGACCTAGATTTTCTCCTTGTTAACTCTCCTTGCTATCACTCCAATTTCATCATGTGTGTCTTCCTTCGACCAATCTGGAATCAAATTAACCTGCATTCAATTGAACATTTCAAATCAACCTCTTTTATCCATTAGTGCATTGGTTTTCAACTTCAATTTAAATCTTCCAATTAAACATGTGTCCCTCTCTACCTTTGCATAACTAGGTTAAAATACCTCCTCCCAAAAATGGTTGCAACGGTTTTTTTTAAGACTCAAAATATATTTTTAAGCCCAAAATAAGTGGGCAACATGCTTCTCACCTCCCATGCCTTCTCTCATTTTTCACCCACTTCCACTCTCAAGCTTCCTTCACATGCCATTTTTTGTAATTTACATATATTTTATTTAAATTCATTAACTAACTCTTTGGTTGAGTGACTTGGTCTTTTCCTCTCCTCATTCTTGTTCATGCCTTTTCTTCTAAGTGTGGCCTTCCTCTCTTTTTTATTCATTTACTCTAAAAATTTATTCTCTAAACAATCTAAACTGTAAATTTAAAATAAAAGAAAAAATAATATTTCTTCTTCAATTTTTAACACTACCATATGTCAATTCAATGTAATCGGGTGTCGATAGGTGAAAATTTCAAAGTTCTCCAATTTGCACAAAAACTAGCGTGTACACATAGGATAATGTCTCCAAGTCCTTTGCAAAATGATTTCACTCCAGCCGTCATAAATTTTGGAAAAATAAACTTTTCGTAAACTGGTAACACACTCTTGACATTAATAACAAGAATTTCCACCATTAATTTCTCCCAAACAGTGAAAGATATAACTTTGATTAATTTTTTACATTCAACATGGTACCTCCAAGAATGTCCCTATAAAAGGAATTTACTTGATTCCTTACAAAATTTCCAAATAAAATTTAAAATTTCCCATGAAGCCTTAAAACAACGATTTGGCAAAAACTTGGATTTTGCAATCTCGATCAAATTTTTGGATTCTAGCCACAAAAATATGTTGATGACCACCAAATCAAAATAAAACTAAAAACCAAGCCTATTTTTTTTTGGGTGATGCAGATCGCCATACACTTGGGATGCTCTTGCATCAAATACATGTTGATAAGATTTCATGGTAATGTCTTTATTCTAGTTTTTGGTGCATTAAAGGACATTGATACTCCTATTGTTTCAATTGATGAAGAAACAACTACTTTGATTTTGGAGAATCTCCTAGCTATTACCTTTGAGGTACTTTTAGTTGATGTTATGGCTTCATTTAAGGATGAAAATAAGTGAATGGATATCCCCATACAATTATTTTATAAAGAGGAGGAAATGAATCCTAGGTTCAACATAGAGGGTTCTTCATATGTGTGTTTTGATGATCTTTCAATAGGATCCTACACCCTTAATCCAATGTATTATGCATGGTGTTATGCATAGTTGGCTTCTGGTTGTACCATAACTCTTAATTAAATTGTATAATTATTAATTTAGTCTTATATAGATATTTAAGTTTTCTTGGATGGAATCCAATGCATGAGCATGGTATATATAGGAGGTAGAAGTTAGTTATTATTATCATATATTTAGTATTATGTTCTTATTGAAGACTATTGGAGATATCCCCCTCGAAGTGGTATATTATTATCAAGTATTTGCAACATGTTTCTTATTATATATTATTTTATTATGTAATCTTTTTTCATTACAAGTGGTATCAAAGCATGATCTTGACTACCAAAAGGAAAGAAATGATGCATTTCTTTTAATTTGGAGGGAAAATTATGAAGCACATAGCTCTCTCAATTTGGATAAAATTTTCATAAATTTTAAAGGGTTTTTAAAGACAATATTAAAGCTAATATAGTACATATTTGAGGTCATTTGAAGTATAATTCAAGGATTTATTGTACAATTAGGTTTTCCACTAAATTTTCTCCCAAGGCTGTAAATCACTAACTTTTTTTAATATCTAGAGGGTTAATCAAAAACATATTGAAGCTACTATAGTTTATAGTCGAGATCATTTGGAGTAATACTCAAGAAATTACTATAAAATTAGGGCTTCCACCAAATTTTCTTTGAAGGATACAATAAGTGAGATCTTGACCCTAGTAAGTTCCAATAAAATATAGATTGATTGGATCTTTTTTGAGTAATTTATTATGAAAAATATTTTGGAAATGTCATAGCAAGTGCTTCAACAAGAGGTGGAGGAAGGAATCCAAACACCTTCAAAAGACTCCTCACAAGGATGGTAAGATATTTGAGGAGATATTATTTCACTCTAGAGGATCTAGAGGGGATTTATTTAGGTATTTTCCCATCATGTAATTTGATGGTGTCTCCTCATAGGAAGAAATTCCCACACATGACATTGGTTATTTTAGGTAGATATAAGGTATTTGAGGTGGTCCATTAATACTATTGAAGAAGAAAATGAAGATAAGTGGACTACACACCATCATGGACCCAAAGTGGAAAATAATAGGTTAATATTTCTCTTTTGAATATAGTGTTAGATGATGAAGATACTATGGAGTATAAGAAGACATAAAAGATGCTCAAATTTAGATTTGTGAGCATATATCATATATTTAAATATCAAATTATTAGGTTTGGTTGGGTTCTTAGAAGCTATTAATATGGGGATGTTAATGCTTCACTTTTTTTTATGAGATTCAACTTAATTCCAATATATTTTAAATCCCTCTAGCTTATTTTATAAGGATAACTTCCAAATGTAGAAAATGCATCTTTTCAAGTCCCTTTTAATTACTGATACTTGTAGTACATAGAATTGGGTTGTGTGTAGCTTATAGGTATAACATGCAAATGCCTCAACTAAATGTGTAACTTATACTTCTAATTGTATCATGGTTAAAGTGTTTTATTGAATCATCTTGTCTTATTGAAGGTTATCTTGATGAATCACATAGTGTGATTTGAAACATTGATGAAATAAATGTTGACAAAATCAAATCCAAAATATTTCTCAAACAACAAGATGGATTGTGGAAACTTGATATCTTTAAAATAACATCAATGTAAAATGTATGGTTATTTAAAAAAATCATAAATATTATATTTGATTATTCTAAAAAAGTGATTATTATACTTATATTATCTTCATTGAATAATACATTGATAGTAAAACATAAACTAGAAAAAACATTAAAAAACTTAAACATAAATCCCTAAGACTAATACTTAGTGTTTTCTTATTTTTTGATATTTTTTACTAATATTTTTAATTCAAATTTATAATAGATAATAATTATAATTTAGATATATAGAACAATTTTTTTATATACACGTCCAAATTATTATTTCTCTTTGGTTGAAATAAGAACGCCAATGTAAAATGTATGAACATTTAAAATATTAACATCATTTACTACTTTCTTTGATGTTCCAACTATATATGATTGTTTTTGTAAAAACTTATGTTTATTAGAAGGATAAAATAGAAAAAAATTCAAATAATATATAATAAATTTATATTTTTATGATATTATTAAATTCAAAATTGTAAGTTTTGAAATAACAAATTTAATTAATAAAATTGATACATATATTTGAAAGAAAAATAATTTACTACATATACACATTAATGCCATCATTAAAATATTATTTAATTTTCCTTGACCCAAGAATGAGATGCACTATTATATTTCATCTCTCCTATATTTAAAAAATGTGTAGGTAGTCCATTTAATAAAATCACCATATTTTAGGAGTGAAAATAATATTGTTGAAAAAGATACCATTTGAAGCATTTTTATATTTTAAATGTTTATAAAGCTAGGAGGTACGTTTGTCTCACCCATTCACATGTGAAAGACTTGAAAGTATCACCTATTCACATGTCATAGACTTACGGTACAATTCTTAGATATTGAAGTTGTGCATGCCCATACCACCAACCAATAGGAGCTTATAAGAAATAAAGGTAGTTCAAATTGAATTTTATAATAAATATCACATAGGTTTAGTATATTTAATACCTAAGCTAACATTTCAGTTGTAGGAATATTGATCCTAATAAATATGTTTGGATTAATTATTAATTCCATCAATTTAAAAATCTACATATCAGATGGAGTAATGATTATATCAAAATCAAATATCAATTTATGTATCTATTAACTAAAGCTTCATATGCTTGCCACTAATACTCTATGGGCCATTTGTGATGGCAATGCGAAATTATTCAAGAGGAGAATTTGGTGATGGCAATGTGAGTCCTTGCCTTAGTAGTTAGGATATGTCTTTTTCTTAGCCTTTGCATGCCTTAATAATATCTAGACATCACACTGTAACATTGGATAGTCCTCCTTCTAAGTCTACTAACTTAATATTCTCTCTTTGTTTTTATATGGACCCACATTTAGAATGGAGCTTGACTTTTAATTTGAAAGGAAAATGTAAAATATTAAAATGTCCCCCCAAAAGAAAAAAAGGAGGGTCACCATAATTCTTTGAGATGGTTTTTATTTACAACTATTTTTAATATAATTGGACCACAATCTATATTTATTAGAATGAGATAAATATTGTAAAGTTAAATGTAACATCTATTAAAAGTGGATTTGTCTTCTTTTATAATAGTTCAATTGTAAAATTTATTTTAATTATATTTACAAACATTCATATGTATGATTATGTCTAACATTGATATAAATTAAATATGTTATGAAAAAAAAATTGTCTTCCACAATTCATTACAAGATTCTTTTAAGAGAACACATCTATCAATTCCATCAACCCTAACATCATTACTATTAACTCTAACACTATTCACAATTTAAATGATCTTTTGCATGAATTCAAATTTTAAATTTTAAGTTAATGATATTTTATAATACTAAAGTTTTTTCCCATCTTTAATTTGAAAAGTGTTATTTTTTTGGGAGAGAATAAATAATCTTATTTTTACAACTTATTAATTTTGCAACACAAATTAAATTTTACGGAGTACTTTTGAAAGATCCATCTAGAAATTTCATCACTAATGCTAACTCTAACAATGTAAATGATCGTTGAATTGATTTGAGATTTTAATTTTAAGGTAATGATATTTTATAATAGTAAAGTTGGAAAGTAATATTTTTTCTTTATGAGAGGATAAATAATCATCTACAAATTTCATCACTAATGCTAATTCTAGATAACAATGTAAATGATCTTTTGCATTGATTTGAGATTTTAATTTTAAGGTAATGATATTTTATAATAGTAAAGTTGGAAAGTAATAATTTTTCTTTTTGGGAGGATAAATAATCTTATTTTTACAACTTATTAATTTTGTAACAAAAATTAAAATGTACACACTAATAATTAACTTCTTTGAATTAAAAACAAAAAAAAATAAAAGCATGAAGTTTCTACAGTTCATAGCAATAACGTGCTGCGATTTTTGGATTGAAACTTGTACAAGAAAGTTGATAAAAAAATTGCACACAAATTTCAATCCAGAATAATAAATAAATAAATAAATAATAAAAGACTAAATATATTATATAAAAAACAAATAGATTATATTTTCAATTGAAATATTCTATACAAAGAAAAATAATCAAGAGTCGAGAGAAGAACATCAAGAAGAGGAGAAATAATAAAACAAAGATAACGTAAATATCTGCATATATTATTATGGAGGGAGGTTAAGTAGGCTATCAAAAAAGACAAGCAAATGGCCGTCAAATTAAACCCTAACCACAGTATGCGGACAAATTAAAACCCAACGTCACTCGCAGTAGGTCCTCCGACACCCGAGGTCCCCGGTCTCACCCGGCGACCCGGCCGACGGAAGCTCCGGCCCGGAGAACGACCTAATTTTGTCCGCGGTAACCCGGCGGCGTGCAAAGTCGCCGGCAGAGCGGCGAGTGACGTCACGGACAGTGAATCCGCAGAAAGACGGACGTTGTTCCAGTGGGTATGCTTAGCATTGATTCGCTAAGCTTGGCTCAAGCACGCAAATCAAGGGTACCTGCGGCCGCATTAATACTTGATTACCAACGTACACGTGGAGCAATCTTACTAGCGGCACTGTGGCCCGGCGTTGACAGTGACCGACATGGCCGGTCACTGGTCAGCCGGAGTGCCCCCCGTGACCACTCTGCCTCCCCCTCGTGGAGCCATCAATTAAAGGTGGGGTCCACCGACATTTAACAGCTACAGCTCTGCGGTGGGTCCCTTTCCGGCCACCGGCGATCTTTTGGGCACATTTTCGAAACCTGGGACTGCACTGCTCTTCTTCTTATACGGCCGGGCAAAAACATGTTGAAGTGTTATGTTGGGTACTTTTTTCCCTTTCTTCTCCGATGGGCAGTGGAGAATTCGGACAAGTGACGGGCGTGCACAAAGTACGGTCCCGGTAATATAGGCCTTCGCATGCGCGACTGCAGCGAATGTCTCAACGTGGCTCTCATACTTTGAACAATGTACACGTGTTGGGGTCTTCTCTTTTTTTGACCACTTGATAATACGTCATGATTCTACTCCTAATCGGATCGGATTCATTCATTATATCTGATATTTTTTTTGTTTAACCTCCCTTATTCGACCTCACATGCCCGGACAATACGGCACTCTCTCTAATTGGAAATCTTAAGCACGCTTCACTCCCATAATAAGTTTTATGACTATTATTAGTTAGGGGTATGATATTTTCATAATCCTTAGTCAAATTTTATCTGGTACATAATTTTGTTTATTTTTACATTGATATTTCAGATTATACTCTATAGTTAGTTGTTAAAAAGATGATGAAAATCGATGAATGACACTTGAGTGTGATCTAAAACGCTTTCGTTATTAAAAAGATGATGAAAAACAATGCATCATGCTTGAGTGTGATCTAAAATGTCTGTGTTATTAAAAAGATGATGAAAAACGATGGATCAGTGTGATCTAAAATGTCATTGCTATTAAAAGATGATGAAAACCGATGGATCACGCTTGAGTGTGATCTAAAATGTCTGTGTTATTAAAAAGACGATGAAAATTGATGGATCACACTTAAGTGTGATCTAAATTGTTTGTGTTATTAAAAAGATTGATGAAAACCGATGGATCACACTTGAGTGTGATGTAAAACGTCTTGTTATTAAAAAGATGATGAAAACCGATGGATCACACTTGAGTGTGATGTAAAACGTCTCTGTTATTAAAAAGATGATGAAAAACAATGGATCACACTCAACATGCCTGAATAATATGACACTCTCTCTAATTGGAAATCTTAAGCACGCTTCATTCCCATAATTATTAGTTAGGGGTATGATATTTTCATAATCCTTGTCAAATTTTATCTGGTAGACAATTTTGTGTTGATTTTTAGATTGATATTTTAGATCATACTACATAGTTTGTTGTTAACAAGATAATGAAAAACAATGGATCACACTTAAGAGTGTGAACTAAAATGTCTTTGTTATTAAAAAGATGATGAAAGACGATGGATCACACTTAAGTGTGATCTAAAATGTCTTCGTTATTAAAAAGATGATGAAAAACAATGGATCGAACTTGAATGTGATCTAAAATTTCCCCGTTATTAAAAAGATGATGAAAAATGATGGATCACACTTGAGTGTGATCTAAAACGTCTTTGTTATTAAAAAGATGATGAAAAACAATGGATCACACTTGAGTGTCATCTAAAATGTCTTTGTTATTAAAAAGATGATGAAAAACGATGGATCACACTGGAGTGTGATCTAAAATATCTATGTTATTAAAAGGATGATGAAAAACAATGGATCACACTTGAGTGTGATCTAAAATATCTTCATTATTAAAAAGATGATGAAAAACGATGGATCACACTTGAATGCAATCTAAAATGCCTTTGTTATTAAAAATATCATGAAAAACGATGGATCACACTTGAGTGTGATCTAAAATGTCTCTGTTATTAAAAAGATGATGAACAACAATGAATCACACTTGAATGTTATCTAAGATGTCTCTGTTATTAAAAGGATGATGAAAAAGGATGGATCACACTTGAGTGTGATCTAAAATGTCTCTATTATTAAAAAGATGATGGAAAATGATGGATCACACTTGAGTGTGATATAAAACATCCAAAAAGACTACACAATTGTATCTTTACAAATTTTTATTGTTAGTTTCATATTATTATACAAGAAAAGGTTTTTTTTCTTTTCTTTTTAATATGTGATCGAGGCTAAATATATGATTTGCAAAAATGATCTCAACACTTTTAAATTTCAAATTGAAATGTTAGACAAGATTATTTTCCCTCCAGTTAATTATTATGTGCCAACTTAATGCATTAAATGCTTTACTTATATAGTTGGAGTTGTATTTAAGAATTAACCCTATTTCATTTAAACATTTGAACCCAACACTCATTAAAGAATACCTCTTACATATATAAAAAATATATAAATTTACTTTCATGTGACATCAACATTTTAGGGCATACTATATAATTGCTTGTTTTTTAATCTTTGTATAAAGTAATTAAATCAACATCAATATTCCTAGTCATTGTCAAACTCCTGGCAACCATCCAAACATGTTTTCATGCAAGTTCAAAAAATGAAGGTAAATAACTTTGAAATATGAGATTCAAAAAATTCAAACTCATCATGTCAAATTAGATCTTTTAGTCAAAGTCTATTTTTAGTTAAGATTTAGATCCACAATATGTGAATTTAATTTAGATCCTTTGCCAGTTCTTAAAAATGAAGTTAAATTCTATTGTTGTGTTGGTTAAATTCTATTGTTTTATTACCAACACATCACATGTTCTAAATTATAGTTAAAACATTAAACAATTATTTATGAACTATCAAAATAATTATATATATATATATATTTAAAATCTAATTAATATTAGATAATTTGTTACAATTATAAATTAAATATATTATATTACTTATTATATTCTTTTAACTTAATTTTAATATTTATTTTTTACATAATTAAAAAAACTGAAGATCTTTAATGATATTTTACATAATTTTATTATATTTTGCTTGATATTAATTTAAGCTATAACCTAATTTTTAAATTACTTTTATAATATTAAAATAAAATTTGTATTAAAAATAATGATGAAAATGTTTGAATAATTAGAATCAAATAAAAATGGTTGGTGATACAATTTTGTATCGTGGGTCTTGTACAACTCTTTCATGCAAATAATCAATAAATTGTTTGAAGTGTTCAATTTATACATACATGTAGCTTTTAGATAGGAATTCAAACAGTTTAATGGCATAAATATTTGTTTAATATGTTTTTGATGGAAGATAATGAGAATGAGAATATTTATTTGTATTAACTATTTGTTAGAGTGAAAGATAAAATTTAGTGGTGAGAGTAAGTAAGTGGATGAAATATATATATATATATATATAATTTTAGAGTAAAGTGGTTAATTGAAAAATATGATTATTAGATGTTTTCAATTTTTAAGTTTAAAATATTTTCTTAAGTAATTTTGTGAAGAAAAATTATAATTTTAAAATTAGGTTTCTAATCACATCATATGATCTATTATTAGAATGAAACATATATAATAATTTCAAACTTTAGTTTCTTATATAAATAATTCAATTGAATTATAGGATATCATATGCTAACTTTCAAACAATAAATACATAATTCCTATGGTTGAGGGTCTCTTTTTAATTTGTTGATAATAGGTCTCCATAAATGGCTCAAATCTATCTCTCATCCCTATTCAAAATTTATGAGAATGTTGTAATCTTCATGATATCCCTCAAGTGATGCTTAAAAGAAACACTCTCAACTATAACATATTTTTAAGTGAAATGAATTTACTTTTAGATGAATGTCATATTAAAATTATTTTCCTTTTTCCTCATTGTGGATGTTCTACACTTTTTCCTTAATCCTCATTCAAATGAACTTATTTGTTTCACCAATGAAATAAACCCCAAATTAGAAATCAATTTAACAAACCTACTTTTTTGACATGGTTCTATATCAATCTTTACTATCTTTCAAACCTTGGACTCAATTGTTTTTGGTAAGAAATTGTAGACATGTAAAAATAACCTAATACTTATCGCACATCCTAAATGACATTCTCTCATCATCGAAATCATTATCATCTAATATCACTTCATTCCACATCAATTACATGAAAAACTCTATTTTCCTCTATTAATTGAATAATATTACATTATTGAATTAAATCACTTTTTCATCATTTTTGACAAATTAAATAAATTTCATTTATTTAATAAAGTCCTAAAACCCTAATTTCCTCTATTAATTGAATAATAATACATTATTTAATTAATTCACTTTTTCATCATTTTGATTAATTAAATAAATTTCATTTATTTAATGAAGTCCTAATCTAAGTTTATTCCTCCTAATTAATTAAATAATACCAATTATTTAATTATGTCGCTAATTTACTCTATTCCCCTAGTACGATAAATTTAATTATTAAAACATAATAATTTAATTAAATCACTTTCCCCTGAACTTGAATAATTAAATAAATTATTCAAACATCATCCAAAAGGTCAAATCAAACAAATACAACTTTATTTACAAAATTCAAACATGATTTGCACGTTCAACTCAAAAGGATTAATTAATTAAATCAATTAATTAATTATCCTCACCCACTTTCATGATTGAGCTTGAATTGCGATCCATTGATTGCCCACTCTAATTGGCTGACTGATCCATCTATTCCCGACTGATTCATTTATTCTTCAATCACACTGAAGGCTTAACATGATTTCTTCAATCCCACAGATTATTCAATCTATTTCCTCAATCCCACTAAACACTCAAATTGATTACATAATCAAAATCCACTGATTATTCATATCTGTTTCCTCTCAACATCTTTCAATTGTTGATCAAGATATTCTACTACGTGATCTCGAGTGTTCATTTCGAAACAAAAATTCTATATAACAATCATCTTCTTCCTCAAAAATAATAAGAGAATCAACATATTTTGCACAAAGAAGTAATGCCAAAATCACAATCGATCTTTTGAAAAACTTTACACACATCTTCAATCAACGACATTGCACAACCTTGAAGCTTTTGCATGCAAAAATGGAGGCTTTGCATTGATACAACGAACAATCCAACATAATTACGAACACACTTCAACACATGATGGTAAAACTACATTGTATTGAATTCATTGTTATTAATGCAACCAACAACCGAGAGCCTTTTTAGGCTGTCAATTGTTGCAGCCCAAACCACTTTATTACACTATTCAAAAGAAAGAAAATGCAACAAAAATCAACTTTAGCAGCAAATAAACATGGTATTTTCATTCTCATCTACAAAAAGATTGAAAATTACAAGCATCTCCTATTACAAGTGCTTCCATTTGCAAACAACACTACTCGGTCAACTTGAGTATAAGTTTTTCTCCTCCTACACATAAAACAATGTAATAACTCTTTGAAAATGCCAAAAAGAAACTACAGGAAACACATAACAGCAACAAATAATCTCTCCTTCTCTCATGGACGCCTGGGAAAGGTCTGCATTGGTTTTGCATCAAAATCCTTCATCTTTTCTTTATCTTTTCAACATCAAGCTTCTACTCGTCTGGGAAATGGAATCCTGATTCAATATGTAGAAAATTCATCAAAAACCAGTCCAAAAATCAAGGCGTAGCTTCACCACAATTAATAAGGAACTCTAAAATTGGCTTATTCTAGAACCTCCTTCTTTTCCACTACTTGGGTGCCCAACTTCAAATTCCCAACAAAGAAAATCAAAAGGAGTTACAAAATGCTCCAATAATGGAGAAAAAGCATTTGGGGTGTGGCCTTTTAGGCTTCTAAGATAAATCCCATTTTTCACTTTTTCGGGACCATAAACTAGCTAAAATTCACCTATTCTTTTACTAGAAAAATTAATTTCCACAATCTCAACCTTGGAGAGACAAATTAGATAAAATAGTTTGTTTCCAGCAAGCCAAAAATCAAACCAAGACAAAATTTATAACAAACAAAATAACATAGGAAATAGCTTGCAAGCAATCAATAAGGCACTCTAAAATTGGCTTATTCTAGAACCTCCTTCTTTTCCACTACTTGGGTGCCCAACTTCAAATTCCCAACAAAGAGAATCAAAAGGAGTTACAAAATGCTCCAATAATGGAGAAAAAGCATCTTAGGCGTGGCCTTTGGGGCTTCCAAGATAAATCCCATTTTTCACTTTTTTAGGACCATAAACTAGCTAAAATTCACCCATTCTCTTACTGACAAAATGAATCTCCACAATCTCAACCTTGGAGAGACAAATTAGATAAAATAGTTTGTTTCCTGCAAGCCAAAAATCAAACCAAGAAAAAAATTGGAATAAACAAAATAACATAGGAAATATAGCTCTTTTGGTTGTGTAGGATAGCTATGATTTTCCTGGATGCTCCCGCATCAGTTATTGTTTTGTTTCAATTGATTTTGTGAATTCATTGTTCTTCATAGTTTCATTTTGTGAGCAATGGGTATGAATCTTAACTTTTGTTTGGATTAGATTAGTTTCAATTCAAGCATTATTGTTTTGATCTTATTGCATCATATTGATTTCCCCCTTACATAATCTGGAATGCCCGATGGGACCACAGTTCTTAGCACTAACTATTTTATGAGTGAATTTTGAAGTTGCAGTTCTTGGAAACACAATTGAAAAGTTTTCATGTAGAAGCTACATAAAACTCATGTAGTTGATTTCACATTTCTATTGTAGTCTACTTTTTCCTAGCTACTTTTGCTAAAATGATAGGGGCGCACTTGATTTTTTCAACCACTTCTGCTTGAAAAACAAAAGCCTCTTTTGTTTTTTTTCAGCCACACTCGCTTCTAATAGGGTTGCTTTTTCTCAAAAAATTCGCTTTTTCTCTGTCAAAATTTTATCCAAAAGCTGCAAGTTATTTTTTTGATTTTTAACACTAACAGTTGCTCGGTTTGAATGCTTGATAGATGCTAATGTTGTTTATTGTAGGATTTTTAGAAGCATGGCATGGGTTTCTCCAATAATTGACTAACACGCTTATTTGTAGAGAATGCGAACGGTTGAAGATTTAAATTTTTTTCAAAAATTTTTGCAGTTAGGAAAATTTTTAAATTTGGTGCATAAAAATGAACCCCACAAACCAAACGCTTTTCAATTTAGTGCTTAAAAAGAATATTTCAAAAGATTTCTAGTTTAGGAAAATTTCAATTTCGTGCTTAAAAAGAATCTTTCAAAAGCTTTTTAGCTTAGGAAAATCTCAATTGGTGCTTAAAAAGAATTTTCATAAGCTTTCTAACAAGTAGGAAATTTTTTCGATTGGTGCTATAAAAAGAACCCCTCAAATCCACATGCTTTCAATTGGTCCTCTTAAAAATAATTTTACAAATCTTTCTAGATTAGAGCAAACACTTTGTTTTGGTGCTCTAAAAAAATGCTTGTTTTTGACCAAATGCTTTCAATATGCTGACGAAACGATCGATTTCTTTTTGTTGACCAATTAAGAAAAGGCTTTAGAAACACTTCAATTGGTGATTAAAATTGGACAAATGCTTTTTGATCTTGCATATTGCTATCTCTTTTTCTAAAATCTAGAATACTTCACTTTGGTGCACATGAAAAGAACAAAATTGCTATCTTGTACACACTTTTATTTCATCTTATTTTATTTTACTTTATTTTTCTATTTTATTTTTTGAGACTTAAAATGAGCATTGCAATGAATTGTACACTGTATATTTCGTGTTTGGAAAACTAGGTATCTATCCTCTCCCCTCACACCTTTTGGCGACCTTGGGCGACGAAAAGCATCTTGAGTTTCACACATTTGTTTACATTTCAAAGAATACCTTTAGAGGGCCTGCATCCTAACTTGTGAGAGGGAATGACCCAAGCATTGCTTTTGTTTTGGTCTGTTATATAAATAATTATGGGTGTGACGAAAGTCATCAACCACCTGGTGTCGATGTTTTATGCTGACGAAAGTGTTGAAATGCACAAGACAACTGAGAGGGGGGGTGAATTAGTTGTCACCAATCACATTCACAAATCTCAAATAATTATTATTCATCACATCCACTTTAATTTGTTATTAAGTATGAGCATAAAGTACAAACAATAGAGAGCAATATCAACACAAAAAATACTAGATTTACGTGGAAAACCCAATAAGGGAAAAACCACAGTGAAGATTAACTCATAATATAGAGTAATTGCAAAACCGATTACAAGAGGCTCATTGCCCAAGATAGGACTCACTGTCCAATAGGGAGGCTCATTGCCTACATATATAGAAAGATAGAAATAAGAATGTTACACATAGAGCACTTTGTCAATGCAACAAAAGATCCACCACAACAACTTCCACATATCCATACTCTTGCTTCTCAAACTTGTGGCATGTTTAATCCTTAACATATTGACTTGTATTTATACCATCTTCAACCTTAGAAACTTTCTCCAAGGTCGGCTACACACTCTTCATTTTATAAATTCAAATTAGGTTGGAAACTCAACATTCCCATGTTTGAAGAGAATGAGAGCAGATCAAACCAACACTTAACCAAGACCCAAAACAACATCTCGAATCAATCACATGCTTCCTTAATTGGTACTTATCCTTCGCATGACGTGTAAACACTAGGTCGGCCAAACCTAATGAAAACACCAATGAACTTTGAAGTACACGCTTCCGCAACAAGAAGATAACATCTAGACCACACAACATGCTTCATGATACACTAGAGCACATCTCAGATTCCTTCAAATTCATCTACAACAAATGCAACAACCTTCATACACAAAACACTTTCCATCAATCCATCTGGACTGTATAGAGACACACAGTAACTTTGAAACTCATCTTCTAGAGTACCAAACCATGAACACTTTTGAAAAAGCATAGCTAACACCATTACAAGCTTTATTCTAGATCCACAAGACCAAGAACAAACTAGCGGAGGATTGCAGAGTAGAAACATTTCTCCTAGTCCACAAACAAACAACTCTGCTAGACCAGTTCACACATTGGTGAACACAACTTTCACTCTTCATCAAACTAGAAGCTATAATCAAGGATATATCACCCAAGGATTCCCATAAACAACACTTCAAATCCGCAAAAGCATAGGATCAACACAAAATAAATGTGGAGCAAATACCAGAGCACATTCTAAACACACACTCAACTCTGTCTTCACTACTTATTAATTTTCTCATTTGAAAGCACTTGGTAATTCATCATATCAGCACATTTGCAACACCATAAAGATAGTTCCATGTAATCACAACATCTCATCGATATCTCAACTATACATGCAAATCCTGCAATCACTTGTTTCCTTTCTCTGGAACAACCTATACTATGTTGACATCAATGACAACATCAATGAAAACACCACCATACTCATTCATACTTGCACCAGAAAGTCTCCCTCAATATCTGTGAGATACGTAAAACCCATTTTTATTAAGGGCTGAGATACCTCTTAATTGAGTGAATCACCGCATATATAGACACCAAATTATCCCAAAACATGACTAAGAACCAATGTTGTAGAAGCCACCCCTTTTTAGCCAAAAACATTCTTTGAAGTGGTACATCAAAACTTTGATTCTAAGAAGTTACTTACCAAGTCTGACTTATGGTTGAGTTTAAAAAACTCTCCATTTTTTGCATGTAAAATCATCCCTTCGAGGTATGAGGTAAGCCCATCTATAAGAAAGTGTCTATCCCTAGGGTTTAAATTATCTTCACAAAATTTCCAAATCTATTCAGTTAATTTGAAACATCAAACATTGTACTTGAATTAAAATGAACACATCAAAACAAGCATTTAACATGGTTCTCAAACTTTAAACTATTTTGACTTAGTGTGAATCCTTTGAAAAGAGCCCTATATTTACACTCCTTAAGGATATCTTAAAACAATATCTTTAAAGGTTTTCGTATATTTAGGCTCACATTTCAAGTCGCATTAAGGACAAAGTAAACATTGGAAACTATGACTTTAACATTTCGACTTCCACAAATTTTTATCTTTTGTGGAAAGAAACATGATTAAGTTGTAGACATTTAGGGTCAAATAGTTTTTGATTGTTGCATTGCATATATCACTTGCCAAAATCTCAAATTAGACCAAGCAAAGTTATCCAAAACTTTAAAATTCATCCAAACTACTACTAATACAGAAACTGGGAAACAAAATTGAATAGAGGCCGCTTCTACTTCCATTTTTGTCGCACTTGTCCAAAAACTAGCTATAGTTGAAAAAAATTATTGCTTTTACTCTTTGTCTTATGACAGTTACTAGTGAAAACTTGCCACTTTTGACAAATTATGCATACCTAACCTAAATATTGCCACAGTTAACCTTTTTTGTGCCACACTTGACAAAAAAATTCAACCGCACTTGACAAAAATCAGACCGCTTTTTCCCAACAAGTTCGCTTTCACCTATACAATTCACTAGTTAGAAAAACTTGAAACAAAGGTCACTTTTGAGGAAACTAGCCGTAGTTTCCTTTTTGTTTCTACCACACTTGACCATAATCTAGTTGTATTTGGTAAAACTTGCCACTTTTTCCTCAAACTTAACGCTTTTGCTCTAGTTTCTGGGGAAAATGAAAAAACCAATCTGAAACTAGTTACAACATCTTGTGAAAATGAAAACAATTAGACTCCCAAAATATGCCATGTACATTCCATCATCCATTTGCAAAATCCAACACCTCATCCCATTTTTAGAATTTAAAATCAAAATAAACAACTTGGATCATTTCTTCACTCAAACGTCTAAGATATCAACATTTGCTTGAACCTCAAGGCTAGTTCAAGTTCCTGCAACATATCCTATAGAAAAAGAAGTGAAATATTGATCCAAGTATTTCAACATATTTAGTTCCAAGAATAGTGTCATCCCAAAAAATTGCTTAAACCTTAGGGTCTTGAGAATCATGAAAAACCATATCAAAACTCCAACACTTTCATCATTTTTACTTTATGACAATTTTGTGTCCAATTGCTCCAATTCAACAACCAAACCTTACGACACCTATCATACAACAAAACTTTGATCAAATTGAAGGTGAACAAATAGACATAATCAGTAGTTTGAGGAGATTCATATTAGAAAGAAAGGAAACCCCAACTCAATAGAGAAACACATTGAATATCCTAGACAAACAAGAGCGAAAATTAGATCTCACGGTCGGAAGACCCATATTATCACCTCCCGCACGTGTGGCAATAGACATTATCCTTCAAAAGAAAAAAAATCCAAAAACACATAATTTCATTTCCTCAAAAGAAGAAAATCCAAAAACAAATGCAATTTCATTTCCTCAAAAGCAGAAAATAAAAAAAACAAACACAATCTCATTTCCTTAAAACAAAAAATCCCAAAAAAAAGCATTCTTTTATTCCATAGTTATAAGTCACCAAATTTTCACAAAATCTTGGCACTTGTTTATGAAAATTAAGAGATCACAACATAGAAAAAACATGGAGGCCAACGAAAGTAGCGCTAGCATTCCCCCAACGAACACCACAAACAAAGAAAGTGACCCATGGGGTTATAGACCAAGTAACCTTGTGACTCCTCAAAAGGAACCAACATATAAGGCAACATCAAACAAATCACCTAGTGAGGAAGAGGTAATATGTAAACAACAAGAAGCGATGGATAGATCGAACCAAAACCAAAGGGACATGGTCATAGAAGAAGTGGATAGTGAGGAAGAAATAAATGATGAATAATTTTTTCAACATTCTAACAATCCCAAGATGCTCAAACTGATGGACAAACTCCTAAGGATCCGAATACTTATTTCTTCAAATTAGCACAAATCAGTGCTAAGTTTCCTATAGAATTTAATGTGGAAGGTCTTAAAGATCCTCATCATTACCCTAGGAGATAACTTAGTTGTGAGAGATATACCCAAACCATTGGAGATTCCAAACATGCCACCAGTCTTCTCATAAGGCAATGATCAATCAACAGACAACCCTTTGTTTAGGAAGCCATCCCAAATAAAAAAAGTGATGGTGGCCCAAAAATATCAAGGAGGCCCATCTCAATACATGCTACAAGGTAACAACCCACCAACATGACAATACATGCCCCAAAACACTTCATATGTTGACCCTTCCCAAAATGTACAAAATCAACAAGGGAAATTTCCACAATAGTACCATAAAAAAGGTGGGTCATGTGGTCCCCTTCCCAATCAACAGTACCAACAAGGAGTACCACAGGGTACCCTTTCCAATCAATAAGGTGGGTCACATGGTCCCTTTCCCAATCAACAGTACCAACAAGGTGTGCCATAGGGTACCCTTTCAAATCAACAAGGTGAGTCACATGGTCCCCTTCCCTATTGACAATACCAACAACAAGGTGTACCATAGGGTACCCTTTCCAATCAACAAGGTGGGTTACATGGTCCCCTTCCCAATCAATAGTACTAACAACAAGGAGTGCCATAGGGTACCCTTTCCAATCAAAAGGGTGGGTCACATGGTCCCCCTCCCAACCAATAGTATCAATAAAAAGGTGTGCCACATGGTACCCTTCCCAATTCATCCTATCAACAAGGTATCCCACCAATGCACCGCCAAGGTAACCTTCAATATAGTTCATCCCAACAACAAGGTGTACCACCAACACACTATCAAGGTACCCCTCCTCAACAACAAGGACCCAACCATCCTTACATTCAATAAGAAGCTAACCCTCCTTCCATAATCAAGGAGCTAACCCCCCTTACATTCAATAAGGAGCTAATCCTCCTTACATTCAACAAGGAGCTAACCCTCCTTCCATCCAACAAGGAGCTAACCCTCCTCCCATAGAACAAGGAGATAACCCTCCTTACATTAAACAAGGAGATAACCCTCCTTATGTTCAACAAGGAGCTAACCATCCTCCCATACAACAAGGACCTAACCCTCCTTACATTCAACAAGAAGGTAACCCTCCTTACATTCAACAAGGACTTAACACTCATTATAACCAACAAGGACCTAATCCTCCTTTCACACAAGGACTTAACCCTTCTTTCACCCAACATAGTTATCAAGGTTCAATACCCCCACCATACCCAACTTATGACCAAATAAACATTGTGGAACAACAAGGCTACTACACACAATATTTACAAACAAATATACCAAAAATAGAGGTGGACATGAAACTACAAGAAATGAATCAAAGAATATCATATATCTAGATAGGAAAACCAAAGAAGACTTATACCCTACAGGATATATTCCCATTTCCTTTTGATTGTTCCATTACTATGCTTCCCTTTTTGAAAAACTTTAAAATACCAAAGTTTGAAAAATACAAAGGAAAGGGAGATCTAGTAGAACACGTATGGGATTTCTCAGTATCTTGCATGGAAGTGCAAAATAATGATTCCCACCTAATGAGGCTCTTTCCATGTAGTATTACTAGTCATGCCATGGAATGTTTCTCCCATCTACCACTAGGAATCAAAAGTTTTGATGAACTGAATACCAAATTCATAAACCACTTCTCATTCAATATAGAATAGGATGTCACCATCACAGATCTATACAAGACTAAATAGATTCAAGGAGAATCCTTTACCTCCTACCTATAAATATGGATACATAAAGCTAGTAGGTGCAAGTGGCCTATTCCCGACAAGGAAATGGTAGATATCTTTGTTTCAAATGTTCAACCAAAGATAAATTATCCACTCACTATTTTGTTTCCCATGAACTTCAAAGAAACTATTGAAAAGGGACTACACATTGAGAGAGATCTCATATCAAGAGGAGTGATTAAGCTAAACAACCCAAGAGATAATTCTTCTAATTCTAATGAGAAACTTAAGATTTGGGCCAAGAACAAAAATATTACAAATGATGGAGTAGTTGATGTTAGAGCAGTATGGAATGTACAAAATCCCAATGTGCCTCAAAACAAACCTCAAGTTGCACAAGAAAGCTACGCTCCTAATAATGCACAAAACAATCAACTCACCTATCCCCAAAACAATCAAGTGGTTAACTAACAAACAAATTAGGGAGGACAACATAGACAATATGATCAACCATTCGTGGCATTAGGAGAACCCCTTGAGAAAATCATGCACAAACTAGTGCAAAAAAACCTCATCAAGGTCAACGATCACCCAAACTATGAAGAACCAAGCTTTAAAATACCATGATACAACAAGAAGGACGTATGCGAGTTCCACAAAATCAAAGAACATACAAAAAATAACTGCATGATACTCAAGCACATAATACAAGACTTGATTGACAAGGGAGAAGTGGATATCGAACATCATCCTAGAAACAAAGACCTCCAGATATACAAAAATCCAATCTTGAACCATGCTAAGAAGAATGACAAAGGAAAATACCAAGACTATCATAGTGCTAACTACACCTATGGTGACATAGTTCTAGGTACCCTCTCCCAAAAAAATGACACTAGGTTTAATGTGTTAACAAGGGACCTTGAATGTAATGTAACTACCCATCAAGGGAAAGTCACAAGACAAGGTGCCCCACCTAAACCCACATCTAAGTCATCTAATGATTAGAGTAATATGGAAAAGTTGAATAAGACTCCCTCTTTGATCTCCATCCTAGAACTACTGAAATTTTCTCTTGTACATAGGGGAATACTAGAAAAAGCATTGGAGGCATTAGTCCCCAATGACCTCAATCCTGATCAGTTTCAAGCCATGGTTGGAAAAATAATGACTAATCATCATTTAGTCTTTTCTGAGAAAGACATTTTGTAGAATTCGTTCCACAACTAAGCTCTCCACATAGAAGTTGGCATCCACAAACATATGGTCAAAAGAGTTTTGATAGATAATAGTATAGGTCTAAACATTTGTACCTTAAAATTTGTTAAACTAGCGTATTTTGACGATGTGATTGACAAGGGATAAAACATTGTACTATAAGGGCCTATGACGACCTCGAAAGGAATTCAGAAGGAACCATCAAGCTTCCTATATAGATAGGACCGACAACAACATAAACAACATGTCAAGTACTGGACCTAGAGCTACCATATAACCTTCTTCTAGGATGCCCTTGGATTTATGCATTACAAGCAGTTCCTTTAACCTTCCACCAATGTCTAAAGTTTCCTCATGAAGGAAAGGAGGTTACATTATATGTCGATCTTGAACCCTTCCACTACTATGAAAACTTGGAGGAGAAATACAACAAAATATAGGATATACTTAGTAATGATATCTCATTTCACTCCTAATACATCAACCCATTAACACTACCATCAACCTCAGCTAAAACCTCATCCAGTGAGAAACCAAAATATGAGTCCAAGATTCAAGTGCTTGACAAAGGTAACAAGAACTATCATTTCAATCAAGCTTTTTGCATTGGAATGCTTCCCCCAACACCAAAGATTTATGGAGGGCCTAAAGAGATCAAACATACTCAAGTAGTAACAATGGTAGAAAAACCCATGATCTTTACCAAGTGGGGAGATATCAATGATGAGGAAATATTCAAAGAAGACCTTTCACCAATGATCTACAAAGAGGACCAAAAGAACCAAAGCAACTACAACCCCTCCTCATTGATCCTAGTAGTAAAGGATATCAGCTAACTAAACAAATGGGATACACTAGAAAAGGTGGTCTTGGGTGACATAAACAAGGAAGAAAAGAACCTATCATAGTGGAGCAAAGAAAAAAGAACATGGGATTAGGCTATGATTCGCTAGATGTGGTTACTCCAAAAACTCAACGTACCTCTTTGAAGAAAGGAGCTCCTTCTACTAACGTTAAGATATCAAATATTTACCATCTTATGGACAATAATTCACCCATTGAGGATTTATTTGAAAGATTTAGCATAAGAATATTCCCTGTTCGACTTAACAAACCTATATTCAAGGATTTTACTTATGAAACATACTCTATCAAATATGAGTGGGATTCTCCTTCCTTTGTCACCTCTAGTGATGATGACCTAGACACCCAATGGGAGAATGATGCCAGAGCCATATTGACCATTTCCACAACTTCCATAAGCTTTGTAGATAATGATGACAACCTACCTCTTTGCTATCTACAACTAATAGACTGGGACCAACAACACCATACACTTTTTTTGGATCAATTCTAGAATGATGAAGCAATTGCAGAGTTTATGGGACTTCGAATTGATATACCATTAGGAGATCACAAAGCAGGGTTTGTCATGGAACTCAAACAAAAATAATATTTCAGAGGGGGATTGTGTCCTCTAGTCATAAAAATGAAAAAGAAAATATAAAAATCAACATGAGATCCCTTAGAGAAAACCACAATGTGGCTCTATTAGATCTTGAAAAGAGAAAAATAAAGGACGAATCTAAGGGTGAAAACCTCTCTAAGGTGCCCAAGGATGGAGGATTCAATCTCCCTATTTTTGAATATCAAAAGAAGTTGAAACTCCTCTAGTCGAAGAAGCGGAACCTATAAATGTTGGCATAGTAGAAACAACCAAGATCGCATACCATGTAGCATCACTTGATCTTGAAGAGAAAGTGAACTTCTCAGTGTTCATCAATGAAATGAAGATAATTTTAGCATGGACATATGTAGACATGCTAGGGCTAGATCCAACATTGGTCATACACCATCTCATTGTAGTTCTAGGAGCTAAACCCATCAAGAAGAAGCTAAGAAAGATGCATCCCCACATTGTACTTTTGGTAAAATTAGAACTAAAGAAATTACTAGATGTCAGTTTCATAAGACCAATTGATTATCTTGAGTGGATCCTGAATCTAGTACCAGTATCAAATCCCACCGGGGGCATCAGAATTTGCACAAATTTTTGAGATATAAACAAAGCTTGTCTAAAAGATAACTTCCCTCTTCCAAGTATAGACATAATCGTAGATCTAATAGCAGGACATGAAATGTTGTCATTGATGGAAAACTTTTCAAGATATAATTAGATAAAAATATCTCCTGATGATCAACATAAAACTACATTCACTTGTGCAAAGGGGACCTTTTGCTAGAATGTCATACCATTTGGTCCAAAGAATGCAGGAGCAACCTATCAATGAGAAATGACTACAATCTTTCACGATATGCTACATGCAATTATAGAAGACTATGTGGGTGAAATTATAGCAAAATCCATCACAAGGGAAGACTGCTTGACCAATCTTGCAAAGGTGTTTGATAGACTCAAACAGTATAACTTAAGGCTCAATCTGAAAAAGTGTGTATTCGAAGTAACATTTGGAAAGCTACTAGGATACATAGTGCCAAGAAGAGGCATCAAAGTGGATCCTGTAAAAGTAAAAGCTATATAAGAAATGCCTCCTTTGAAGACATTGAAGCAGCTTAGAAGTCTATAGGGAAAACTACATTCAATCAGGTGATTCATCGCCCAACTAGCAGACAAGTGTCACCCGTTTACCCATCTTCTACACAAAGACACCACATTCAAGTGGGATGGAAGATGTGATCAAGAATTCCAACAAGTCAAGGAGTATCTACTCACTCCTCTTGTACTCATGTTGCTTATTCCAAACAAAGAAATTATACTCTATGTGTCTACAACACAAGCATAATTAGGATCTCTCCTACCACAACTAGATGATAATAACAAGGAAAGAGTAGTCTACTACATTAGCCAAACACTAGTGGGCTATGAATTGAACTATTCACCCATAGAAAGAGCATGTATCTCTATTGTATTTGTGACATAGAAGTTGAGACACTATATCTTGAATAGACAAGTAAAGCTAATCTCAAAAGTAGATCCACTAAAGTACCTATTAGCAAAAGTAACTCTAACAGGTAGGATTGCTAAATGGGTGATGATTATAAGTGATTTTGACATAGATTATGTAGATAGGAGAGCCATCAAAGGATAGATCATTGCAGACCAACTAGCTGAAGCATTAATGGAAGACCACTAGCCTCTCATAACATACTTCCCATAAGAAAGCATATTTCTAATAGAACAAATATGTTGTTGGAACTTGTATTTTGATGGATCCCACACTTAACACAACTCAGGAGTGGGTATATTATTTCTCACACCATAGGGAGATAGTATACCTAAAACTTACAAAATTTCTTTCCCATGCACAAATAACATCTCAAAGTATGAAACACTAATAGCAGGGCTAAAAATAGCTATCAAATGGAGGATAAAAGAACTGCAGGTATATGGAGATTCACAACTAGTAATCAAGCAAGTCAATGATGAGTATCAAATAAGGGATGATAACCTGGTGCCATATAAAAGGATGATGGATAGTTTTAAGCAATATTTTGTCACTATCACCTTTGAACAGGTTCCTCAGATCAATAACAAAGCATCCGATACAATGGTAATGATAGGTTCACTTCTTGATATCCCACAAAACATCTCCAAGTATGAGTTCCTTGTGGAACAACTTCCCATACCAATATTTGATATCCCAGAATTAGAACTAGTGTGTTTTGTTGTTGATCCCAACTCACCATGGTACCATGATACATCTAACTATATCCAACATGGTACTGTACCCCCTCATTTGACAACCACCCAAAAGAAAACCTTTGCCCATAGGACTTCCCGATTTACAATACTAGGAGACACCTTATATTGTCAAAATTTAGATGGTACTTTACTCTAATGTCTTGACACAGAAGACACACAAACTTCCTTACAAGAGGTACATAATGACATTTGTGGGTCCCACTTTAATGGACCTAACCTAGCACAAAAGTTACTAAGAACAAGATACAATTCTCCCTCTATGAACAGGAAGCTATTAACTACACTAGAACATGTCACCAATGTTAGTAGCACAGTGACCTCATTCATGCACCAACACAAGAGCTAAGACCTATCACGACACCATGGCCTTTTTCACAATGGGGATTAGACTTGGTAGGTAATATCTCTCTTGCTTCCTCAAATGGGCATAAGTTCATCATTATGACAATTGAGTACTTCACCAAGTGGATAGAAGTGATTCCATTAACCTACATCACTGGTAAAAAGATATCAAAGTTCATCTTGAATTATCTGATATGTTGATATGGAATTCCCCAAACCATCATAATAGACAATGGGACCCCATTCAAAAACTAAGATGTTAAAGAGATTTTTTCCAAGTTCTCTATCCACCACAAATTCTTCATTCCCTACTACCTATTGATGGTCAAAATAGCATAACAACATTAAACAAAATATCTCTATCCTATTTCTCCTAAAAAAGAAAGATAACATAAAGCAATCTATCTTCCAAGGTCCTAGTAGTTGGTTCTCAACTATGCTGATGTTACTCAATGGCCAATGCAACTGTAATATTCAGGGGGCCTGCTAGTATAAAGGAATACAAACTGCATCCTATCAATTAACCTACGTTTGGGGGGGTATAAATAAATAGAAAAAGATAGAAAAAAGCCTTAGAACAATAAAAAATAAATATAAACTTCTTCACATCTAGACATGTACCTTAACAATGAGTGTTTTCTTCAACTAGCCAAAACCATAACATGATGCAATCCATAGCATAATCTACACCATTGCATTCATTCATAGTTCTAATTCAACAATAACAATCATTCATCAAATCTTTACTTCAAGATCAAAACACATCACCCACTCATTGCTAAACTCATATCAATAGACACAAATTCCATTCATAGACAATTTAATGAAATAATCTTATATTTGGTTTCCCCTATTGATTTGCATCAAATAGAAAAAATTTATGCACAACATCCATTGGCATACAAATGATTATAATTCATTAACATTATCATTGAGATCTAAACTTGAAATTAACATGAAACTGTATAAAACTGTAAAATTATCTAAGTACAACAAAATTTCTCAGAGTATCTTGCTTAAAAAAACTTATAAGATCCTAAGACTATAACAATACTATCTGCTATCTCATCAGGTGGCTAATCCTTCTTCAATCAGCTGACCTTTACAAAATGGAGCTCAAAATTACATATAGGGAAGCCATGCACAAAGTTCTCTCAATCAAAAACTAAAATCCACTAATCAAGGAACCAAAACTGCATGAAGTGGCTGATCTTCAATTCAATGGTTGATGGCCCTGTTGTCCAAAATTTGATGCCTAAAGGAGGAAAGTAGAACTACTAGATAAGATATGCAATTAAGCTCATGTCATAACCCTACAAAATAAGAGAGAAGAGGAAGTTTTCCACCAAGAAAAAAATGTCCTACTGCCAGCTCATTCTTGCATTGCTTGATCAAGAAGGTATTCATCATAACTGGAGAATACTTGTTGAAGAACTTCCACATTAGGTCCATCTACCCAATTATCTTCAAACTTGATTCTTTTCAACTCTGCTGAGGCAAACTCTTGCATATCTTTCAACTTGATCAACTCCCTCCTAGCAACTTTCACTTCATATTTAATGTCCATGAGTCTATCCAACAAAAATTCTTCACCATCATCTTCTTTTTGCATCACTACCTCAAATTTGTTACTCCATTTCTCCTTCAATTTATCAAGAGGAAGACCTTCTTTGACAGGGATATCCACATTAATCAGAATAGAAATCACAACCTCTAATTCATCAATCTATTCATTCAAGTCCTTACTAGCTTCTTGAACTTCATTTTTATGTTCATAGATGAATTTGGATCTAAACCTGATTATGCTCAATATTTTCTCAATGAAATTTGCATTATCCTCATCGAGGATTGATTGCTCCAAAAAGTTGGCTTGGGTACCTTGCTAATGTCCATTAGTTTCTTGACATGCTCTCTATACTCTTTCTCTTGTTTCTCTAGGACCTCAACATGTTGATTCATCTCTTCCCACAACTCCAATGCACCTTCATGAAATTTAAAACCATCAACCAATAAATCACCAACCTCTTTATTAAGTCAATCAATCCATTTATCAAACATCCCAACTTTACTTCTCATCTGTACCAAATCATCAACTTCTCTCTTGCTTAGTAAAATTTGGGTCTCTGGAGTAACAACTTATTGAGAAACAAGAGTGGATACATCCTTCAAAATTTTTTGTAACTAATCCAATTGGGCTTTAAGTTCATCTTTCCTTTGTTTATCCTTGATCATCCTAGATTTGGTGGAGGATGCCACAATGTCAATAAGGTTCATTTGTTGATTCCTTGTAGGTCTCCCCAAATTGACAGTGCCCAACTAGTAATCAATCACTTTCATATCTTGTCTGTCTTTGTCCACCATTGGGATTGCACATTCAGCTATAATGTACCTACATCTATGAGCTTAGTGGAATGGAGGACCCTGGCCTTTTTCTTGGGCCTCTCTTTCTATATCTCCTTCATCATTTAATCCCAATTCAAAGGCTGAGGTTGAACTATTTGCTTCCTCTCAAGGTCTAGCTTCAGCCATGTTGGAGCAGCAGGAGTGGTAGCCACTTGTGTAGAAGAAGAAGCAGTAGTGGTAGAGGAAAGAGGTTGGAGAATGGTGGTCTTAGGTTGAGAATCAACCTCTTATACCTATTGTTGTTCTCGTTCTGCAGCTTCTTCTGGAAGCCTTTTGGCTTTAACCTTATACTTTTGCTCTTGCAAATTTTTAGCTTCTAGCTACTTTTTCAAACGTTCTTCTTCTAACCTCCTCTCCTAATACATTTGATCTCTTTGTCTCTCAAGCTCTTTAACTTTATCCCAAGCTTCTTTAGACCTTTGTTTATTCTTAGCAAGCTCTTTAGCCTCCTTTTCTCTTTCCATGTGTTCTTCCTCTTCTTTTCTCCTATGAGCTTCCTCAACAACCTTAAATTTAACCTCAAGGGCTTCTCTTTCCCTTCTTTGTTGAGCTCTTTTCTCTTTGGTCTTCAGTTCTTGCTATTTTTCTATTGTAGAAAGTCCTCTTTTTCTTTTTGCTTCATTGCTAGTTCCTCCTCCCTAGCCTTGGCCTTAGCTTCTTGTTTCTTAGCAAGTGACTTAGCTTGTTCTTTTTCCTCTGCTTCATTATGTTTGGCTAGTGCCTTAGATTCTATTTTGGCATCTAATTCTCTCTTGGCATCTTCAAACAACTTCCATTGATCCTCAGTCAAAACATACTCTTCATCAACACTCTCAAATTTTCCTACCAACACAACTTTGAGAGGCTCATCATCTGACTATGTAGCCTTTGAATCATAATTGATATCATGGATTTCAATCTCCTATTCCTTCCCTTTTAAGGATCCGACCTCCTTATGAAGGGTTCCAGTAGGCATCCCCTCAATTGGTTGCTCTACAAGAGGAGGTTGAGTTGAATTTTCACCTCCAACTTCTGTTGTGACCCCTTCTTTGTGTGATTAGGGAACATCTTGAGCAAGAATTACAGGCTCAACCTCTTCTCTAGAATTGGGAGGGAAAAATTCCAATGGCTCCTTAGGAGCCATCCTTCTTTTTGTTCTTCTATACCCTTGAGTGGCACCTACAACTTTTCTCTTTTTAGAAGATTGAGCCTTAGGCTCCTTGATTCTCATTACCACCCATTGGATACTTCTATCTAGGAATGGCCTTGTAATTTGTTTGATGTCAATGGACTCCTCTGCATCCCAATGCACTGGATCCAAGTCTTTGGTGCCTACCTTATCAACATCATATTGGGGATCCAAGGTTACACCATCATCTGACAATGTGTTAGGAATATCCTCCTTCACCCCATAATCAATCATGAATGGGATGGGAAATATTTCATAATTCCTTCTTCTTAGATCATATTCATCTTGTAGGTCCATCCAAAAATCCTCCAGCAAATTAATTTTTTTTTCAAAAACCGTAGGAAGCAAACCTTGCATCTTGTGTTGGGGATCAAAATAATTCCTAGATGTACAGAAGCCTAACTTCAAATAGATCAACTCATCACAAATTACCTTGGCTTCCACATTGTGCACACAACTATATTCTCCTAACTTCATGGTACATTTGTGACAGCCAGGCTTATGTTTATTGGAAAATTTGGTTGTTAACCCCTATAGCTTGATAAATGAACTCCATCAAAATAATTATGTTGTTGTAGCACCTGGGTAGTAGATGAGGGTGGCCATTAAAACCAACCAACCTAAAATAAGTGAACTTGGGGTATTGGATGTACGAATGTCCCCACTCTGCAATGAATACCATGGAATCTCTGCTCAGTCTATACCCTGCATCTCCTGTTAGCTGGTTAATGATGACATACATGAATGCATCATTAACTCTTCTATAATGTGACTCAGAGGTCTGCAACGTTAGCTAATCATAGTGATCCTATACCTTTTTCTGTCCAAGGGTTTCTCCCAATATCCCAACTGCATTCAAACAAGGAAAGATGCCTCTTCTTGTAGCTGCATATATCATATAGGAAGTCATGAAGAAGCATTTTGTCTCCCTCACCTCAAGCATTTGATTGTGTAGGCACTCTGATAAAATCATTGGCCAATCAAACTACTGCCTATCATCCAGGATAGTTTGAATGAATGGAAACATCCATTCCTTGAACTGTGAGGAATCCCTTTTCCAAACACTATGGAAAGTATCATAATTATGTCACCAATCTCCTTGCTGAAGTATGACCTCTTAAGCTGATTAGGAAGCTTGGCCAAATATTTCTTTTCAACTCTCATCCATTTTTTTTTCATATGGATCTTGTTAGCTTCTTTGTGGTCGCTAAATAATTTCAATGCCTCTACCTCATTGAGTTTCCTGGGGTTCTATGTTGTAGGTGCATTAAACATGAACCTAATCATTTGTGGAGTAAGATCAATGATGATATTTACCTACAAGTCCACACATTGTTTGGTTGTGGGATTGTAAGTCCCACCTATAGTAAGTATGAGTTCCAGACATTAGACTGATAAAGGAAAGAGGACAACATGTGCCAATGTAGATTGAAAAATTCTTTTTGTTCTCCCTGTGACATCCTCTGTGAAATTTTCTTCAAACAAATCCTCTTAGCTGAATGGGCCCCAATTTGTATCTATGATATCTTCCCAATCTGAATCTACCTTACTAGCTGTAAGAGTAGATTCCTTATTCTTATATGTCAAGGTGTAAGGGAGATGCTCCACCTTTATCTTCTTAGGCTTGGTTCCTTGTCTTGAACTTTCTACAACTTGGCTTCTTTGAGAATCTTCCTTCGATGCTCCTAACATCCTCTATTCTTGCAATACAACCTTGGATTAGATTGACAAAGGCATGAAAATCATTACATCATACATTACCTCTCATACCATTGTCTATTCCCTCAGGATAACTCTCCATACTTAGTCAAATTTTACAGTCATTGGAAGTGGAGTCAAAGAAGAATCAGGAGTAGGTAACCATTTAACACAGGCAGGATCGAGACCAGAACCGAGATCATAACATAATCAAAACCGAGAACCAATCGATAGTTCCAAATTCGTTTCCCACTCTGTTTCTGCTTCCACTAAAGAACAAAGGTGAAGACTAGAACCAACGACCATTGGAAGCAGGATCATTTTGCAAATAAAATCCCATGCATACACTTATGGGATAAATTCATTTCTAGGTTTGCTTCCTCTAGTTTTCCATTCAAATGAAGCAATTTCTTAAAGATGTAGTCACATGAGCTTAAGACTTGGGTCACATGGAATCACAAGGAAACTTCAAATAAAGGGGCTTAACCTCACCCTTTAAAAAAATAAAGACCAAATTTAAAATTTTAGGGCTTGACATTATAAAGGTCGTCACACAAACCCTAGTTTACGTGACTCTTCAATTCAGGTAATTAGGGCATCAAAAAACTGACATGAAAACCACTAAATCGACATGGGAATATGATCAAAGGGATCTTAAAATAGATTCAAAGACTTTTATAACATAGAAGATCCCTCGAAATAAAACCCTAGTTAAAAATAGGGCATGATAGAACAAACATGCCATGAAAGCGATAGCAAGATGACAAAAAAAAATGGAAAAGGACAGAAAAAACAAAATGAAAAATGAGAAAAAAAAGAACAAAACCAGAGACAAAGGGAACAGGTGAAGATCCACAGGAAAGGTCCCGTGAATGTGCAAGAACATCATGAACAAGAAGAACAATAGCAGAATGAAAAAAAATGGGAAAAGAATAGGAAATGACCCTACCTCGAATGCCAACAAGAAAGGTTGAAACTTGATAAGAATCCACTCACCAACGTGCCTCTGCAATCAAATCATGCTCCTCTCAAAGTTACCCTAGCTCTGGTTTTCTAAAACGACTTAGACAATAAAGATAATGAGCCAGTTAACCTTGATTAGGGTTTTAAAAATATTTCACGCATGTGAGGAGGCTGCAACTAATGCAATAAATGCAATTGATCGGGAGCATAACCTAAAACATAAAAGAGTAATCAACCAATTTGGAAACCAAAGGTAGGGCAGACACAGACGTAGAGCCAAAACATAACAAGAAACTTTATCCAAGTGTCTTATCCAACTCCAAACCCGGTTCTAGTCTCGCGACAGGGACAAACAACAAAAGGGAAAAGGGGGTGGAATCGGGACCAAAACTGGACCCATAATTTTACAAATTCCCAAGTTCGGTTCCAATTTCGGTTTTGCTCCTGACAATAACCACCGAGACAAGGACAACAAAAGAAATGACAGGAAGTGGACTGGAATGAAAACCAGACCCAACCAAGACACCGACAAAGACAAAAACACAAAGCAAGTGAGTGGGAACAGGATTGGAATGAAAATTGAATTCGAAACTTTAACAAAGTTACAAGTTCAATTCCAATTCCAATTTCGTTTTCGCTAGAGAAAAAAAAAACACAAGGAAATGAGAAACAATTCAAGGGAAAATGAGCCCAAGAGCGGAAGATAGACCAAAAGACAATGAAAAGAACGAGACAAGGGTGGGGCCAGAACCATAACCGAAACCGAATCCGGAATTGGAACCTTCAAAAGTTTCAGGTCTAGTTTCCATTCTGATTCCACTTCTGCCAGACGAAAAAGAAACAAGGAATTAGGAGAAAAGAACAAATCCTAAGACCCAAACAAAAAACCAAGGACAAAACAAAAACAAGGGGTACCCATTTTGATCCAAAACAAAATGGGGTGGTTATGCAAGGCATAACCTATTTCATTAGTCAATTGAACAGTTTGTTCACTTTCTGCAGATTTCACAATAGATGGTTGATTGACAGGGTTTGAACCTCCAACTTGATTACGGTAGTTTTTTATTGTTGGGAGGAATCCAGAGCCCCATTAGTGAAGAATGGTAGGGGAGGTGGGGTTTGTAACTCAATCATGGGTCCATATAGGGAATAAGACATCTCGAGGACTGTATTAAATAGAGGAGTTGGATTAGGAATTTGATATCCTATGGGAGGGAGAACTCCTCATAAAGTTCTCGATTGTAAGCTTATCTACTGTTGCAATTTAATGGCTAGGTGATAAAATTTAGACAGAGAATTAATGTCAACGAAAACATATGTCCTCTACAAAAATAGGCCAATTAAGGGATCTATGACCCTTAATTATTCCAAAATGGTGATATTTTTAGCAACCAAGTAAGGATCTTGTAGCCTTTGGTACATCCTCTAGAATCTTGTGTTAAACAATGTTAATGGTTCATGGGGTTCTTTTCTTATGGTAGAAAATTGGTGATACAAAATGGCAGGGTCTACGTAGACCCAAAATTGACTGATAAAGGCATTTTCTAAGTCTGTCCAACTTAGAATAAACCCATGGGGAAAATTCAAATACCAGTTGTATGCCATGCCACCTAAAGAGTAGGGGAATAATATACATACAACATCATGGTGGGCTACTTGAGCATGAGTACATGCATCTTTAAATGCCTATATATGCTCTTCAGCACTCCTTGATTCTCCATGCATATATTTGGGACAAAATCTCTCTAGATTCTTGGGTAGATCATGTATACCACTAGGGATAATCCCCAGTGGAGAGGGATTATTCACAAAGAAAGCCATGGGTGGTAGTGGGACTAGTTGAGCCAGTGGTCGAATAGGTGGATTTGGAGGAGACCCAGGTGGAGTAAGCGGTGATGAAAATGGTGGAATTAAAACTCTACTGGCTTGGGGTCTGTACCTGATATTGGTTTGGAGTTCAACCAATGGTTCTGGATTCTGAGAAGATCTAAGAACTCTTTCAAACCTTTTTGGTGAGAATAACCCAATTCAAGCCAGTTTGTTCCTTAGGCCCTCCTAGCACCAGATTTGTTGATGGTCAAAATAGTACAACATTAAACAAAATATCTCTATCCTATTTCTCCTAAAAAAGAAAGATAACTTAAAGCAATCTCTATCTTCCAAGGTCCTAGTAGTTGGTTCTCAACTATGCTGATGTTACTCAAAGGCCAATGCAACTGTAATATTCAAGGGGACTACTTGTATAAAGGAATACAAAATGCATCATATCAATTAACCTACATTTGGGGGGGTATAAATAAATAGAAAAATATAGAACATAGCCTTACAATAGTAAAACATGAATATAAACTTCTTCACATCTAGACATGTACCTTAACGAGTGTTAACCAAAACCATAACATGATGCAATCCATAGCATAACCTACACCACTACATTCATTCATAGTGCTAATTAAACAATCACAACCATTCATCAAAGCTTTACTTCAAGATCAAAACACATCACCCACTCATTGCTAAAATCAAATCAATAGACACAAATGAATTCCATTCATAGACAATTCAAAGAAATAATCTTAGATGTAGTTTCCCCTATTGATTTGCATCAAATAGAAAATATTTATGCACAAAATTCACTAGCATGTAGGTGATTATAATTCATTAACATTATCATTGAGATCCAAACTTGACAATAAAATGAAACTATATTAAATTGTAAAATTATCTAAGTACAATAGAGTTTCTTAGAGTATCTTGCTTAAAAAAACTTATAAGATCCTAAGACTATAAAAATACTATCTGCTATCTCATTAGGTGTCTAATCCTTCTTCAATTAGCTGACCTTTACAAATGGAGCTCAAAATTACATATAGGGAAGCCATGCACAAATTTCTCTCAATCAAAAACTAAGATCCACTAATCAAGGAACCAGAACTACATGAAGTGGCTGATCTTTAGTTCAATGGTTGATGGCCCTGTTGTCCAAAATTTGATGCCTAAAAGAGGAAAGTAGAACTATTGGATAAGATCTGTAGTTAAGCTCATGTCATGACCTTGTAAAATAGGAGAGAAGAGGAAGTTGTCCACCAAGAACAAAATGTCCTACTACCAGCTCATTCCTGTGTTGCTTGATCAAGAAGGTATTCATCATATCTAGAGAATACTTGTTGAAGAATGTCCACATTAGGTCCATCTACCCAATTATCTTCAAACTTGATTCTTTTCAACTCTGATGAGGCAAACTCTTGCATATCTTTCAACTTGATCAACTCCCTCCTAGCAGCTTTCACTTCATCTTTAATTTCCATGAGTCTATCCAACAACAAGTCTTCACCGTCATCTTCTTTTTGCATCACTTCCTCAAATCTGGTACTCCATTTCTCCTTCAATTTATCAAGAGGAAGACCTTCTTTGACAAGGATATCCACATTAACCAGAATAGAAATCACCGCCTCCAATTCATCAATTTGTTCATTCAAGTCCTTATTGGCATCTTGAACTTCATTTTTATGTTCATAGATGAATTTGGATTTAAACTTGATTATGCTCAATGTTTTCTCAATGAAATCTGCATTATCCTCATCGAGGTTTGATTGCTCCAAAAGAGTTGGCTTGGGTACCTTGCTAATGTCCATTAGTTTCTTGACATGCTCTCTATACTCTCCCTCTTGTTTATCTATGAATTCAACATGTTGATTCATCTCTTCCCATAACTCCAATGCACCTTCATGAACTTTAAAACCATCAACCAATAACTCACCAACCTCTTGATTGAGTCAATCAATCCATCTATTAGGCATCCCAACTTTACTTCTCAATTGTACCAAATCATCAACTTCTCTCTTTCTTAGTAAAATTGGGGTCTCTGGAGCAACAACTTGTTGAGAAATAGGAGTGGATACATCCTTCAAGAATTTATGTAACTAATCCAATTGGGCTTTAAGTTCATCCTTCCTTTGTTTATCCTTGATCATCCTAGATTTGGTGGAGGATGCCACAATGTCAATAAGGTTCATTTGTTGATTCCTTGTAGGTCTCCCCAAATTGACAGTGCCCAACTGGTAATCAGTCACTTGCATATCTTGTCTGTCTTTTTCCACCATTGGGATTGCACATTCAACTATAATCTCACCTACATCTGTCATCTTAGTGAAATGGAGGACCCTGTCATTTTTCTTGGGCCTCTCTTTCTCTATCTCCTTCATCATTTCATCCCAATTCAAAGGCTGAGGTTGAAATATTTGCTTCCTCTCAAGGTCTATGCTACGCCCTTAATATTATTGTACATCGGGTTATGAATAGTCGGCTTGTGGCTATCTTAACTCTCTATTAAGTCATATTATCATTAGTATATTGTTATTTAGTTGTTTGGGTCGGCCTAAGTCTTATATAGTGTGTCTAAGTCGGCCTAGGTGATATCCTTGGCATAAATAGGTATATATAGGAGGGTGTGAGTCTTATTTTATCATCAAGTTGTGAAGTGTGTTCTCATTAGAGATATTTGGAGGTTTGCCCCCTCGAAGTGGCTTGTTGTTCTCAGTTATTATCAAGTATTTTCAGCATATTTCATATCATATTCTTCTATTGTGCAAGTTATTTCATAACAAGTGGTATCAGAGCATGATCTTGGCACCATAGAGGGAAGGTTTTTTCTCAATTTTGGAGGCGATTTTGGGAAGAGCATATCTTTCAGAATTTGTCGAATTTTTTTCTGATTTTTAAAGGGTTTTTGAAGAATATATTGGAGAAGATACATTCTATATTTTAGAAGAATTGGAGCAGAATTAAGCGAATTATTGCAAAATTAGGGTTTCTACACTATTTTTTTGGAATCTACATATCTCGTACATCTTGTTGAATTGGAGTCTGATTTTTATTGGGTTTTTGAAGATATACTAAAGGAGATTACAGTAAAAATTTGAGAGAATTTAAGTTTCATTTGTGTGATTTATTTCAACATTAGTGGTTTCCATCATGACAGGGCCTGCAACAAGGGGTAAAAAGAATGTTGTCACTCCGGGGAAGACTCCTGATAAGGATGGTGAAACAATCGAGGATATTACTCATAATGAAGAAATCAATAAGGTCAAGGAATAAATTTCCTCAATTAACAATAAGGTCAAGGAAGAAATTTCCTCACTTAAGATGGATATGTGTGACCTACGAGGAGATATGTCGGACATGCGAAACATGTTAAGCACCTACATAGCCGAATCAAGAAAGGAGTTCTCAAGCGACCAAGGTGAGAATTCTAGGTCAGCCACTACTAACACAAGCTTTAGTACTCCTATGGGATCTAGGAATTTATTTCCCAAGGTGGATATGCGCAAGTTTGATGGTAAGGATCCTCTAACATGGATAAACCAAATGGAGAATTTTTTTGAAGTACACCAAATCCCAAATGGACAAAAGATCACGATGGCTTCCTTATATTTAGAACCAGATCAATTCATTTGGTATCATTGGCTTTGCACTCATCGAGGTAAAAAGGGGCTCACCGTCTCATGGTCAATTTTTACAGAGGAACTCCAAGCACAATATAGCAATAGCATCACAGACAACTTCTTCAGCCAACTAGCTAAACTTCAACAAACAGGATCAGTTAAGGATTATATTCAGCAATTCCAAAATCTATCCTTAAGGGTGGATTCAATTACGGAGGAAAACTTGAATGATTTATTCTTGGGTGGTCTCAAGGATCACATTCAACATGAGGTACGCATGTTTAGCCCTAGTTCTATAAATGATTCTTTTATCTTAGCACCAGGGTAGAGGAGAAGTATTTGATTCCTAAGAAGCAAGGGGCTAATGTGACAAGAGAGAAAGGATATTCAACACAACCTACTAAGTTGACTCCACAAAAAATTGAGGAGAAAAGAGCAAAAGGCTTGTGTTTCAATTGTGATAGCAAATACAGTCGAGGACATAAATGTAGTGAAAAGAAATTGTTTTATATTAAAGGTCCCAATGAGGAAGAAGAGGAGGAACCCATACTAGAAGATGAAAGGGAGTCAAATGAGGAATCACATGATTCTCAACCAATCATTTCTTGTCATGCACTCTCAGGTTTCAGCGCTCCACAAACTCTCAAGGTGGTGGGGTTCCTAAAGAAGCAGAAGGTAACAGTGTTGATCGACTCAGGTAGTACTCATAATTTCATCAACAAAAAGTTAGCTACTCGCCTAAATTGTTTCATATATCCAGCTCCAGAGTTTCAAGTTTTGATTTCAGATGGTGGTACAGTTAGTTGTTCAAGGAAGTGTCATAGCATTAAATTATTCATGGGAGACTATCAACTTGATACCCCAATGTATGCTATATATCCATGGGTAAAGCAGATATTGTTTTGGGAGTGACAATGGCTTTACTAAGGAACAATTGAGATGAACTCCAAGAACTATTCATGAGATTTCAATCTAAGGAAGGCTAGTAGAGCTAAGGGGTTGAAGGCAAAATCTCCACAAAATGGTAAAGCTCTCATCAAATGCAAAAGTTTCTAAGAAAGGAGTGGATGGATTTGTGGCCCAACTATGTTCATTAGAAGTCTCTCAATCTATTACTCCTACTCATCCGTGATTTATGTTATAATTGATCATCACTGTTCTTGGAGATATGCCTAAAGGACTTCCTCCTAAGAGGGATCATGATCATGCCATACAGCTTAGTCCTGTGGAGCCACCTAATCGAACATCGCCCATGTATCCACACATACAAAAGAGTGAGATAGAAAAAATTGTTGAAGAGATGCTAGAGGCAGGAATCATTAGGCATAGCCAAAGTGCTTACTCCTCACCGGTGGTGATGGTACATAAGAAGGATGATACTTGGCGCATGTGTCCAGATTATAGAGTGCTCAACATGTACACCATTAAAGATAAGTTTCCAATTCCAGCCATTGATGATTTGTTAGATGAATTAAATGGAGCTATGTTTTTTACCAAGTTAGATCTTAGATCTGGTTATCACCAAATTTGGATTAAGGAGGAAGATATTTGTAAGACAACATTTTGGACTCATGAGGGTCATTATGAATCTTTGGTGATGCCATTTGGTCTTACCAATGCACCATCTACATTCCAAAGTTTGATGAATTCCATTTTTAAGAAGTTCTTGAGAAAGTTTGTGTTAGTATTCTTTGATGATATATTAATTTATAGCAAGACTTGGGAAGAACATTTGTAACATGTGGACCAAGCATTACAAATACTTGAAGATCATAAACTCTATGCTAAGCCATCCAAGTGTGCTTTTGGTCTTACAGAGGTGGAGTATTTGGGACACATAGTTTCACATGAAGGAGCAAAGGTGGACCCTAACAAAATTAAGGCTATCATGGAATGGCCTATTCCAAAAACCATTAAGAAACTAAGATTTGGATTGGCTGTGGTAATTATAGAAGATTTGTGAAGAATTATGGTAGTATAGCAGCACCTCACTCACTTATCAAGAAGGATTCTTTTCATTGGAATGAGTCTCCGCCAATACAAAGATTTGGAAAGATTGAAGGAGGCTATGTGTTCAACTCCTCGCATTTTCCACTCGACCACCAAGGAATCTATCAGGAATGTGATGCTTCCCGAAATGGGATAGGAGGCAGCGTTTATAAAGAAGGTCAATCAATTGCTTTGAGACGCCAATTAAAAGGTAAGAATCTACTAAAACCTATTTATGAGAAGGAAATGCTAGCAATACTCCATGCAGTAAAACAATGCCTTTGATTCCATTTGCAGATATCAAGGTTAAGATGTATCATGATAGGGCCTAAAATATTTTTGGAACAATGCCTATCTTCAAGAGAAACAAACGGGTCACTAAGATAGATATGACTTTGAGATTGTATATAAGAAAGGGAAAGAAAATATTGTCGCAGATGCATTGTCAAGGAAGGATGAGAAAGATGAAGCCTTATTGTGTGCCCTTTCAATATTACAAGCAAATTGGGTGGAGGAAGCCAAAGCAGAGTGGAAAAATGATGTTGCGACAAGTAATCTCATCAAGCAATTAAAAGGTGATCCTAGTAGTTTAGATAAGTTTTGTTGGAAGGGAGATACTCTTTGGTATAAAGAGCGTTTGTATCTCTGCAAGAATTCCAACCTTAAAACCAAGATTCTCACAGAGTTGCATGAGTCTCCAGTGGGTGGTCATTCAGGATTTTTGAAGACATATCATCGAGTCAAGCAAGATTTCTTTTGGGAAGGGCTAAAGGGTGATGTTCAAAAATTTGTAGCTGAATGTTTGGTGTGTCAAAGGCATAAAGGGGAGACAATTAAGGCACCAGGTCTCTTGCAACCCTTATCTATTCCTAGCCAGCGTTGGGAAGAGATATCCATGGACTTCATCACAGGGCTTCCCAAATCTAAAGGTCATAATGTCATCATGGTGGTGGTTGATAGGCTCACTAAATATGCACATTTCATTGCATTAGCACATCCTTTTACAACAAGTGTAGTGGCTAGAGCTTTTTTGGAGAATATCCAAAAGCTACATGGTACACCTAGAGTTATTGTTAGTGATCGTGATCCTATCTTCACTAGTCACTTTTGGAAAGATTTATTCTCATGTTTGGGTACTCAATTGGCTCTTAGCTCTTCATACCACCCTCAATCAGATGGGAAAACGAAGGTTGTTAATAAGTGTTTGGAAGGATATCTACGTTGTTTCACTTTAGAGAAACAGTCTCAGTGGGTAGATTGGCTACCACTTGCAGAATGGTGGTATAACACTTCTTTTCATAGCTCATCAAAAATGTCTCCCATTTTGGCACTTTATGGATATCATCCTATTTCCATCACATCATCAATTAAGGTGTCCCCAAGAGTTCGTGTAGTAGGAAGACCACTTGCTTCATCAACAACAAGTACTTTCAGGACTCAAGGAGAATTTAGCCATGGCACAAAAATCAATGAAACAACAAAGTGCACTCAACATCGTAGAGGAAAGAAGTTTTGAAGTTGGGGATTGGGTCTTCTTTATGATTGCAGCCTTTATAAGCAAATATCACTAAAGCAGCAAAGAAAGAATAATAAGTTGTCACCAAAGTAGCCATGTCCATACCAAATCATAAGACGGCAGAGTGTTGCCTAAAAGCTTGAGTTGCCACCAACAACAAAGATACATCCATTTTTTCATGTTTCCTATTTAAAGAAGGTAATTGGGCATAATATTCCCACTCAAACAACACTTCCCGAGCTGGATGAAGAAGGAAGAATCATTTTGGAACCAAAGTGCATTCATCAAACACACACAAAGAAGCTAAGGAATAGAACTATCACCGAGTATCTCATCCAATGGAAGAATTTACCAGTTGAAGATGCCACATGGGAAGACGAGGAGTTCATTCAAAAGTTTCTAAACTTGATTAGCATTGAGGACAATGCTTCTTTGAAGAAGGGGGGCATGCTACGCCCTTAATATTATTGTACATCGGGTTATGAATAGTCGGCTTGTGGCTATCTTAACTCTCTATTAAGTCATATTATCATTAGTATATTGTTCTTTAGTTGTTTGGGTCGGCCTAAGTCTTATATAGGTGTGTCTAAGTCGGCCTAGGTGATATCCTTGGCATAAATAGGTATATATAGGAGGTTGTGAGTCTTATTTTATCATCAAGTTGTGAAGTGTGTTCTCATTAGAGATATTTGGAGGTTTGCCCCCTCGAAGTGGCTTGTTGTTCTCAGTTATTATCAAGTATTTTCAGCATATTTCATATCATATTATTCTATTGTGCAAGTTATTTCATAACAGTCTATCTTCTGCCATGTTGGAGCAGTAGGAGTGGTAGCCACTTGTGTAGAAGAAGAAGCAAAAGTGGCAAAGGAATGAGGTTGTAGAATGGTGGTCTTAGGTTGAGAATCAACCTCTTGTACGTGTTGTTGTTCTCATTCTATAGCTTCTTTTCCAAGCCTTTTAGCTTCAGCCTTATCCTTTTTCTCTTGTAGCTTTTTAGCTTCTAGCTCCTTTTTCAAACGTTTGTCTTCTATCCTCCTCTCCTCATACATTTGATCTCTTTGTCTCTTAAGTTCTTTAACTTTATCCCAAGCTTCTTTAGACCTTTGTTCATGATTAGCAATCTCTTTAGCCTCCTTTTCTCTTTCCAGGTGTTCTTCCTCTTCTTTTCTCTTGTGAGCTTCCTCAATAGCCTTAAAATTAGCCTCAAGGGCTTCTCTTTCCCTTCTTTGTTGAGATTTTTCCTCTTTGGTCTTCAGTTCTTTCTATTTTTGTTGTTGTAGCAAGTCCTCTTTTTATTTTTGCCTCAACTTGTGCTTTGTCATCTACTTCCTTCTTTTTGGAAAGTGCCTCAACTTCTACTTTGGCATTTGCTTCTCTCTTGGAATTTTCAAACAACTTTCATTGATCCTCCTCAGTCAAAACATGCTCTTCATCAACACTCTCAACTTTTCCTACAAACATAGCTTTGAGAGGCTCATCATCTAACTGTGTAGAATCTGAATCAGAATTGATATGATGGATTTCAGTCTCCTATTCCATCCCTTTTAAGGATTCGGCCTCCATATGAAGGGTTCCAGTAGGCATCCCCTCAATTGGTTCCTTTGCAAGAGGAGGTTGAGTTGAAGTTTCACCTCCAGCTTCTGTTGTGGCCTCTTCTCCATGTGAATTAGGAACATCTTGAGTAGGAATTGCAAGCTCAACCTCTTCTCTAGAATTGGGAGGGAAAAACACCAACGACTCCTTAGGATTTGTCCTTTTTGTTCTTCTATAACCCTTAGTGGCACCTGTAGCTTTTCTCTTTTTAGAAGATTGAGCCTCAGGTTCCTTGATTCTCATTACCACCCATTGGATACTTCTATCCAGGACTAGCCTTGTAATTTGTTTGATGTAATTGGACTCCTCTGCATCGCAATCCACTAGATCCAATTCTTTGGTGCCTACCTTATCAACATCATATTGGGTATCCAAGGTTACACCATCATCTAACAATGTGTCAGGAATATCCTCCTTCACCCCATACTCAATCATGAATGGTATGGGAAATATTTCATAATTCCTTCTTCATAGATCATATTCATCTTGTAGGTCCATCCAAAAATCCTCTAGCAAATTGAAATGTTCATCAAAAACCGTAGGAAGAAAACCCTGAATCATGTGCTTGGGATCAAAATACTTCGTAGATGTATAGAAGCCTAACTTCAAATGGATCAACTCATCACAAATTACCTTGGTTGACACATTGTGTGCACAACTATATTCTCCTAATTTCATGGTAAATTTGTGACATCTAGGCTTATGTTTATTGGAAAATTTGGTATTAACCCCTATGGCTTGATAAATGAACTCCATCAAAACAATTATGTTGTTGCAACACCTAGGTAGTAGATGAGGGTGGCCATCAAAACTTGTCATCCTGAAATAAGTGAAATTGGGGTATTGGATGTACGAATGTCCCCACTCTGCAATGAATGCCATGGAATCTCTCTTTAGTCTATACCCTATATCTCCTATTAGTTGGTTAATGATGACATACAAGAATGCATCATTAACTCTTCTATAATCTGACTCAGAGGTCTGCAAGGTCAACTAATCATAGTGATCCTATACCTTTTTCTGTCCAGGGGCTTCTCCCAATATACCAACTGCATTCAAACCATGAAAGATTCCTCTTCTTGTAGTTGCATAAATTACATAGGAAGTCATGAAGAAGCATTTTGTCTCCCTCACCTTGAGCATTTGATTGTGTAGGAAATCTGATAAAATCATTGGCCAATAAAACTACTACCTGGCATCCAAGATAGTTTGAATGAATGGAAACACTCATTCCTTGAACTAGAGGAATCCCTTTTTCCAAACACTCTGGAAAGCATCATAATTATGTCACCAATCTCCTTGCTGAAGTCTAACCTCTTAGGCTAATCAAGAAGCTTGGCCAAAGATTTATTTTCAACTCTCATCCATTTTTTGTTCATATGGATCCTCTTAGCTTCTTTGTGGTTGCTAAATAATTTCAATGCCTCTACCTCATTGAGTTGCCTAGGGTTTTGTGGTGTAGGTGCATTAAACATGAACCTAATCATCTGTGGAGTAAGATCAATGATAATATTTCCCTGCAAGTCCACACATTGTCTGGTGGCAGGATTGTAAGCCCCAACTATAGTAAGTATGAGTTCTGGATGTTGATCTGATAAAGGAAAGAGGGAAACATGTGCCAATCCAGATTGAAAAATCCTGTGTTCTCCCTATGACATCTTCTGTGAAATTTTCTTCAAACAAATCCTCATAGTTGAATGAGCCCAAGTTTGTATCTGTGATATTTTCCCAATCTGAATCTACCTTACTAGTTATAAGAGTAGCTTCCTTATACTTATATCTCAAGGTGTAAGGGAGCTACTCCACTTTTATCTTCTTAGGCTTGGTTCCTTGTCTTGAACTTTCTGCAACTTGGATTCTTTGAGAAGCTTCCTCCAATGCTCCTGACATCCTCTATTCCTGCAATACAATCTTGTATTAAAAGAACAAAGGCATGAAAATCATTACATCGTACATTACCTCTCATACCATTCTCTATTCCCTCAGGATAACTCTCCATACTTAGTCAAATTTTACATTCACTCGAAGTAGAGTCAAAGAAGAATTAGGAACAAGAAACTGTTTAACACAAGCGGGATCAGGATCAGAACCGGAACGAGAATGGAACTAGAGTCAAAGAAGAATTAGGAACAAGAAACTGTTTAACACAAGCAGGATCAGGATCAGAACCAGAACGAGACCAAAACTGAGATAAGAATGGAACTCAAACCCAAAACCAATCGATAGTTCCAAATTCATTTCCCACTCTAGTTCCACTTACGCCAAAGAACAAAGGTGAAGACCAGAACCAATGGCCATCAGAAGCGAGATCATTTTGGGAATAAACTCCCATACGTACACTTATGGGATAAATTCATTTTTGGGTCCGCTTTCGCTAGTTTTCCATTCAAACAAAGCAATTTCTTAAAGATGTGGTCACATGAGCTTAAGACTTGGGTCACATGGAATCACAAGGAAACTTCAAATAAAAGGGTTTAACCTCACCCTTTAACAGAATAAAGGCCAAACTTAAACTTTTAGGGCTCGACATTATAAAGGTTTTCGTGCAAACCCTAGTTTGCGCAAATCATCGATTCAGGTAATTAGGGCATCAAAAATCTGACATGAAAACCACTAAATCAACACGGGAACGGGATCAAAGGGATCTGAAAAAAGATTTAAAGTCTTTTATAGCACAAAAGATTGATCAAAATGAAACTCTAGTTAAAACTAGGGAATGGTATAAGGGACATGCCATGAAAGCAATAGCAGAATGACAAAACAAAATGAAAAAGGACAGAAAAAGCAAAAAAAAAAAATGGAAAAAAAAAGAACAAAACTAGAGACAAACAAAGAAATGAGTGGAGAGCCACAAGAAAGGTCCCTTGAATGCGTAAGAACAATGAACAAGAAAAATGACAACAAAACGACAAAAAGAAATGGGAAAAGAACGAGAAAATGACCCTACCTCAAACACCAACAAGAAAGGTTGAAACTTGAAAGAATCCGCTCAAATGTAATTCTGCAATCAAATCATTGTCCTCTTGAAGTTAAGCTTTGGTTTGCTAAGAAAACTTAGACAATAAATATAATGAGCCAGTTAACCTTGATTAAGGTTTTAAAAACAAGGAGGCTGCAATTAATGCAATAAATGAATTGGGAGCAGGATTAGAGCAAAAACCGAATTCAAAACTTGAACAAAAGTTCCAAGTTCTTCCAATTCCGGTTCTGCTTCCGCTAAGAAAAAAAAAAAACACAAGGAAATGAGAAAAAACTCAAGGAAAATGGGCCCAAGAGTAGAAGACAAACCAAAATACAATCATCAAGAGTTCCAGGTCCAGTTTCCATTCTAATTCTGCTTCCAGCAAACCAAAAAGAAACAAGGAATTAGGAGAAGAGAACAACTCCTAAGACCCAAAAAAAACACCAAGGACAAATCAAAAATAGGGGGGACCCATTTTGATCCAAAACAAAATAGGGTGGTTATGCAAGGCATAACACTACCCTCAAGGAAATGGTAAGGCTGAAGCATCTAAAAAAACCATCCTGAAGGTACTAAAAAATACTATTAATGACGTTGGCCATGATTGGCATATACAACTAAACCTAGCCTTATGGGCTTATTGAACTAGTATTCATACACCTACAGGTGCCACACCATTTTTCTTGGTCTATGGATCTGAATCTATTTTACCTATCAAAGTCAAAATCCCTTCACTATGAATATCACTAAAAGGCATGGTCAACAACAAAAAGTATTGGGTATCCAAATTGAATGAGTTGGATCTCCTAGATGAAAGGAGTTTGAGTGCATCAAACCATTTACAAGTTTATTAGAATCGGCTCAAACAAAGCTACAATAAAAAGATTAAAAACAAAAAAAATCAGATTGGTGACTTGGTACACAAAGAGAATCTAAAGGTACAACTAAACCAAGATGGAAAAGGTAAGTTTGAACCCAACTAGTTAGGTTTGTTCATTATCACAACAAGCTATGGTTTGGGAGCTTATCAGTTGGCTATTCCTAAAGGAGAAACCTTAGCCGAACTGCTGAACAACATCCACCTAAAGAAGTTCTATACTTGAAGCATGTCGAAATACCCCAGGAAAAAGGGTAAGAATCCAAAAAAAGAAAAAAGATAAAAAAAATTAAAAAATAAAAAAAGCAAGAAAAATAGTAAAGAGAAATAAAAACATTCTTTAAGTGAAAACTACCTTGTGGTGCTTCTAGAATAGGTACCATAGTGAAAACTTGGAAAATAGGCTGTACGTTTGAATAAGACCAACATCGTTATCTATCAAACACTATCTGAAGCATAAACCCATTCATCCCATAATAAAACATGTGTCCAACCATGGCTTGATGACTGATTCAGTATTGAACCGCCGTACACCAACAACATACGTCTCCCTTAGAGTAGGTAGTCTTGTCTCGAACTAGGGGAAACTTCTCAAAACTGGTAGTGGATTAAATCCTCATACGTCTCATCATGGTAAAAAATTATCAAAAATAGAAAAAATTTGGAAAACAAACAAAAATCAACAACAAAAATTAAAACATCAAAAATACCAAAAACATGTTATTCTTTGAGTCAAAACACCAGACGAACTACATTGTCTTTGTGTGTACAACATAGGCAAGGATTATCAACCCTTGAGGCCATAGGTCAAACCCCTTAGGTTTCTATCATGCGTTCATCCAACTTAGTTAGAAAATTGAAAATCTAAAAAACATTCAAAAAATAGAAAAGATCAAAAAAACATTCACATCAAACCAAGCGAACTATGAGAATCTACGTGTACAACATAGGCAAGGCTTATCTCTGATGAGCCCTCGAGGCCCAAGGTTAGTACATTAAAAACAAAAAAAACATCATAAAACTCAAAAAATAAAAAAGGTCCTAAACTCCATCATCGCATTCCGTAATAAACTTTTCATCCATAATAAACATAATCATCATCTTCACCCTTTGAAAAAATAGACAAACAAACAAAACAAACATAAAAGCTAGAAATTTCAAGAAAAGAATAAAAAAGCTTTGATTACAAATAGACGGAAGCAATGATAAAGTGCTAATTACCTATCTTTTGACAATTCACCAACATCCTATGATATGTCTTAATGGATTTGTTCCTACAATAGGCATGATCAACAATGGATAATAGCTTGAAACCTCAAAAAAAATATGGCAAGTGATACAACAACATTGATTTATCTTTTTATAGTCTTATCTTTATGATTTATTTTATTGACTCATTCTCAGGATATCTCGAGGATGTCCATAAGGATTTTGAGAAGAAGGAATGGGAGCAATTGAGCATCATTTTGGTTTGTTGTTTGTAAGATGTTTTTGTGATACTACCATGGTGAATACTTGCTTTATTGAGTGTCTAGAGGTTGTTTTAAGACAATTCGTCTAGCAATTGCATGTTAGGTATTTCATACCTCTGTGTAACTGGTCTGAAGAGTTTTTAAGAAAACTCAACCATATATTTTAAATAAAGTTTTTGTATGTCTAGTATGAACAAAAATATTCTTTGTATGTGGAGTCAAAGTCCACACAATAGATACAAAGTCACATTGGTTATTAATACCCTAGTGCATACTATCTGTTTGCTACATCAAAAAGGATTACTAAAGATACGAAGCCTCTATGCAAAGAAAAAGCAAAATCATCAAACTAACAACATAAAATTTCTATCCATCATCAAATATGTCTTCTAACTAACATCCATCCTACATCACAATATCATTAGTACCACATCCATCTCGCATTCACAATTTTGTCAAATACATATCATGGTGATAATAAAGCAATAAAACATCATGTATCATGTCTAAAGCATCCATCCATCATATACATCATAAAACATCATATATCATAACGATATATCGATTGTCCATCCATCAACATCATATGCATACATCAGAAAAGTACAAAAATATAAGCATATATATCATCATCCATAATCATCACATAACACATAATGAAGCTAAATCAAAGCATGCATATCTTATATATATCATCATAAAAAAATGAGTGTCAGGTACATTATCATATAAACATGTGTGATGTCATAATACAAAAAAAATCTTATATACAAGGCCTCAATTGGGCCGATGAATATATATACAAAACCATGTCTACAATAATGTCTCTAAACCAATAAAACATCATAAAAATAAAGGAAAAATTTCCTACTATCCGACTAGAGGAGGAAACCTCTTAAGATCCTAGCTAGGGTGGGGAGAAGGCTATAGTGGATTAGGTTGTCTAATGGAATGCCCACTTGAATCAGCACTTGTAGCAGTACTCAGCTCTCCGAAGCATGGCCACCGCTAAGCCATAGGAACAAAATCCTCGTATAAAGTCTGATAGTATGTCACCCTCTATAACAACTTTTCATGCTTAGACTGATACTGAGCCATAGGAATGGAAGCAACTAGGGAAATCTCTACTGACACTCTGTTGCCAGTTCCTACCAAGCGACATCTCTTTCCTACCTAGTTGTATCTCACTTTGTAGTCAGAATGAAAACCTAAGTCTCTGTGGTCTATCTCTACACTACCTCTGCAGCCCTTGTAGTTGTCATCAACAGTAACTGCATTGCTTCATCTCTAGGTGGAGGAGGAGGACCCAAAACCTATCCCTGATCTTGCTGCATCAAATCACCTTATTCACCATCTTGTCTAGCCCTAGCAAGCTACTCAACAACAATATCAACACATTGCCTCTCCCCTCGGTGACTAGTAATACTTGCTCTACCTACAACAAGAACACCAACAAGATCTGTAAACCTCAACAAAATACACTGCACCCACCACTGATCAAAATCTAGGGTAGTCCCAAGATCTGCTAAACCAACTGGCCACCCCCACCCAAATGGGGCAAGAGCTCTAAAATCCGCAACGGTTGCATCTTGATCAGCCTATAAACCCCATACATGGACCTCTCTGGTAGTCTAGCCAAAATGAGCCTCATAGGGTGATCCCACAATACTGGTTTACAATTTTTTGCCAAACTGGCAATTGAACTAATTTTTTTTAACTAAATCTTCACTTTCGGGCACCTATAGCGGCTAAACCGTGAGGAATTTGAAGATTATGCAAACTAGTGATGTGTGACATTTAGTTTATAGATTTTAAATATTTTTTTTTTCAAAATTTTTGGATTCAGATTGCACTTCTTTTTTCATCTCCTTCAAAAACTAGTTTTTAATAGTAAACACCATTTTTAAAGAGTGAAATGTACTTGCTAACACATAATTTTTTTTCTATGAAGGATAACATTCTATTTTTTTTGAATTTAGATTCGTAACTGTGATATCTAGTGCATGGAATTGGTTTCATAGCATTTCATTGAATATTTTTTTCTTAATTAAGTTTTGAAGTCAAACCAGTTACAATTTAGACATGATTTACTTGCTAACACATAACTTCTTTTGTATGTATCAAAATTCAATATTTTTTTGTTGGATTAGGGACATCAATATCTAGTGCATTGATATTTTTCATTTTTTTTTGATAATCTACTATTTTTCCACGTGTAGAATAGAGAGCTTGATTTTTTGTGAAAAGCCTATGTTTAATCAAACTAAAATAAATAAATATTGAAACCAAAACATATTAAAATTATATTTGATAGATAGCTCATTCTAAGGACTACCACCATCTAGTTGGGTCTGTGAAGTTTCCTCCACTTTCATCCTCAATCCGAGCTTCAAAAGGAAAAAATTTACAAAAAAATGGTAGAAGAGAGGGAGAAGGGAAAAAAGGGGGGTTCTAGTGAACCCCCCTTCACTAGAAGGGGGGGTTCACTAGAACCCTCCCATTTTAGCAAACTCCCCTTTAAATATAAATAGAAAAGAAAACCCATTAAAGGGGGGTTTGCTAGAAGGGGGGTTCTAGTGAACCTCCCCCCTTCTAGCGAACCCCCTAAAGTGTTTTCCATCCAAAAATGCATTTTTCCTTTCTCAATGGAATTGTAATATAGTTTTGTGGGTTTACCCCATAACCATCTACAAAACAACCTTGCCTCTCACCAAACTACCAACAAACACGATTAAGGGGATATCTCTCTAGTAAAGAGAGAATGCGGCCAATAAGCCACCACACTTGTCTATAAAATGGTAAATGCTCCTGGTCATCATGCCATGCATCACAATCCAAATATGGAATCCATACAAAACTTTATATTTCATCTAAAACATGACGCCAGTAAGAAAGCTATCTAGGCCAAGTATAGTGAAGAAAATCACCATAATAATAAGAATATGGGTCCTCTAGAGTCTAATCCAAAATAACATCAAGCCGAGAAAATAGGATGTGCTTCTAGGTCCATACATGTAGTAGAGAGACACCAACATAAATAGGTCTACCTCCATGATAGGCGACCTCATGCATATCTTGATATAAGTGAGCAAGGAGACACGAGACCCATGCATATCTAGTGTCATGCTCGAACATTTGCTCGATGTACACACCCCAACCAACTAGGAACTATTTGCCTCACCTATTAGGAATGATGAGCCCCATGACCAAGCCATAGAGAACCAAGGAAATAGGGTTGAAACTACCCACAAAACTAGATAAGTCTATCTCTACCTTGTGAACTTGAAGATTTCTCACACCAAGTAAACAATGCATAGCGCGGGTACCTCGTCAAATGGAATATGTCACAAGCTCTCCATGAATAGGTATAAGGAGGATCCTCCACACATTCTCTAGGGTGATGGTGGCCTCTCCAGTAGGTAAATGAAAGGATTAGGTCTTTGAGTGCCACCTCTCCACAAGAGTAGTCATAATCCCTCTATGACATCGTATAGTCGACATGTAGCAAATGTGTCGCAACCCAACATCATCAAAAACATCTCACTCCAACTCTTGAACCTAGTGATCAAATCAATCATCTCTCATGGTCGTCACTCTCTTGACATAAGTAGATTGAGAACAACCTGCACCCATTCAACCCATGATCTTAATAATTCCCTATGAAAATGTGAAACAAACCTATGACATTGACAAATTGACTTAAATTTCCAAAAATGGAAAAAGTGAATTTTTTTTACCAAAAGTGGTTATATTTTTTGCAAAAGCATTAAAATTAGCCAAAATCAAACACTATGTTGTCGAAAGCGGTAAATAAAATCAAATTCAAAAAATGAAAAAGCAAATTTTTATATCAAAAGTTCAAATTTTACAAAATGTGGCCTTTTCAAAACAAAGAAAGTCAAAAGTGAAACTTTGAGGAAAATGCAAAAAATAATAGCACAAATTGAACTCAAATGCAAACAATTATGTCAAGAGCAATCAAAAAATAAATTAAAAAATGCTATTGACTACTTTGAATTCATGCATTAATTACACAAAAATGCAAAGTCAAAAACGTGAAAGGAAAGGGTACATATTAGGGCATCGACGCCTGAAGGCCGTTCAAACTCATGAATTGCATTCACACAATGTGGGGCTCCCCGAATACTCACCATAGCTCCTTGACAATCAACAAATCACAAAATCTAGAGGCAAGAATTTTCTATAAGCTTAGAGTGCAAATGAGGAGAATTAAGCCCTAATGACCTATTTTAACCCTTGAAACCCTAAATTTTTACCTAGTAAATCCTCCTAGGTTAAAAGTAAGAGCTCTCAGGAATATCTAAACTATCAACAAGAGTCCTATAGACTTAATTTTTTCCCTCTACACATCTAAACTGAAATAGAACATTGTCGCGAGCTTGACCTACAAAGTAATATTTTTGGCCAGACTCTTGAGGGGGTAGCCTAACATCCTACCATCTTTTTGCTGACTGTCAGGGCACATTGGGGCATATAATTTTTTTCAAATCTTGATCTTAACATCAAAATCTTTGAAATGAAGCAACCAATACTTTGTCTCAAGAGGGGCAAAATATAGACATGTAAAATGACCTAACACTTATTGCACATCCTAAATGACATTCTCTCATCAACAACATCACTATCACCTAATATCACTGCATTCCACATCAATTACATGAAAAATCCTAATTTCCTCTATTAATTGAATAATATTACATTATTTAATTAATTTACTTTTTCACCATTTTTTATGAATTAAATAAATTTCATTTATTTAATAAAATATTAAAACCCTAATTTCCTCTATTAATTGAATAATAATACATTATTTAATTAATTCACCTTTTTTTTTTTATCATTTTTGACTAATTAAATAAATTTCATTTATTTAATGAAGTCTTAATCTAACTTTATTCCTCTTGATTAATTAAATAACATCAATTATTTAATTATGTTGCTAATTTACTCTATTCCCCTAAGTTAATTAAATTATTAAAACATAATAGTTTAATTAAATCACTTTCCCCTAAACCTGAATAATTAAATAAATTATTTAAACATCATCCAAAAGGTCAAATCAAACAAATAAAACTTTGTTTGCAAAATTCAAACATGATTTGCACGTTCAACTCAAAAGGATTAATCAATTAAATCAATTAATTAATTATCCTCACCCACTTTCATGATTGAGCAAATTACTATCCATTGATTGCTCACTTTGATTTACTGACTGATCCATTTATTTTTGACTGATTCGTCTATTCTTTGATCCCACTGAAGGATCAACATGATTTCTTCAATCCCATAGATTATTCAATCTATTTCCTGAATACCACTGAACACTCAAATTGAATTTTTCAATCACACTGATTACATAATCAAAATCCACTGATTATGCCTATCTGTTTTCTCTCAACATCTTTCAATTGTTGATCAAGATATTTTACTACACGATCTTGAGTGTTCATTTTGAAACACTTGAATCCTATATAACAATCATCTTCTTCCTCAAAAATGATCAGAGAATCAACATATTTTACACAACGAAGTAATGCCAAAATCATAATCGATCTTTTGAAAAACTTTACACACATCTTTGATCAACGACATTGCACAACCTTAAAGATTTTTGATGCAAAAATGGAGGCTTTGCATTGACACAACGAATAATCCAACATCATTGTGAACACACTTCAACACAGGATGGTAAAGGTACATTGTATTGAATTCATTGTTATTGTTTTGTTTCAATTGCTTTTGTGAATTCATTGTTCATCGTAGATTCATTTCGTGAGTATTGGGTATGAATCTTAGATTTTTTTGGATTGGATTAGTTTCAATTCAAGCATTGTTGTTTTGATCTTATTGCATCATATCGATTTCCCCCTTATAGAAATTAGTTCTAGTTTAATGTTTTCTTGGGGTTGGGGAGATTTTATTGGACTTACCTTTTATATAAGGTAGTAATTTGACACATCCAATACTTGAAGCCTTCTCTCTTTATTGAATCTATTGACTATTCCCTCCTTGTATCAAATCCCTAGATTTTTGTTAACCTTTGCATCTATTTATTTTAAGAAACATAATCAAGCACTTGATTTCTTGCTCCAAGTGCTTACCATCACAAATATTGAGATATATTATGGAAAGGATTTTAAGAATATATTTTTTGGATTAATCAAGATGTGAATGAACCTTTAAACCCATCAAGTAAGGGTGACATACATCTTTCTAGTGAGGAGGACATCTAGGGAAGGAAGATTACCATCTACATCTAATTAACTGATGAATTTTATTTATTGACCATGTTGATGTGAGAATGATACTTGTTAATTTTTTCTTGTTATTGAAAATATATTTATTTATATTAATATTAACATTGAATTCTATCACTTAGTATTAGTTAAAAGTGAGCAAAGTAATTTTCTCTTAAAACCATCCCATAAAGAGGTTAGCAACCATTGATGAAAGTAAAGAAACTAATTTTGAACTTTCAATTTATTCATAGATGACAAATTTAAAAGTATAAAACTTGAATCTTAACCATATATAATATCCCTTTGGGAGGACCCTTGGGTGTTGGACCAACTTTTGAACCAACTCGTGTTCAAAGACCTATGTAGTTGATGCTTTGGCTAATCTGGGAATAAATATGAATTCCATAAGATGCTGGAGAAATAAATAAAATCTCTTGGAGAATGGAAGACAAGTATATTTGAAGGAGCAATAGAATAATAGAATTCCATGAATTATGAGGGCCTATAGTAAAAATAAGAATTTTAAAAATATATTTATATATATTCCTTTTTTAATGGTTGGTAAATTTCCCATCTTTTCAATCTTTGGGGTTTATGGAAAAAAGATTTGGGGGCCTATAGTGGGTTGGTGGGGTTTATGGAAAAAAGATTTGGGTTTGGTTTGAAGGGAGTTTTGGTTGGATAAAAAGTAAGGGTTTGATTTTGGCCTTAAGGCTTCTTAAGCTAGCTATAATTAGTGTGTGATTTTGGAAACCCTATGAACTTGGAATGATGAGGTGGTGATGATTGAGATATGTGTCACGATCCATGCCATCATTGTTCAAGATTTGATATACAAGAATGGATTTCTCATATATTGAAACTAGTCTATTGTGAAGAAATTTAATTATATATCCAAGGTGCACTTTAAAGTTAGTCTATTTGATCACTAGAATAGGACTGATGGTGTGGGTGTTATTATAGACCCATATGAGGATAAATTAAAAAGGATGTGGCTTGTAAACAAGTTGATGATTTGCCTTTGTTCGAGGACACTCCTTATCCTAGACATATTTCATCAATTAATGATCATTCATTTATCTTTAATATTAGTAATTAAGCCTAGTTCTAGAAAACTCTTTCTCAGTTTGAGAAACCCCACCAATTTACTCTACCCTTCTCTCAAATGTTGTGGCTTTTCTTGCAATTTTTTTATAGTGCAGCTACCTGGGGAGAACCTTCATTATGGGAGGAGATAGAGTAACCATGGAGTTGGGCTCATGCGATGAGTTCAAAAATGACCCGCTACTTTCACACATTATGTTGAATGTGGGGTAGCTCCATTCCTTAAGATCCTTAAGGAGCATGATGAAAGGCTGTCAATATAGTTTGTGAGTGCCTAGAAAAAATGCCAGGTGAAAATGGGGGAATTTCCTTTGAAGTGAGCGAGGAAGTTATTACCCAAGAAACTAGATTATCCTACATGGTCAAAAGATCAAAAGGCACAACAAGGTGCTAGACATGGGAAGTATGAATGTATTCTTCAAAAAGGGTGAAACTCTGATCAAATTTCATATGAGTTATGAAAGGGTGAAGCTCCCACAATAATGGGACAAGGTATGTTTCCTATTAATGAAGTAAATTATGCTTGAAGGGAATTTTAAGTGCTATTATTTCTATCACCTTCCTTTACTAATAATTTTAGAAATAAGACTGCTATTAATTTCCTCTTTTGTTTATTATCTTCTATAGAATCGTAGGTGATGGAAAATTTGAAGGTGGTGGCTAAAAACCTTGATAAGTTTCCTATCCCACTCCACCAAGGACATATCCTCAGGCTTCATCACTTTTATTTATCCCTCTTCCCTCTAATGCCTATTAGGTCTTGTCTTATTGAGAAACCCCCACTTGATAGTTTTCCTACTATGAACCCTCGAAACTCTCCCTTCAAGAATTTTGAGACACTTCTTCTCCAAAAGGTGAAAATGAAATTACTACCCCAAAAATTACCCCACGCATGAGTCAAAATCCCCTAACCCACAACCCAAGTCCTCTAAAACTCCTCACTCCTATACTCAAAAAAGTATTGTTGTCAGTCTATGCGATCTTAAGAACAACCCTTGTAAAGGCTTGGGAAAAAGGGCCAACTCTAAAATTAAAGGCCCCATCTACAGAAAAATAAAAAAACCTTAGTAAATTTTTATGTTGAAGAGGAAAATTCCTAAGATGAGGAGGAGGTAGGAAAACTAATGCTATAGATAAGGAAGAGGCCAAAAGTGGGACTGATCTAGCTAAGGAAGTTGATAGTCCTAATCTTAGTGTTTGATAGTCTCATATATTGGTTGGCTATTTGATCCCAACCCTCACTATGGATAAGATATTTAGCAACTTGACTAGGGATAAAGATAAGGATGATAATTACATCAGCAAGGAGGAGGAGGAGGATGTGGAAGTGGGATTGAAGGCTTGAGCCTATTCCTAGAGCTAAATGCTATGTTGTCAAACTTTAAGGACATGGACACTACCCCTATTGAGAAACCTAAAATAGACACTTTCTCAAAATACATGAAGACTTGGAAGGATGTGGATGCTCTAATGTCTGAGGTTGATAGTCTAGAAAGGAAGCTGTATGGTCTTTTCTTCTTTACTTTAAAAGTCATCCACCATTCGATGACCACACTCGAATCACTTTTAAAAGTTGAAATTAAAAATCATGATGATTCTAAAGGTGCTAGCACCAATTCTAATAACCAGGACCTTTTTAAATTCCTCAAGGAGGATTGGGAAAAAATTGCTAATTAGTCTAGTGTGCCCTTTGTTTTATTTTTATGTTTTAAAAAATTGTGACTTCTTGTTGGCTTGTTATCTTTGGCCAACAACCAATGATCCTTTTTATGTTTTATGGAACTTTATGCCCTTTTGAGCCTTTTTGTTTGGTTCCAATGCCTTGTTAATGTTTCTTATATAATAAAAACATCCCTAATAGAGAACAATGGTCATTAAAAGATTAAAAATTAATATATATTATTTTGTGATTATTAATGTGTACAAGGGGATTAGCATATTTGTGTTAAATAGGAGGCTAGGCCATTTGCATAATATTTGTAGAGTAAATGAGGCTATATTATAGTTTGGTGTCTTTAATTGTTAAGTAGGTATCCAAAGATATTAAAATTGTTTATTTAGAGGAGGTTATTAAGAATAATTAATTTCTAACAAAGATATCACTCTTGGAATTTATGGGCCCTCACAAGATTCACAAATACATGATATTCCCTTGAGGCCAATTTTTGACACAAAAGACCCCCACACTTATCAAGTGGTGGCATATTTAGTGGATAATTTAATGTTTTTAATAGTAAATACATTGTATTTCATCTTTTAAATACTACACATTTTAAAGGTTTTTATTAAAGATAAAAGTATTGATTGTGATGAGTGACTTTTTGAATTTGATGTGGCATCAAATTTTAACAAGGTTTCAATTCAAGATTGTTAAATAATTAGAAATTTTACATGAGATGATGTGGTTAGTAGGTTTTTTCTTGAGATTTACCTTCTTTACTTTAAAGGGTTTTGTTTATGAAAAAATTAAAAAGATTAAAAATGGGTTACCCATTTTCATTAGTGTTTTCCAATCTCTTTATGGAGTAGATTAAAGGAAGTTCCCTTAACTCATTCCCCTTAAGACAAATTAGTGGAAGAGATGTACATCAATGAAATGAATTTATTTTGGTAGCATGATAGAAAAATATGGGGAGTTCCATACATTAATAATATCATCAATAACTTAAAGTTAAAAAATAAATTTGAGGACAATGGTTCTATAAGAATGGTTATGAAGATGAAAATATATAGGCCTTTCATATAAGAAAATAAGAGTCAACATAATCAACAAAGAGTGGAGGCTTCACTTATTGAACTTATGGATTTCCTAACTTATCTTGAAGGTAACTCTAAGAAAATGCCCCAAATCAAGGAAATAGACACTTAAATATGGGTCAATAAAAATGGATACAAAGGTAAAAAAATATAGGGCTTTCGTATAATCAAATAAGAGCCAAAATAGTTGACAAAGAGTAGAGACTTTCAATATTGAACTTATGGTTTTGGTACCTTATCTTACAAGTGACTCCAAAATAAATTACAAATCAAGAAAACACAAAATTATTCCATAATATTCTAGTGGGACTTGTCCTCAGCACTAGTCCATCGAAGATATTATCCTTTTGAGGATATCCTTGGTTTAGGAAGCTTAATTTAAAAAAAAAATACTCAACAAGTATGATATTTCCTTATGTCAAATTTAATTTCAAAAAGAGTCTTAAATTTCATGAGTATGGGTTATGGAAGAAAGCAAGATTTCTCATATCTTAGGATGTGAAAAAAAACCCCTCTATTTATATTGGCTATCTCTTTTCTTAGAGAGAATGTGGCTTGAAATGTGAAATCCCTTCGAAAGGATAAAAAAATCTTGTAGGATAGAAAGGGTGCCTCCTAATCCAAGTAGAAAAGATTTAGTTTCTTAAAAGTTATCTCCAAAGAATCTCCATTTATATGATTTTTTTTAAGGTTCCCAAGGTGGTAGGGGAAAAAATAGAACAAATTAAAATAAGATTCCTCTAGATTAGTATGGAAGAAAATATTAGAATTTCACTTGTGGCATGGGATAAGGTTTGTCTTCCAAAAATATATGGTGGGATTAAAGATAATTGGACATGTCAACAGAGTATTATTAGCTAAAATTGTGTGGAACTTGTTCATGAAGATAATGAATGGTATGATATCATGAAGGATAAATACTTTAATGGTCAATTAGCTTAGAAATCCCTTAACATGGACACCATTCCTCATGGATCTTCTATTTGGAACAATGTTAGCAAATATAGATAGATACTAAGAAAGGGCTCTTTTGGGAAAGTGAGAAGAGGCATTAAGCTTAACTTTCAAGATGATTCCTAGTTGGGAAAGATCTCTCTTTTTTAGACTATAGGAATCAGTCGGGTATCCATCCCCCTATAAACTGCAATGTGCTTGGTAAACTTTTTCACGTGACTGGTGGTGTTGGCGTGACATGCCCTTTGGTACCATGGGTTTGGGGGGATACTAGACCTCGTGAACTCTTGCTTGCAATAGGATGCTTGGGAAAGACCTCTCTTAATTACATAGCCACTTGATAGATTATCGAGGATGATTTAGATTCCTACTATGGGTCACATGTGGGTGACTACTAGGAAAATGATGCTTATGGTAGGAAACAGAGTAAATTTTCTACCCTCACCCTCAATCACTTGAATTAGGTTTCTATTGTTGACCTTATAAAATAGTTTAAGGGCTTCCAAATTAGTCAATTTTATAGTCTGAGGATGCAATAATTTTGGTTTTTTTTCTTTGGGTGATTATAATATCATTTCTAGTTACTTTGTATCATTGGAACTTATTAATGATTTTAAATTTTATTAAAATTTATAATAATAGTCTTATTCATGAATGCTGATGTGTTTTTTATGCACTTCTCAACATAGGTAATGCATAGGTGCACTACCTCTCTTGAAAGACAATCTTCCACAATCAAATTGCAAAACACTATCCCAAGGTCTCTATTGTTATGACTTGATAGTGCTTGGAATATCTCAGCTGTTTCGTGTGATTTGTTGGAATCACAAGGCAGACTTACAGATGAGTCACAATTTGGGGAAGTTAGATTTGCAAATGGAGTTCTTAAGATGGGAGAGTTGTGATTTTTCTATAGGTTCAAACAACAATCTTGAACTCTATTTTATCATTGGATTTATCTTTACAATGTGCAATGAACCTTTCCTAAGGTCACTATTAAAAATAAATAAAAAGGGGCAAGGAAGAGAGGAAGTTCCTGGACTTGAAACTATGAATGAATAGTGATCATGGAGGCTACTACAATAGACAAACTCCCTAAACTTCGTTTTGCTTGGCCAAGAGGATCCTACAGTAACACAAAACCAGTGCAATCTTCTGAGGACTACAGATTTTTAGATTACACACACACATCATTCACATGCAATCAGACTAAGTTGCAACAATAAAGGAAGGAAGCTCCGACTAGCTTTGCAAAGTGATTCATCATCAATGAACCACAAAAAGCATGAGCTGGAAATTCATCAAATACTGAAACAACAATCACCATCACCACTTCCATTCAAGAAACTAACTAATAACTAAAAAGGGAAGTAGAACCATGCATGCAAGATGAGCAAAAAATAAAGAGAACATCCATAAAATCATGCAATGTTGTCTTCTATTGCTGCAAATGTCTTTACAATAGCTCTCCAACCCTTTAAAAATGAGGGGGAGACCCCTATTTATAGTTTTCCAAAGCCCAAATGAATGGCTAGGATTGAATTACATTGTGTGGCTCAAACTTGATTGCACTAGGGCTTCACCTACCCCTCATTATTCAACAAATTAAAATACATCTTTTGTCTTTTCCCTATTTTTTCTCCTAGTGGCTAGTCACTGTAGCAATTTTGTCCTCTTGCTGATTTCCCTTTTACTATAGCTGAAATTGCTTGAAGGTTGCCTTTTTCCCATGATGGATTTGAAAGTTTTCTCAGCCAATCAAGTGCATCCTGTTTGTAGATTTGTTAAATGGATCAGATGATCTGATGAGACAACTCCTAATTGATTGTGATCATTTGTTTGGAGGGAAGAAACAACCACTCCCTCCTACCACCTTCAAGGCCACCCTTTATAGATTTGTCATTGACTTCCTTGACATAGGCTCGCTTCTAATGCGAGCTCTATTGATGGGTGCTATGAGGAAAGGTGGGCATAAAATGAATGGTGACAGGAGCTATGTGCTTTTCCTTGTTCAGCTTTCTCAATGGGTCTCCTCGACGGACCCGTAGTAGGCTCCTTGAATCCTACGTACATGAAGTGCTATAAGTGCATTCATACACAAATCAAGGAAAATTTTAGTCAAATTCTAAAAACTCCTTGTTAGATCCATTAATGCATCATCAAAAGATCATAATATTCATCATTGTTCCACATTTGGAGAATAAAAATTAATACGTGCTCAGGGGGGTGAACACGACAGGGCGGAAGGATGATGAACGGCGAGTGATGGACGCCAGGTAGACCATGGACGATGAATGGAAGGAAAATGGCCAATGGCGGACAACATTCTGCAAGGGTAGACCCGCAAGCCCGAATGGAAGGCAGGCAGTAGATGGAAGGAAAAGGGCCAATAACAGATAACATTCCACAAGGGTGGACCCACAAGCCCGGATGGAAGGTGGGTGGCAGATGAAAGACAAAAGGCAAATGGCCAATGGCAGACAACATTCCATAAGGGCGGACCTACAAGCCCAGACGAGAGGCGGGCGGTGGAGGGAAAATGAGAGGCAAACAACCAATGATGGACAACATTCCGCAAGGGTAGACGAAAGGTGGGCGAAGAACGGAAAGAAAAATGACCAATGAAAAAAATAGTGCAGAAGGGAAGTTCCCAGACGACGATGAAGGAACAACAATCCAGAAGGGAAGTTCCCAGACAGTGATGGAGGGACAGTAGTCTAGAAGGGAAGTTCCTAGACGGTGACAGAGGAATAGCCGTCTGGAAGAGAAATTCCTGGATGACAACAGAGGGACATTAGTCTGGAAGGGAAGTTCCCGGATGACAACAGAGGGACAATAGTCCGGAAGGGAAGTCTCTGAATGGTGACAAAGGGACAACAATCTAGAAGGGAAGTTCTTGGATGTCACAAAACTTAGAAAAACTAATATTTTTCAATTATAGCGCATGGGAAAAGGGGGAGAAAGAGTGCCAAGACATACTTCCTTAAGATTGAAGTTATTTAGAAAAATGCGAAAGTTTGGGAAGGGAAAGTCGGAGGGTCACCACCCTTTTGAAATGACAATGAGCAGATGACAACCCAAAATGGAAGTCTCAGAAACGGCCAAGGAGGGACAAAGTTCTTGAAACAGCCATAGAGGGATGGAGTTCTAGAAATGGCAAAGGAAGGATGGAGTTCCCAAAACAACCACAGAGGGATAGAGTTCTAGAAATGGCCAAGGAGGGATGAAGTTCCGAAAATGACCATAGAGGGATGGAGTTCCAAAAATGGCCATGGAGGGACAAAGTTTTAGAATGAATTTTTTGCAACTTTCCAAAACTTATAAAAACCTTGGTAGTTCACTTAGGCACCACAAAAACATCCCAAATCCATAGGAAACATGTCCCCAAAGTCAAAAATGAAAGAAAAAGAGAATTGAGCAATTAGGGACCAAGTTAGCAGGAATAAGGCAAAAAGCAGAAAAAAGGAAGGGGGAATTTGCTTCTCTCCAGATTTGAATGCCCCAAATAAAATGAAGGGAATGGAGCAATATTTATGGGCCAATTGCCACTAATGGTGTGCATTGATTTCTTTGTATGGCAGACCCAGGTTAGGTGAGATGTGGAATCTCACACTCATTTGGATGCTTGGTCAAGGCTTAGACAAAGATACTAAGCGTGGGTCTTGCCATGTGGGTGGAAGTTGGGTGTCAGCCTCTACTCAATAGTGAAACATGAGTGGTGACCCGAGGCAGTGGAGATGTGAGGCCTAGAGGATGTTGGGGCAACAGATGAAGGGAAACCTGTAGGGCATTTCTTCGAAAGAAAAATACTTAGCAAAACTCAGGTAGGTGAATTTGGTTAGGGGAATTTGATCATTTGAAGGCACATGACCAATTTAGGCTCTAGGAAAGGGGCACACAAAATGAGACAGGAGAAAAATAGCCCATTAGGAGAGAAAAGAGGGGGTCCCTGCCTACAGCGGGGCATGTGTGCAAAACATGCACAACAAATGACGACTCGCTAGGGAAATGCTCCAAAGAATTTTGATGAAAAACTAGAATCTGTTAGAAACCAAGATTAGATTTGCAAACCAGAATAGACCTTCCACAGAAGAGAAAAACAAAAAAAAAGAGAGGTTGCAAAAAGATGTGCAACATTATTATTCAAGAATTCATAATTACTTGATAAAGATTTACTTTATAAAAGAAAAGATGCATAACCCTAATCTTATCTTGAGCAACAAGATAGCTCAACAAGATAAGGATGACAACTAATTAACTTAGGAATTAAATAATTACTTAAGTAAACTTATGTAAAGTGTAATTAAATATTAATTACACCAACACCCCCTGATAAGTGCAACTTAGGGAGAAGAAAATTATTATGCAAAGACGAGTCTCGAAAACAAGGCCTGATCAGGTACTCATGTACAAATGCAAAGATGAGGTAAAGAAGGAAAACCCAGTGGGAAAAAACCCCCCTATAATGAGATGACTTCTGCAAGAAGCACTGGAAGAACACTGTGGAGTAACACTGGAACCGCAATCCGAAAAGCAAGGAAAGATACCTCTATCTACAAGAAACCAAAACTAGAATCAAAATAATGTGACAGTAGACCCGATGCCACGAAACACTGGAAAACTCACAAACTGGAAAAACCATGGAATCTGAGAAGCAACAGTAGATGAGATGATGACATAATCTGGAAAGCCGTGTATCTCGATGCCGATTGCAAACTGTGACTGAAACTCTTCCATGGGAAGGAGTACCAAAAATAGACTCTGGAACAATAACCATTAAAACATGGCCCTCAAACTGAGAAGAATCTAAACCAATGAGGATCAAGAAACATAATCTCCCAACTGAAGTGTGAACCAATGAATTTGACATGTGTCAAGCTATAGCAAAAAATGTGGCCAAAAGAACAAAGAGACCAGATAACCCATGCGAGTTGCCAACAAATCAAGATGAAATATGGAGATCAAAGTGAAAACTACATTCTAATTAGATTTATTATGTAAGAAACCCCCCTGAATGGAACTTTATCTTAGTTCATTTATTACAATAACCCAACGATTGTAAAAGGAGAGAATGCTAATGCATGCATAAACAAAAACTATGGTGATGTGGTACTGAAATGAAGTGCAAATATTCAGGTTTCACTTTTCCAACTACCAAAACATCCAAGTAATCTCCAAAACACCCATCAGGACAAATTTGGAATAACAAAAAACTTGGGACATATATAGAAAAAAGTGCATGGATAGCAAGATAGAGCTCCTCAATACCCTTCCAACGCCGCAAAGAAGATGAAAATATGGAGATCGTGGAAAAAAGTTATGAGCTCAGAAGTCCAAAATAAACATCTGACTTCAAACAGCAATAAATAAAAATAAATATCAAAATATTGAAAAATAAACAACACCACTAGAAATTTCTCGGAACTAGCTTTCTGGTGATATCTTGTTTGCCTAATTTCGATACTGTATGCCCAAGGTATGACCAAAAGAAAAAAATAGCTCTTTTAGGAAAAATTAGGGCTAGGAGGGGCAAAGAGGCCATATGACCAATGACATCATGCTGACATTAGCATTGCATGGTAAAAAATTTGATGGCCATTTGGCCGTCGGGGTAAAAAAATGCCCCCCGTTGCCAGAAAATTTTGCGGTCGCTTGAATTTGCACATTCACCGGAATATACTCATAGTCTGCTAGAATATTCTGGGACCGGTCGTGGCTGGGTTGAGGGTCTGGTCTGCCATAGGACCTAGGGTGAGCATTGTGAGTGGTCGGGGGCTGGGCGCATAGCGCCCGGTCCCCCATACGACAGCTGGCTCTACTGAGTGGGCCACGGGGGCTGGAGTTGTCGGTAGTTGGTGGGCAATGGAGACCGGCGGCGGTAGCGGGCTAGTGGCCGCCGGGTGGCAGAAACCTTTTACTTTGCAAGTGCCAGCCTAAATATCGAAAAACTTATTTTTTTAATTTTTTTTCTCAATTTTCGTGCTTGGGGAAGCGTGCTGGGGAGGCCGTACGGCCGCCTAGGCAATTTTTTTTCCTTCCAGATCAACTGCACCAAAATTGATAGAATGACAGGCGTTCTTAGGGTTTTTGGCCACTGCGAATGCAATGGTGACCTCCGTTTCTGTTCAAACGGCTCCAAAAAATCTGTTACCTCTAGAACTTGCAAAAAATCTCCCAGCCTGAAACCCTCACAAATCTGGAAAATGATGGCCAAAATATGCAAAATAAAAGCCAATCTTGACTTTTTCCAGCGCTCTAATCCAATGGTGAAGCCCGATCTGATCCAAAATGCCGCATAGATGAACTCAAGGCATGATACCCTTGAGGAATCCCGAACGAACCCTACAATTATTTTCTCAAAAATATGAGAAGGGGCTGCAAATCAAGGCTCTGATACCATTTTAGAAACCAAGATCAGATTTGCAAACCAGAATAGACCTTCCACAGAAGAGAAAAACAAAAAAGCAGGAGAGGTTGCAAAAGGATGTGATACATTATTATTCGAGAATTCATAATTACATGATAAATATTTTCTTTATAAAAGCAAAGATGCATAACCCTAATCTTATCTTGAGCAACAAGATAGCTCAACAAGATAAGGATGACAACTAATTAACCTAGGAATTAAATAATTACCTAAGTAAACTTATGTAAAGTGTAATTAAATATTAATTACACCAACAGTATCATGAACCCAAAATATTTGGTTCCGATCTTCACGCTAGGGCAAAAAATTTAGACACTTGACCAAAGGATCAAAACCACTAGTTAATCTAATCTTCAGTATGCTAAAAATCCAAGTGTGTGCAATTGCATTAATTCCCATCCTTTAGTTGCTATAGGAATCCAAGCTTCGTCAAGTTAAACTACATAGTTTTTTCTAACTCCAAAAGCATTCGGGACATTGCCTCGCTGCCAGTCAGGCGTCCGTAGCCCCAACAAGGTTGTCACTATGATTCTCCCAAATATTGATCTACTATCGGCTGAGCATCCATAGCCCCAGTAGAGTTGCTTGGATACCCCTAAAAAGCTGAATTTCTTTTGTTTTGATTTTCAATTTTTTTCTTTCTTTCTTTTGTTTCTTTTCTTTTGATTTTCAATTTTCAATTATTTTCAACCCACAAGCATTGAAGCTCATGCTCAGGGCTGAGAATTACAGTGGCACTTGGTCGATTCCACAAAAGGATATAAAAGTCATGGAAAATCCTAACCTAAGAATTGGACATTCCAGCAGGTGACTAACATCTTCTTATGGTCGTTCATTTACATTGTCAAACCAGGGAACGTATACTTGAAATGGAGTGGCACTCTATGTGCACTAAGAACCAGTTTCAGTTTCAATTTATCTGAAATAAATGCTTGGAAGGAATTCTACTTATGCTGCTGGAATGTAATGTAAAGTCTTCTTAACTTAAGCATAACTTAATCAAAGCAGAAATTATGACAACTATTACTAAGAAATAAACTATGAACTAGCGTTATGCTACAAGAACAAACACAAGGATGGATTCTTGATGCTGCAGGAACAATATAAGATTGAGTTTGCACTAAAACCTTCAAGAATGAAATCTAACTTATAATCAACAGGAGATAAATAACTAACTACAGATACTCACTAAGTGGGCCCCCTTAGCAAGCATCAACCAATTTATGCAAGAATTGAACTCAAAACTTCATCAACTTTTATTCATAAACTTGGAATCATATACATTGATTATTCTGCTTGTAAGAAAACTAACATAAAACATTGTTTCTCATTATAATACTAACTTTAACACACTCTATTGCTCACTCACGTAGGAGGAACACTTATTTATATTAGAAAAGAAACTAACTACCTAACTCTAACAGAGAAAGACGTGGACATAAATGCATCCTACAACTGAGGAACAGACTTCTCATAAATGAAGGCATATCTGTTCAACACGATTCAGAGAGAATTTAGTATTCCATTCTTCCTAGATTAATGATCATTTATATTTCCTCCCAATGACTCGGTCAGAGAGTCTTTGCTGGAACAACTTCCTCGGTGTCTTGCTAGAAATGGACTTTACTGCAGGGCCGAGATTTGCTGTGCTTTGACTTGTTCATGCTTCCTTCAACAACTTGCAATGCACATGGTGACAGAAGCGAAAGAAAGCACGCGTGGAAAATAACACGATACACATTCATTAATCACATATTAAATCCATTTCATTATCCAAAAACCACATGCATTATATCAGTCATTTGGGAGGTCAAACAGGGCAATTAATACAGACACATAGAGATGTTAAGCTGCAGGAATATAGGAATGTGTTGCTATAGGATACTACCTGATTTTAGATAAAAAGTCTTTAATCAAAGAGTTAAAACAACCATCAGCAATAAGAGTAAGGGTATTAAAAATACATCATAATATTCAAATTATGAGAATATTTCAAGCTCATCATTTTCCCCCTACTTATCCTAATGATGGTCCTCTAGCATTAAGCTTTCTAGTTGTTTCTCTGAAATTAGTAGGAGTTGTATGGCCCTGTAATGAAGTTCTGAATTTGCAGTAGAAACCTCTGAAACTTTTCCATCTCTCATACCTGCAGGTCTCTGCATCCTCATTAACATCTGTAGCCCAACAAGGGTAAAGTGGCCACATCAAAACTGGAGGTCAAAATGTTAATGGTAACCATAACTCAAACCTTCTCTAGAGATCAAGCTGCATATACTTCTCTGTCCTTCTGATGGCTGCCTTAAAGTTTAGAGGGCTATGAGGCTTAGATTTCCTCAGACCAATAGTCAGTTTTTCCCATCTTGTTTCAAATCTGGAAGATGAAAGCTTCCAAAACATATATGTTTGGTCTTTGAACTCATCATACACCTGCTTCCTGATATCAAATATTTTCATTCTTTCTGTCTGATCATTGAATCCATACACAATAGTAAGCCAAGTTCTCAGAATTGTGTCAGGAGTTGAGCTTTCAGGTCATAGTGGAATAGGTTCATTCCTTTCAACCTCTTCATAAGCCTCTAATTATCTTCCATAGTTAGTTTCATTGGCTGCCCAAGACATGAGTGACCTCAGATGAATGCCACCAATGTAGAGAAGTGGATTCCACTCTATTTCAGAGAGAATTAGCAAACCATGTAAATAAAACTCACATAAAGAATTTTTCAGCCCACTCAGTGCTACTTGATATGCATCATAAAATTCCTTAGCTGTGTGAATGACAGGGTCTAAATTTCTTGAAATTCTCATCAATTGGAACCAAAGAAATTGCTCTTTAAGGTACATAGCATATACCCTAGGTGGTGGTCTACATTCCATAATTTTACTAGTTATCTTCACCATTTCATCCATTTTCTCTTTCATTTCTTTCATTTCCTGTTTTTGTCTTTCAATTTCCCTTTTCAATTTCTTCTTTTCTTCTTCACAAAGACTTTGTTGAATTTCACTTCTAGCTAAATGGCGGAACTCAAAGTTTGAAATGTAATAGGCCTCCATGTAGTCCTAATATATTCTAAATATTCAATTAACGATTTCCTTTTATAAACAACCAATGCTCGACAAGTTTCAGGGGGTAATGGGGTTTCATTGGACACTTCAGATTGTTCAAGTTGTTCTTCCTCTTGCTATAGGATGAACTCCTGTTGTTGCTCAGGAGGAGATTGTGTTTCTTTTGAAACTTGCCTAACTACTCCAGCTAAGTCATCAAGACTTGGCATCCCCCTTTCATTACCACTACCATGTTATGCTTTCTCAACTTCCACTGTCTCATTTTGCACTTCCCTAGGAATAACAGATGGACTTTGTGGAACATTCTCAAATACATTATGAGAAACATCATGACTGATTTCTTTAGATTCCTTGGGAATTACTATAATTTCAGGTTGAACGAAGGTTGAGGTAACTTTACGCTATTTCCTTGATGAAATTCTTTTTGGCAATGTTTCTAAAGTAACAACTGTAGGACACACTTTCGTGGCTTTCCTCTTTCTAATCTTCCTAGAGGATTCAGACTCAGTAGGAGAAGATGATAGTGAAACTGTAGTGGCAATAGGTGTTGTTGCAGGAGAAACTGCTATAGGGGAAGATGCTGCAGGAAAGAGTGGAGTAGAACGTTTTCACTTTTGAACATAAGGGTCAAATTCTGGGGTTTGTTCTGCCCTAGATGACTCTCCTACCTTCGTTTCCTTTTTCTTTTCTACCAACAGACCTGGTTTGTACTTGGGTAGAGGGCTCTGGTGTGGAGGCTATAGGACTAAGTGCTGTAGGAGCAGATTATTCTTGCTCTGCTTCCCTACTTGTAGATTCTACTCTCTTTTTCTTTTTCTTGTGTTGTGTAGGGAGTTCTCTAGGAGGATTTGGAGGTTGTAGACCATTTTGGGAAAAAAATTCTTGCCAAGAAAGGGGTGATACATCCCTCAGGGAATGCTCGATCAAGAATTTAATGAGGGCATGATGGGTGATAGAGTTGTCCCTACCCCTCTAGGTTTCATGGGCACAATGTTTCAAAAGGTTTAACAAAAAATTTGGAACATTGACAGCTAAATCGTGCCTCATATGACTCAATAGTTTAAAATGATAGGAATGCAAATAGAAAAAATGTCCCTCACAAGTCAAGTACCTGATTATGAAGGTGGCATATTCTGAGTATGGAGGAGGTAGTGACACCCGTTTGCATCCTTGTTTGCAAACCTCCAAGGGTCCATCTATTGGTATTGTGAATTCTACCCTAGTAGAGACAACATCTCTCCCTGAAGAAAAATTTTCTCCTACTGCCAGAAGCCCAATTACTTCTGCAATCCGCTCTTCTATAACAGCTACTATCAAACCCCACACTATAGCTTCTCCCTTTGAAAGATTTTTCAAAAACTCACCCGCATCTTCCTCATTATAGGAATCTATCCTTAGAAAATAATTTAGCCAACCACAATTGTTGAATGCATGAACTGCTTGAGGATTTTGCGTCAAGGGTTCATGAGCTACAAGCTCATGTCTTACTAATTGGCCACCCATATTCACAAATTATCCCTGTTGAGATTCCTAAAACTCAAACTTCTTCTAAAAATTCAAAAAACTTCTTCTACCCTACTTCTTTTTGCCCTGCTGTCACTTTTCTTTACTTTTCCAAGAATGACACAAAGGATAATTGCATGAAATGATTGTTAAAAACTACTCAAATCAATCAGTTAATTGTTGTTTAAGATGAAAGTACATAGTCGTACTTGGTAAGTACAAGAAAATAAAAATGTCTTAACAGTTGTGACAATGGCATAAGAAAAAGTTGAAATGGATTATCCCCACCCCTTACTAAAAGTTTGGCATGTGTCCACACATGTGCGAAAGGATAGGCGAAGAACATGCAATGATGACTGATATGTACATAGCAATTAATGAATAAATGAAATAAATAAACGATGTGACAATAAAAGATATCACATACCTTAAGAAGTGCATGTACATGCTGGGAAAGATCACAACTCAACATGAAATGACAGCTAGAATTGAAACCATAAATGAGGGCGGTACGACAGGATGGATGACATGGATGGGTGACGTGGAAGAAGAGGAAATGAATGGTGGTGATGGATGAAAAATGAAGAAAGTGGCTTCCATAAAAAGGAAACCTTTATTATGGGCATGCAACATAGAATTTTAAAGAGATGCTAAAGGAGAAAGGCCAAAGCCTTTTGCTGCAGGAAGATTAGTGGCCTCATTCAAAACAAACTGTTTCATAAATTCTTCTTTGGATGCTGGCTTATAATAAAACCTAAGACGGTGTCCATTAACCAGTAGCTTGAATCGGACATGATCTATTGTAGCTAACTGGACTGAACCATTATCAAACACATTTTCTATTTCATAAGGACCAAGCCATCTTGTGGTGAGCTTACCTTGATTTTCCTTATACCTGGAGTCATAGAGTAGTGCCCAATCACCGGCAGAGAATTGCTTAGTTCTAATATGGTGGTCATGCCATTTTTTTATTTGCTGCTGGATAGCTTTAGTATGCTGCAGGGAAACTTTCCTTATCTCATCCAATGCATTTAGCTGTAGGAGGCATTCTTTTTGGGCTTTTGAAATATCAATGTTAAGCTAGAGAGTAGTCCTTAAGGTCTTATTCTCAAACTCTATTGGCAACATGACAATTTTTCCATATAGTAACTCAAAAGGAGTGAACCCTGTAGTTGTTTTTCATGTTGTCCTATGGGTCCAGACTACTTTAGGAAGGTGACTGCTCCAATCCTTCTTGTGTAATTGTACTGTCTTAGTAAGGATTGCCTCAATTTCTCTATTGGTAACCTTTGCCTAACCATTGGCTTGAGGGTGATAGGGGCTAGACTTTTTGTGCCTGATCTTGTAATTATTCATCAATGCAGTGATTAAGTTTGATGTAAACTAAGCTCCTTAATCAGTAACAAGTTCCCTTGGGACTCCAAACTGAGTAAAAATATGCTCATACAGGAACTCAACAACTTTATTGTCACGGGCATGTGTCATTGCTTTCACTTCCACCCACTTGGTTACATAATTAGTGCAAAAGAAAATGTATGATTTCCCATTGGATGGAGGATCAATAGGCCCAAGAAAATCCATGCCCCACTTGTCAAAGGGACTGACTACCACTTGAGGATATAGGGGAATTTCATCAGACCTCGTTGGTCTCCCCATGCGTTGAAATCTATCACACTTTCTGGTGTAGGCTGCAGCATCTTTGTGTAGTGTGGGCCAACAGTATCCTATAGCAAGCACTTTCATAGATGTTTTCTTGGCTGAAAAGTGCCCACCACATGGCTCATCATGACACGCATGCAAAATGTCATAGATCTCATCTTTCCTAACAAACCTTCTCATGACTTGGTCAGGTCCTGTGTAAAATAAACAGTCTGCAATCCATGAAAAGTTAAAACTTTTCTCTACCAATAATTGTCTTTCCTTTGGTGAGAAGTGGGATGGGATCTTGTTGGCTGCTAAATAATTTACAATATCTGCATACCATGGAGTTTGAGCAGCAATAGAAAACAAATTTTTATCAGGAAAGCTATCATCAATTACCTTAGGGGTGGCAGGTGTAGTTGTTTGAAGTATTGACAAGAAATCAACCACCACATTAGCCCGACTTGGCTTATCAATAATTGTGATATCAAATTCCTGCAACAATAGGAGCCATCCTGCTAATCTGCCAAATATGGAAGGCTTATTCATGAGGTACCTTATTGCTGCATGATCTGTATGGTCAAATATTTGGTAACCAGTGACATAATGTCAAAACTTGTTTAGGGCATACACAACTACTATCAATTCTTTCTCTATGATAGTATAGTTTAATTTAAGGCCTTGAAGATTTTTGCTAATGAAATATATGGCATGCTCTATGGAATTCTCTTTTTGTCCTAAAACTGCCCCTATGGCATAATCAGAAGCATCTGTGTGTATATGTAAGGGCAGACTCCACTTCGGTCCTTGAAGAATAGGTGCTTGAGTAAGTAAGTTCTTAAGCTACAGGAAAGATTTGTCACATGCCTCAATCCAGTTAAATTCAAAATCCTTAGTCAATAAGGCATATAATGGACTGACTATTTTGCTGAAATCTTTGATAAATCTTCTATAATATCTAGGATGTCCTAGGAAGCTTCTAACATCCTTTTGTTTCATAGGTGTTTGCAAAGTTAGAATGACTTCTATTTTTGCAGGATCAACTTGAATTCCTGCTTGAGAGATATGATGGCCTAAAATAATTCTCTTGTATCATCATAAAGCACTTCTCACTATTCAAAGACAAATTTTGCTCCTTACATCTTTTAACACTTTCTCCAAATTTGCTAATGCTTATTCATAAGTAACTCCATAAGTGGTGAAATCATCCATGTAGATCTCCATAGAATCATGAGAAATGTCAGCAAAAATAATGATCACTGCCCTTTGAAATGTTGCAGGTGCATTACATAGGCCAAAAGGTAAGACAGAGTAGGAAAAAGTGCTCCATGGACTGGTAAAAGTTGTTTTGTCTTAATCCTCAAGGGAAATTCTAATTTGATTATACCCACTATATCCATCCAAAAAGGAGAAATACTTTTTACCAGACAATAAGTCTACTTGGTCAACAAATGGCAGTGGAAAGTGATCATTTTTAGTTGTTGTGTTCAGCTCCCTGTAGTCTACACAAACTCTCAATTTTTCACCTTTTTTAGGAACAATCACCAATCGAGATACCCATTGATTGTCTGAAATGGGGTAAATAAAACCAGCATCAAACAATTTTTGTAGCTCTTATTTAACTATTTCCCTAAGTGCTGGGTTTATCCTTCTTTGAGGCTACCTAACAAGTGAACAATCTTCCTTAGTGTAGATCATGTGAGTACAGAGTTGAGGATCTATTCCCTTCATATCCCCATAGTCCCATGCAAAAGATCTATGTTGAACTTGCAACATTGTGGCTAGGGCAGTTTGTTGAGATTGAGGCAACTTATTATTGATGTTCAGACAACGGCCTGGAGACACTTCTACTTGCTTGGTAAGATCATTCATGGAGGCTGCTGATAAAGGTGGTGTATGTATTTCATATGGAAAAAAATTGTGATAAACTACAGGAAATTTAGGTGGCAAGCTCTTAGAATTCAGTTGTTGCAGGAAACATTGTTGAAGACAGCTATCTGGAATAGATGGGCTACTCAGATCAGAGTTGGACTGCAAAATATGTAAGAGTAGGCCATCCTCACTTTGAAGCTGGGAAAATAGATTAGTTTGCAATATCATTAGCTGAGCTAATGAATTGACTTCTTTAGTTTCCTCTCCTAAATCTGGCCAAAATGGCTGAAAAAAGTCTGGCTAAGGCTGGGCAGGTGGGTATAAATCCAATTTCTTTCTTGACTGACCATCAGAAATTGTCATGTCTCCTGGATGGAATCCTATAAAAACATCAGGTGTGGCTAACCATGGTCTACCTAGGATGATAGGATATCCTCCCAAAGTTTCCTTAGTGGACAATATGGTGAAATCTGTTGGGTATTCCCAAGACTCAAGGATAACAATGACATCTTCTACCACTCCATCAGGTGTTACTGTGGAACTATCAGCAAGTTGCAGGATAGTTGGTGTAGATCGAATGGTTACGATATTCAAATACTCCATAGTATGCTTGGTTATTACATTGATGGCTGGACCAAGGTCAATCAAAACATTCTTTACTATCTGGCCATTAATATTTATTTTTACCACAGGACTCCCAAGGTCAGTATATTTTGGAATGACTACCTTCCCTAATATAATATCTGCCAACTGTCCTAGAACATGGATAGTTTGGAGATCCTTTTTCTTTCTTCCTGGTTTCTTTAAACATGCCTCTTAATGGATTTTCCATAAATTGGGACATCTTTAATCACTTGAAAAAGGGAAATTTGAATGTGTACATTCTTTAGCTGATCCAAAATATCAAAGGTAGGATCTTCCATAGACTTGGATGTAGTAATTTGTAATTTTTGAGGAAAAGGCGATTTGGTCTAATGTTGCAGGACATGCTCCTTAGAGAGAGTATCTGATACAGGTATATGTTCTGCAGGATCAGTAGATTATTCAGAGGCAGAGTCTGGAATCTCTATAATTATAGGTGGTAATGGAGCAGGGAGAGTGGTTCCAGACCTGAGATGGATATCATTAATATTCAGGGCATAAGTTGGATATTGATTGGCTTCTGTAAAATACATAGGCTATTGTTGCTGCTGCTACTTATTATTAGGATTTGACAATGGTTGAGAAGGCATAGGAATTTGTTTTGGAGGGCCTGTATTTGCTACAGGTGCTGCACGAGGTGGCATGAGAGCCGGAGGTTGTGGCTGCTAAAGCTGCAGGGATCCAAGGTATTGGTTCTTCCATTGCTAAGAACCTCTCTGTTGAGGATTCTACTGCCAATTAATTTGGGGTGGAGTCCATTGTCCTTGTGGCTGCTGCCAACCTCCTTGAAGAGATTGCCATTAAAGACTCTGATAGTTAGGCCAGTGTGGTTGAGAAGTATTCTAACATGGTGATGGGCCATATGTAGGTTGCCATTGGTTATTGTAAATAGAATAAGGATTACCAAAAGTCAAATGGTCTTGAGGCATACCTTGTCTTTGAGCCCATAGTCACCTTTGTGCAATGAAGAATACTTGGTCATCATCACCCTCTACTATCTTAAAATCAGTAGGTAATTGTTTAGCCTCCAGGTTAGCCACCATCTTACATCTGCAGTCATGTTTCTTCTATCTACAATGTGGACAGAACTCAGCCAAGATTTCTTTAGCTTCCTCATGTTTCTTCCGAGCTTGCATAGTATCCAACTGTGTAGCCATGTTGTTTATGATATCTTGCTTAAAATCAGATAGCAAATGTGTGATCTCCATCCATGAAAATCTGTTAGTAGAAGACTTTCCCACTGTGGCTTGATGACCTCTACCCCTTTTAACAATTACTCGAGAGTAGTTGTGACATATTTTCTTGATATCATCCCAAGGCACTTGGGTTATATCTCCTCCTCCCATCAGATCCAAGGCATCTATATAGGTGTCACTGATTCCCCTTAGAAAAAGTAGTTTATGAGATTCTTCATTGAGAGTATGGTCTGAATTCTTTTTCAGGGAAAACAAGAATCTTGAGATATAGTCTTCTAAGCTTTCATCCTCCTTTTGTTGAATTCTGAATATATCATCACCCTTACTACCACTCTTACAATATTCCCTGTATTTCTCAAGAAATTTTGTTTGCATAGTTGCCAAAATATCAACAACATCCCTTCCCAAACTCATAAACCATCTAAGAGCTCCCTCCTTCAAAGTAGCAGGAAACAACTTCAGCCTGTGAGCATCTAAAGTGTAATCATAGCTCCGACAGAGGATGTCAAACTCAAATAAGAAAGTGTCTGGGTCCTTTGTAACTAGTCCATAGAACTTGGGAAGTAATGAAGAAGGAATATTTTTAAGGTTATCATTATCTTGCTAAGCAATGATGCAGAATTCAAAAGGAGGAGGTTGATTAGGTGGATTAAGTGCCATATTTGCTTGATGGAGTATCAAAGAAAATGTATTTTCTTGAGGTTCTTCGTTAGCTAGGGAAAATGACAATTCAACAAGAAGGTTTTCAGCAAATGGATTGATATATTGGTATCCTCCTTCCTCAAATAGATTATAAGCTGGTTCATAATTGTTATCAATGAATGGAAGGTTAAGGAGGAATCTTCCCAGAGCATCTCTTCTTCTATGCATGCAATAGAATTAACCGTAAATTGAAGGAATTTGAAAATGCTTGAATAAACACACTAAACTATTGCTAACAATGACTATGTCAGGTTCTTAGCTTGACACCATCCTCGACAATGACACACACAAATGGTCAATTCCATGAAAGGATATAAAAGTCACAGAAAATCCTAACATGAGAATTGGACATTCCAGCAGGTGACTAACATCTTCTTATGGTCGTTCATTTAAATTGTCAAACCAAGGAACGTATACTTGAAATGGAGTGGCACTATATGTGCACTAAGAATCAGTTTTAGTCACAATTTACTAGAAATAAATGCTTGGAAGGAATTCTACTTATGCTGCTGGAATGTAATGTAAAGTCTTCTTAACTGAAGCATAAATTAATCAAAGTAGAAATCATGACAACTATTACTAAGAAACAAACTATGAACTGGTCTTATGCTACAGGAACAAACATAGGGATGGATTCCCGATGCTACAGGAACAAACATAGGGATGGATTCCCGATGCTACAGGAACAATATAAAACTGAGTTTGCGCTGAAACCTTCAAGAATGAAATCTAACTTATAATCAACAGGAGATAAATAACTAACTATAGATACTCATTAAGTGGGCCCCTTTAGCAAGCATCAACCAGTTTATGCAAGAATTGAACTCAAAACTTCATCAACTTTTATTCATAAACTTGGAATCATATACATTGATTGTTCTGCTTGTAAGAATACTAACAAAAAACACTATTTATCATTATAATACTAACTTTAACACACTCTGTTGCTCACTCACGTAGGAGGAACACTTATTTATATTAGAAAATCAACTAACTACCTAACTCTAACAGAGAAAGACGTGGACATAAATGCATCATGAAACCGAGGAACATATTTCTCATAAATGAAGGCATATCTGTTCAACACGATTCAGAAATAATTTAGTATTCCACTTTTCCTAGATTAATGATCATTTAGATTTCCTCCCAATGACCTGGTCAGAGAGTATTTTCTGGAACAACTTCCTCGATGCCATGCTAGAAATGGACTTTACTGCAAGGCCGAGATCTACTATACTTTGAATCGTTCATGCTTCCTTCAACAACCTGCGATGCACATGGCAACATAAGCAAAAGAAAGCATGTATGGTAAATAACACGATACACATTCATTAATCACATATTAAATCCATTTCATTATCCAAAAACCACATGCATTATATCAGTCATTTGGGAGGTCAAACAGGGCAATTAATACAAACACATAGATGTTAAGCTATAGGAATATAGGAATGTGTTGCTACAGAATACTACCCGATTTTAGATTAAAAAACCTTTAATTAAAGATTTAAAACAACCATCAGCAATAAGAGTAAGGGTATTAAAAATACATCATAATATTCAAATTATGAGCATATTTTGAGCTCATCAACACTGAAATATAATTTTAGATTTTTCACTTAACTAGACTTCACAAAGGACCTACAGTGACCTCAAGATTCTTAATTTGTGCAAAAGATATAAAATTTTAGAATACATCAGGAATGAGATCAACCAAGGAATTATCCTCTTTGAATCAAACACCCAGATTCACTTGACACTAACATAATACCTTCACCATCCACTTTAAAAACTTGATTAGAGTTTAACAAAAAAATACGTAGAACAAACCTAGGTGATAAGTATGGCTGTTGTGCACATAGATGTGCCTAGCAAGAAGCAGAGGTACCTTGAGCAAAGCAACAAAAAAATAGAAGCAAAGAGAATAAAAAGCAAACACCAAAACTAACCAAAGTGGGACAATGAAAGAAAATAGCAAAGAAACTACCCTAAAGAAAGCAACCTACAACAAACCAATTAACTTAAGGAAAGCAGGAAAGCAGAGTATTTACAGGAAACCTACACTACTCAAAAATAAGCTATGTACAAAGAAATATTTACAAAGCACTATGCTCAAGCAAGGCAAGCTTACATCAACACTCATTGTATTTTGTAATGCATGCATAAGTAATAGGGAAATCATTACAATTCTAAGCCATGTAGATTTATCTTTATACTCAAAAAGAGGAAGCTCATTATTGCAGTACTCAAATTTAATCGCATATTCAATGAAAATCAGCAATTGAGGAGGTTCGTTAAACCCATGGTTAATCCATAAGAAATTTTTCCTTCCCTCACTCCCATAATCAAAATGATAAGTGCACATATGAAAATTACCAAGAGCAAGGAAGGATAGAACTTGGATGTCATTGTGCAATTGTGGCAGTGCTTGATAGTTGAGAGCGAGCACTGTGTCGTCAATCATTGAATCGATAGCCTTGATTGGGCGCGGTGGAGGGTGCAACATTTTTGGACTTGGGCATGGGTAGGGCTGGGAGAACGGGGCAACAATCACCTCTTCCAAGCTACCAATGGGACTTGTAGCCCCGATTGGGAGTTCTTCAAAAAGAAATACTTCATCTTGTCTTTCCTTCATAAACCTAGTGTCAACTTGATTGTTGTATTCAAAAGGAAGCACACTGCCCCACTTCCTTTCCCAAGTGTTGTCCTTATTTATCTAGTGTTCAATGTCATGGGACAATGACATGGATGAATCTTTCCTATTGTAGCTCCCTGAATGTGAAAGGGAAACAACAATGATCATGGTGGAAGGGCTCCAAGTTGCATCTTGTTATTGGTTGGGTGCATCATCTCTGTTGGTAGCTATCTCAACACCTCTACCTTTATCTTCTTCTGTTTGTATTGCATGTGTTTCATTAGGATGTTCGATCATTTCACCTTGGTCACTATCACTGTAAATGGAGAAGGAACCCCTTCTCCCACTCTGGGGGCTCCATTGTTTCATCAACGGGAGGTTCAAGTGGTATGTCTTCATCACTGCTAACATCTAGGATGTACTCCTCTACTGTGTCGATATACTCTTGTGGCATGGTTCCAAGTGGGAGGAAAACAGGAAGAGACACTGGTCTGTCAAGGGGATCAATGTACGTTGAACGATCCACCCCTGAAAGTCTTCTACAAATCCTATCATCCATCATGTACAAGTGTTCTACAGGGGGAAGGACGTTGAATGACTATTGGAAAACATTCCCATCTGCTCCACTCTATCGTTTGGAAGCTCGGGACTGCTTTGCTATCCTTCTTCCTTTGCTATCCTAACACCTTCTTGAGGATTGTCTTCAACTAAGTTGTCATTCAATTCCAACTCTTGATCTTCTATTTCGATCTAAGTAGCAAGTAGAGGAGGCCAGGTGCTTGGATACTCTGCTTGTCCTCTAACTTGTTGGATAGCTTCTTGGAATAGCTCACATGCAAAATCAGAGTCTGATGAATCATGGAGCCTACACCAATTCGGTAGCAACAACATAACCAAATCCACCTAATATCTTAGCTCAAACCAATCCTTTGCCAACCTGGAGACGAGCTGGTCATATCTATCCATGATCAGGTCCTCATCATCACTTGGGAGGGAAGTTGGATGACAAAAAACTATGAGTTGTATTTGTTCCCACTCCTCCAAATCTGCATTTTTAGATTCTTGATCACTATCATTTATGAAGGAGAGGTCTTCCAGTCTAATTTCACTTATGCCTTCATCATCATTTTATGCTTTTGCAAGGTTGTCATCCCTTTCCTCCTGCAAATTTTCCTCTTTCTGATTTTTAGCATCCTCATGAGCTACTGCAAGCTTTGTTGACCCATCCTCAACTACCAATGGATCCTCTTCTAGATTGGACAACTGCTCTTTGTTGATAGAGGAAAGGTCTTCCAACTCCCTTCCAACTGAATTTTCATCGCAGCTCTTCATTGTCCTAAAGAAGTCAGCTTCTTCTTCTTGACTATGATCCTGAGTGTTTGTTGTCCAAGCATGAGCATGTGTCCAACCTCTTACTCCAATGTAAATATGCTATCCTCCAAATGTTGATAGCTTTGCTGCCTTGGTGGATGATCCCTCCTTGACAGTTGGCTTCTCCAATTTGTTCAAACAACCCTTAGCTTGAGTAATAATGTTTGCACATGATGAACAAGTCAACTCTAAGTGAGGTGCATTGTGAAATCTGCACCAACTTGACATCAGTAGCTCCTCCAATCTTAATCCACCCTTACTGCTCAAATGTTCTTGGATTAGCTCCTTGAACACTTTAACTACCATGGTTGTCAATTCTTCCTTCGGGTTTGCAAGGGCTAAAGGTTGATAGATTTCTCAAAATGGAATTTCTCCTTGCAAGACTCTTTTGATCCTGCTTAGAAAAGTTAGACACCCCAATTCGTTGTGCCTATGAGTGTAATGAATCATGCACTTGTCCGTCAATGTGAATTGCTGTAGTGGTTTCCTCAGTCTCTTGTTTAAATTTGCATGCAATTGAGTGATGTCAATTTGTACTTGCTACTCCATTTCGACTCAACTTCTTTTGCCTTCATAATTTTTTGATTTTAAGTTTCAGCATGTATGAGATCTCCCTATCTTAGATTTCTTCTTGAAAGTGTTTTTTTCAACTTCCAACTTTCAACTTTGTAGCCTCAACATGTCATGCCCTCCGAGCACCAGTTCTATTGATGTGTTTTTTATGCACTTCTCAACATAGGTAATGCATAGGTGCACTACCTCTCTTGAAAGACAATCTTCCACAATCAGATTGGAGAACACTACCCCAAAGTCTCTAATGTTAGATCTTGATAGTTCTTGGAATATCTTAGTTGTTTTGTGTGATTTTCTGGAATCACAAGGAAGACTTACGAGTTAGCCACAAAGTGGAGAAGTTAGATTTGCAAATGGAGTTCTTAAGATGGGAGAGTTGTTGTGCATTTGTTGTAGGTTCAAACAACAATCTTGAACTCTATTTTATCATTGGATTTATCTTTACAATGTGTAATGAACCTTTCCTAAGGTCACTATTAAAAAAAAGTAAAAAGGGGCAGGGAAGAGATGAAGTTCCTAGACTTGAAACTATGAATGAACAGTGATCATGGAGGTTGCTACAATAGACAAACTCCCTAAACTAGGTTTTACTTGTCCAAGAGGATCCTACAGTTACACAAAACTAGTGCAATCTTTTGAGGACTATAGATTTTTAGATTACACACACACATCATGCACATGAAATCGAACTAAGTTGCAACAATAAAGGAAGGAAGCTCAGACTAGCTTTGCAAAGAGATTCATCATCAATGAACCACAAAAAACATGAATTGGAAATTCATCAAATACTGAAATAATAATCACCATCACCACTTCCATTCAAGAAACTAACTACTAACTAAAAAAGAAAGTAGAACCATGCATGCAAGATGAGAAAAAATCAAAGAGAACATCCATAAAATCATGCAATGTTATCTTCTATTGCTGCAAATTCCTTTACAAGAACTCTCCAACCCTTTAAAAATGAGGGGGAGACCCCTATTTATAGTTTTACAAAGCCCAAATGAATGACTAGAATTGAATTACATTGTGTGGCTCAGATTTGATTGCACTAGGGCTTCACCTACCCCTCATTATTCAACAATTTAAATTACATATTTTGTCTTTTCCCTATTTTGTCTTGTAGTGGCCAGTCACTGTAGCAATTTTGTCCTCTTGCTGATTTCCCTTTTATTGTAGCTAAAATAGCTTGAAGGATGCCTTTTTCCCATGATGGATTTGAAACATTTCTTAGCCAATTGAGTGCATCCTGTTTGCAGATTTATTAAATGGATCATATGATTTGATGAGACAACTCCTGACCGATCGTGATCATTTTTTTGGAGGGAAGAAACAACTGCTCCCTCCTGCCACCTTTAAGGCCACCCTTTATAGATTTTTCATTGAATTCCTTGACATAGGCCTGCTTCTAATGCTAGGTCTATTGATGGGTGCTACGAGGAAAGGTGGACATAAAATGAATATTGATAGGAGCTATGTGCTTTTCCTTATTCAACTTTCTCAATGGGTCTCCCCGATGGACCCGCGGTAGGCTCCTTGAATCTTGCATACATGAAGTGCTATAAGTGCATTCATACACAAATCAAGGAAAATGTTAGTCAAATCTTGCAAACTCCTTATTAGATCGATTCATGAATTATCAAAAGATCATAATATTCATGATTGTTCCACATTTGGAAAATAAATATTAATACGCGCTCAGGGGGGCCGAACGCCACAGGGTGGAAGGATGACAGACAGTGGGCGATGGATGTTGGGTGGATGACAAATGACAGATGAAAGGAAAATGACCAACGAGAGACAACATTTTGCAAGGGCAGACCTGCAAGCTCAGACAGAAGGTGAGTTACGGAAGAAAGGAAAAGACCAATGGCAGACAACATTCCACAAGGGGGGACTAGCAAGCCCAGATGGAAATTGGGTGATGGATGGTGGACAAAAGGAAAATGACCAACAACAGACAACATTCCGCAAGGGCAGACCCGCAAGCCCGAATGGAAGGCGGCTGATGGATGAGAGGGAGATGGCCAACTACGGACAACATTCTGCAAGGGAAGATCCGCAAGCCCGGATGGAAGGCGTCCGCTGGACGGAACGAAAAAGACCAACAACAGATGACCATTTGGAAGGGAAGTTCCTAGACTGCGACGAAGGGATAGTAGTCCAGAAGGGAAGTTCTCGGATAGTGACAAAGGGACAACAGTTTGGAAGGGAAGTTCCCTAACGACAACAGAGGGATAGTAGTTCAGAAGGGAAGTTCCTGGATGGTGATAGAGGCACAACAATTTGGAAGGGAAGTCCCCAGATAGCGACGGAGGGACAATAGTCCAAAAGGGAAGTTCCTAGACCTCACAAAACTTAGTAAAACCAATATTTTTCAATTATAGTGCATGGGAAAAGGGGGAGAAAGAGTGCCAAGACATACTTCCTTAAGATTAGACTTATTTTGAAAAATGTGGAAGTTTGGGAGGGGAAAGACGGAGGGTCACCACCCTTTTCAAATGACAATGAGCATATGACAACCTGAAAGGGAAGTCCCAAAAACGGCCAAGGAGGGATGAAGTTCCCAAAACAACCACAGAGGGATGGAGTTATGGAAATATCCAAGGAGGGATGAAGTTCCTGAAATGGCCACGAAGGGATGGAGTTCCAAAAATGGCCAAGGAGGGATAAAGTTATGAAAATTGCCATGAAGGGACCAAGTTCTAGAAACTGCCATGGAGGGATGAAATTCTGGAATGAAATTTCCTCAACTTCCCAAAACTTAACAAAACCTTGGCAGTTCATTTAGGCACCACAAAATATCCCAAATTCATAGGAAAATTTTCCCAAAAGTTAAAAATGAAGGAAAAAGTGAATTGAGCAATTAGGGACCAAGTTAGCAGGAACAAGGAAAAAAGCGAAAAAAAGGAAGGGGGACTTTGCTTGTCCCTAGATTTGAACTCCCCAAGTAAAATGACGGGCATGGAACAATGTTTATGGTCCAATTGCCACTAATAACATGCATTGATTTCTTTGTATGCCAGACCCTGGTTAGGTTAGATGTGGAATCTCACGCTCGTTTGGATGCTCGGTCAAGGCTTAGATAGAGAAACTAAGTGTGGGTCCCGCCATGTGGGCGGATGTTGGGCGTCAACCTCTACTCAACAACAAAACATGAGCGGTGACCCACATGAGGTGACCCACTACTACAGGTCCTCGAGGCCTAGATGACGACAGGACAAGGGATGAAGGGAAACCCATAGGGGTACTTCCGCGAAAACAAAAGACTTAGCAAAAATCAGGTAGGTGAATTTGGTCAGGGGAATTTGATCATTTGAAGGCACATGACGAATTTAGGCTCTAGGAAATGGGCACATAAAATGAGATAGGAGAAAAGTAGCCCATTGAGAGTGAAAAGAGGGGGTCCCTGCCCACGGCGGGGCGTGTGTGCAAAACATGCAAAACAAATGGCGACTCACTTGGGAAATGCTCCAGAGTATTTTGATGACAAACTAGAATCATGAACCCATAATCTCTAGTTCTAATCTTCACGCTAGGGCAAACAAACTAGACGCTAGACCAAAGGATCAAAACCACTAGTTAATCAAACCTTCAGTATGCTGAAAATCCAAGTGTGTGTAGTTGTGCTAATTCAGATCCTTTAGTTAATATAGGAACCTAAGCTCCGTCAGGTTAAGCTATGTAGTTTTTTCTAACTCCAAAAGCATCTGAGACATTGCCTCACTGCCAGTCAGGCATCCATAGCCCCGATGAGGTTGTCACTATGATTCTCCCAAACATTGCTCTACTACCGGCCAAGCATCCATAGCCCCGGTAGAGTTGCTTGGATACCCTTGAAAAGATGAATTTATTTTCTTTTGATTTTCAATATTTTTCTTTCTTTCTTTTGTTTCTTTTCTTTTGATTTTCAATTTTCAATTCTTTTCATTTCAACCCGCAAGTATTGAAGCTTGCACTCAGTGTTGAGAATCACAATGGCGCTGAAGTAGAATTTTAGATTTTTCACTTAACTAGACTTCACAAAGGACCTACAGTGACCTCAGGATTCTTAATTTGTGTAAAAGATATAAGATTTCAGAATACGTCGAGAATGAGATCAACCAAGGACTTATCCTCTTTGAATCAAACACCTAGATTCACTTGACACTAATAGAAGACCTTCACCATGCACTCTAAAGACTCGATTAGAGTTTAACAAAGAAATATGTAGAACAACCCCAGTTGATAAGTATGGTTGTTGTACGCACAGATGTGCCCAGCCAAAAGTAGAGGGACCCTAAGCAAAGCAACAATAAAACAGAAGCAAAGCGAATGGAAAGAAAACACCAAAACTAACCAAAGTAGGACAATGAAAGAAGAAAACAAATAAACTACCCTAAAGCAAGCAACCTACAACAAATGAACTAACCTAAGGAAATAAGGAAAGGGGAGTATTTACAAGAAACCTACACTACTCAAAAATGAGCTATGTACAAAGAGATATTTACAAAGCACTATGTTCAGGCAAGGCAAGCTGACATCAACACTCATTGGATTTCGTAATGCATGCACAAGTAATAGGGAAATCATTATAGTTCTAAGCCATGCAGATTTATCTTTTTACTTAGAAAGAGGAAGCTCATTATTGCAACACTCAAATTTAATCACACAGTCAAGGAAAATCAACAATTGAGGAGACTCGTAAAACCCATGGTTAATCCATAAGAAAAATTTCCTTCCCTCACTCCCATAATCAAAATGACAAATGCAACTATAAAAATTAATAGGAGAAAGGAAGGATAGAACCTGGATGTCATTGTGCAATTGTGGCAGCACTTGACAGTTGAGTGCAAGCACTACATCATTGGTCATTGAATCGGCAGGCTCGAGTGGGTGTGTTGGAGGGTGCGACATTTCTAGCCTTAGGCATGGGTAAGGCTAGGAGGATGGGGCAAAAATCACCTCTTCCAAGCTACCAATGGGACCTACAGCCTCGATTGGCAGTTCTTCAAAAAGAAATACTTGATCTTGTCGTTCCTCTATAAACCTGGTGTCCACTTGATTGTTGTCTTCAAAAGGCAACACGTTGTCCCACTTCATTTCCCAAGTGTTGTCCTTATTTATGTGGTGTTCAATGTTGTGGGACAATGAAATAGATGAATTTTTCCTATTGCATCTCCCTGAATGTGAAGGGGAAACAACAATGATCATGGTGGAAGGGCTCCAAGTTGCATCTTGTAGTTGGTCAAGTGCCTCATCTCTGTTGGCAGCTATCTCAACACCTCCCCCTTTATCTTCTTCATTTTGTATTACATGTGTCTCCTCAGGATGTTTGATCACTTCACCTCCAAATCCACCTGATATCTCAGCTCGGACCAATCCTTTGCCAACCTAGAGATGAGTTGGTCATATCTATCCATGATCAGGTCCTAATCTTCACTTGGGAGGGAAGTTGGATGGAAAACAACAGTGAGCTATAGTTGTTCCCACTCCTCCAAATCTGCATTTTCAGATTCTTGATTGCTATTGTTTATGAAGGAGAGGTCTTCCAATCTGATTTCACTTATGCCTTTGTCATCATTTTTTGTTTTTGCAAGGCTATCATCCCTTTCCTCCTGCCAATTTTCCTCTTTCTAATTTTCAGCATCCTCATGAGCTACCGCAAATGTTTTTGACCCATCCTCAACTACCAATGGCTCCTCTTCTAGATTGGAGGATTGCTCTTTGCTGATAGAGGAAAGGCCTTATAACTCCCTTCTGATTGAATCTCCATCTTAGCTCTCCATTGTCCCAAAGAAGCCAACTTCTACTTGACTGCGATCCTGAGTTTTTGCTGTGAAAGCATGAGTGTGTGTCCAACCTCTTAGTCCAACATGAATATTTTGTCCTCCAAATGCTAACAACTCTGCTGCCTTGGTGGATGATCCCTCCTTGATAGTTGGCTTCTCCAATTTGTTCAAACAACTCTTACCATGAGTAATAATGTTTGCACACGACAAACAAGTCAACTCTTAGTGAGGTGCATTGTGAAATCTACACCAACTAGATATCAACACCTCCTCTAATCTTAATCGTTCCTTGCTACTCAAATGTTCCTGGATTAGTTCCTTGAATGCTTTGTTTGCCATGGTTTTCAATTCTTCCTCCGGCTCTACAAGGGCTAAAGGTTGATAGATTTCCCAAAAGGGAATTTCTCCTTGCAAGACTCTATCGATCCTGCTCAGAAAAGAAAGACACCCCAATTCATTGTGCCTGTGAGTATAATGAATCTTGCACTTGTCCACCAATGTGAATTTCCACAATGGTTTCCTTAGTCTCTTGTTTAAATCTGCATGCAGCTAAGTGATGTCAATTTGTACATGCTACTCCATTTTGACTCAACTTCTTTTGCCTTCATAATTTTCTGATTTTAAGTTTCAACATATGTTGATATCTCCCTATCTTATATTTCTTCTTGAAAGTGTTATTTTGAACTTCCAACTTTCAACTTTGTAGCCTCAACATGTCATGCCCTCCTTCTAGCACCAGTTTTGTTTGTGTTTTTTATACACTTCTCAACACAGGTAATGCATAGGTGCACTACCTCTTTTGAAAGACAATCTTCCACAATCAGATTGGAGAACACTATCCCAAGGTCTTTAATGTCAGGTCTTGATAGTTCTTAGAATATCTCAGTTTTTTTGTGTGATTTGTTAGAAGCACAAGGCAGACTTATGGATGAGCCACAAAGTGGGGAAGTTAGATCCGCAAATGGAGTTCTTAATATGGGAGAGTTGCTGTGTGTTTGCTATAGGTTCAAACATCAATATTGAACTCCATTTTATCATTGGATTTATCTTTACAATGTGCAATGAACCTTTCCTAAGGTCACTATTAAAAAAAAAGTAAAAAGCAGCAGGGAAGAGAGGAACTTCCTGGACCTAAAAATACAAATGAATAGTGATCATGGAGGCTGCTATAGTAGAAAAACTCCCTAAACTAGGTTTTGCTTGGCCAAGAGGATCCTATAGTTACACAAAACCAGTGCAATCTTCTAAGGATTGTAGATTTTCAAATTTTACACACACATCATGCACATGCAATCGAACTAAGTCGCAGCAATAAAGGAAGGAAGCTCAAACTAACTTTGCAAAGTAATTCATCATCAATGAACCACAAAAAGCATGAGCTAAAAATTCATCAAATACTGAAACAATAATCACCATCACCACTTCCATTCAAGAAACTAACTACTAGCTAAAAAGGGAAGTAGAAACATGCATGTAAGATGAGCAAAAATCAAAGAGAACATCCATAAAATCATGCAATGTTATCTTCTATTGCTGCAAATTCCTTTACAATAGCTCTCCAACCCTTTAAAAATGAGGGGGAGACCCCTATTTATAGTTTTCCAAAGCCCAAATGAATGGATAGAATTGAATTACATTATGTGGCTCAAATTTGATTGCACTAGGGCTTCACCTACCCCTCATTATTCAACAATTTAAAATACATCTTTTGTCTTTTCCCTATTTTGTCTTGTAGTGTCAAGTCACTATAGCAATTTTGTCCTCTTGCTAATTTCCCTTTTACTGTAGCTGAAACTGCTTGAAGGCTGCTTTTTTTCCATGATGGATTTGAAACATTTCTCAACCAATTGAGTGCATCCCATTTGCAGATTTGTTAAATGGATCAGATGATCTAATGAGACAGGTCCTGACAGATCATGATCATTTGTTTGGAGGAAAGAAACAACTGCTCCCTCCTACCACCTTTAAGGCCACCCTTTATATATTTTTCATTGACTTCCTTGACATAGGCCCACTTGTAATGCCAACTCTATTGATAGTTCCTAGGAGGAAATGCGGGCATAAAATGAATGGTGTCAGGAGCTATGTGCCTTTGCTTGTTCAAGTTTCTCAATGGGTCTCCCCAACGGACCCACGGTAGGCTCCTTGAATCCTACATACATGAAGTGTCATAAGTGCATTCATACACAAATCAAGGAAAATGTTAGTCAAATCCTATAAACTCCTTGTTAGATCCATTCATGCATCATGAAAAGATCATAATATTCATGATTGTTCCACATTTGGAGAATAAACATTAATGCGCATTTAGGGGGAAAATGCCACAGGGTGGAAGGATGACGAACAACAAGTGACAGACGGCGGACGGATGATGGAAAAAAGGAAAATGACCAACAATGGACAACATTCTGCAAGTGTTGATCCACAAGCCCAGATGGAAGGCAGGTAGAGGACAGAAGGAAAACGGCCAACGACAGACAACATTCTGTAAGGGCGGACCTGTAAGCTCGGACGAAAGGTGGGTGTTAGACGACGAATAGGAGGAAAACAATCAATGACAAACAACATTCCACAAGGGTGGACCCGCAAACTTAGACAGGAGGTGGGGGGCAGACGAAAGGAAAACGGCCAACAACAGATGATAGTCTGGAAGGGAAGTTCCCAGATGGCTGCGGAGGGACAATAGTCTAGAAGGGAAGTTCCCTGATGGCGGCAAAGGGACAACAGTCCAGAAGGGAAGTCCTCAGATGGAGACGAAGGGACAATAGTCTAGAAGGAAAGTTCCCAGACCTCACAAAACTTAGCAAAACCAAGATTTTTCAATTATAGCGCATGGGAAAAGGGGGAGAAAGAGTGCCAAGACATACTTCATTAAGATTGGACTTATTTTAAAAAATGCAGAGGTTTGGGAAGGGAAATCTGGAGGGTCGCCACCCTTTTGAAACAAAAATGAGCACACGGTGGCTCAGAGTGGAAGTCCTAGAAATGGCTAAGGAGGGATTGAGTTCCCGATATTGCCATGGAGGGATGGAGTTCTGAAAATGGCCAAAGAGGGATGGAGTTCCCGAAATGGCCATGGAGGGACAAATTTCTAGAAATGGCCAAGGAGGGACGAAGTTCTAGAAATGGCCACAGAGGGATGAAGTTCTGAAAATGGCCAAGGAGGGATGGAGTTCTAGAAATGACCAAGGAGGGACAGAGTTCCAGAAATGGCCACGGAGGGACGAAGTTCCAGAAATGGCCACGGAGGGACAGAGTTCCAGAAATGGCCACAAAGGGACAAAGTTCCAGAATGAGATTTCTGCAACTTCCCAGAACTTAATGAAACCTTGGTAGTTCACTTAGGCACCACAAAAACATCCCAAATCCATAGGAAACTTGTCTCCAAAGTCAAAAATGAAGGAAAAAGTGAATCGAGCAATTGGGGACCAAGTTAGCAAGAACAAGGCAAAAATTAAAAAAAGGAAGGGGGACTTTGCTTCTCCCTAGATTTGAATGCCCCAAGTAAAATGAAGGGCATGGAGCAATGTTTATGGGCCAATTGCCACTAGTGGCGTGCATTGATTTATTTGTATGGCGGACCCAGGTTAGGGGAGATGTGGAATCTCATGCTCGTTTGGATGCTCGGTCAAGGCTCAGATAGAGAAAATAAGCGCGGGTCCTGCCATGTGGGTAGAAGTTGGGTGTCAGCCTCTACTCAATAGTGAAACATGAGTAGTGACCCACATGAGGTGACCTATAGCTGCGGGTCCATGAGGCTTAGAGGATGCTAGGGCAATGGATGAAGGAAAACCTGCAGGGGCACTTTTGCAAAAGCAAAAGACTTAGCGAAACTTAGGTAGGTGCATTTGGTCAGGGAAATTTGATCGTTTGAAGGCACATGACTAATTTAGGCTCTAGGAAATGATGCAAGAGCATCCAGTGGTGTAAGGGCAATCTTGCATCACCCAAAAATAGTTAAATTTCAAGTTTCTCAGTTTTTAGATGTTTTACATTTTGGATACCCTTTTCATCATAATAAAATTCCCAATTTATGGTTTTATTTTGTATTCTGGGTGGAAAGATATTGCAGTTTTAGTTTCCCAATTTGCACATGAAAATCTTCTGAGTTAGATTTGAGGCACTTAGAGTTCTAGATCAGCCCAAAACTTGCTAAAACTGGTGTAGCAAAACTCAAGTGCGTTATTGACTTCGTGACCTTTCAAACAGTTCAAACGGTTCGCAAATCAGAGTCCAGATCAAAAGTTATGGCCCCAGGAAGTTGGCACACTTTCTAGAAGATACAATTGCAAATGCTCTTTTGAAATTTGAACTTCAAGTTGTAAATTTTCGGCACCAAACCGCCAAAACTCAAATTTGAATGTTGTTTTGGCTCCAAACTAAGAGGAGCTCTATTTATGGGCGAGATGCTAATTTTTGGGTAACTTTTTTGAGACAAGCTCGAATATGCGAAAAGGTGATTACAGCAACATAAAGTGCATATATTGTAGAACTTGGGGACTTGAGATCCTCTGCATGTAAGAAGCTCCATTTTCTAAATAATAAAATTATTCTCTTGTTTGTAGGTTATTTTCTAAGTCTAAGGCTGCGCCCTCATCAAGTGGTATCAGAGTGGGTTTTCTTGAGCGTGTGGATAGATTGCCAATCGTGAGGCAGTTCACACCAGGACCATGGTTGTGGGTAAAGGTCAAGAAAAATTCCTCTAAGAGTGATGCCTGGTAGGCGTGATGGTGCTAGAGGTGGTCAAGGTGGCATAAATGCTAGTGGAAGAGATGCACTGGCAACCCTCCAAAGACAGATTGATGCATTACAAGAGCAGTTGAGAAGAGGGTTAAACTCGAGGGAGGAAAGTGAGGATGAAGGAGAGGAAGAAGGTTCAAATGTAGAAGAGGAAGAAGAAGCAATTGATCAAGACCAAATGCCGCTAATAAGGGCCATTTCGAAGATCGGGAAAAGACCTAGAGCAGAAGTCCCCAGTTATTCTGGAAGTCTGAACCCGGAAGAGTTGATCGACTGGATCAACGAGCTAGAAGAATATTTTGAGTATGAGGAAATAGAGGACCCCGATCGTTGTTTGCAAAATAAAGCTGAAGGGCCATGCGATTTTGGTGGAAAGAGGTCCAGTTGGAAAGAAATCGAAGAGGAAAAGGGAATATCACCAAATGGGATTGCATGGTAGAGAAACTGAAGAAGCAGTTCATACCAGTGGACTATGAGTTAGATCTATTAAAGAAATTGCAAGGGTTAAAGCAAGGAAGCAGATCTGTGAAAGAATATACTGAAGATTTTCACAAGATAATCATCAGAACAGGCCACACAGAGGCCAATAAGGAGAAGGTAGCCCGATATCTTAATGGGTTACGACCGAAAGCATTCAGGAGGAGTTAAGCCTTAGTCAGAATGACCACCATTGAGGATGTGTATCAGTTTGCTTTGAAGGTGGAAGAGAAGCTGAACAAAAGATTTGATGGCAAGAAAAAAGGATGAGGAGGTCAAAGTGGAAGGGGCAGTGGAAGACCTTCAAGAAGCCGAAATGATGATGAAAAGAAAAGTGAAGATGTGGGTACCAGTCGAAGCGAAAGGAATGAAAACTTCTACCGCCCTCGTGATCAAAACAGTGGTAATCAAAGAGGTAGAGGATGAGGGAGATATGGACAAGGATCTGGAAGAGGTGGTTTCAAAGGAACGTGTTTCCAATGTGATGAAGAAGGGCATCGAGCCTATGAATGTCCACAACACCAAGGAAGAGTAGACAAAAGGCTAGAAGGTCATGGAAGAGTTGCGCATGCATATGAGGAGGCCCAGTCTGAACATTCAGATGATGCTGAAAGGGGAGAAGCCCTAGTGATTAGGAGAGCCCTGGTGACTGAGGAAAAGGAACCAGAATAGAGGAATAATCTGTTTTGCACAAGGTGCAAGTGTGAAGGAAAATGTTGTGATATCATTATTGACGGTGGGAGCACCGATAATCTAGTGTCAGAAGAGATGGTCACAAAGTTGAAGCTGAAGAGGGAAAGACACCCGCATCCGTATCGGATTGCCTGGTTGCAGAAAGACCACAAATTTTTGGTCAATGAGCAGTGCCTAGTAAAGTTCAAGATCGGGAGCTACCATGATGAGGTACTCTATGATATCATCCCCATGGATGCATGTAACATGTTGTTGTGGAGGCCGTGGTAGTTTGACAGATGAGCTATACATGATGGCCATGCAAACACTTATTCCTTGACAAAGGATGGGGTTCATCACAAGTTGAAATCCTTGGAGGAGACCGAAGAAAAGGTATGCAGTAGTGCTAGAATTTGTTATATAGATGGAAGAAATTTTTTAGAAGGTATGAAGCATGAGTGTGTGTGTTATGCATTGATTCCTAGAGTGAGTAAGAGGATAGTGAGAAAGTTCCAGAAGAAGTTTCTGGGATGTTGGATGAGTTTTAGAATATTGTTTCTGATAATGTACCTAAGGGTTTACCACCAATAAGGAAAATCAATCATTAGATTGACTTGATTCCTAGAGCTAGTTTGCCAAATAAGGCAGCTAATATAATGACTCCAGCAGAAAATGAGGAGTTGAATAGACAAGTTCAAGAGTTGTTGAGAAAGGGTTTGATACAGGAGAGTTTGAGTCCATGTGCCAGTGGAGCAGCAAAGAGTTTTGAACTGTTGAAGCAGAAGGTAACAGAGCAACCTATTCTATTCCTCCCAGATTTCAACAAGGTGTTTCAGGTGGATTGTGATGCCAGTGGTTGTGCCATTGGGGCAGTGTTGAGCCAAGAAGGTAAGCCCATTGCCTCAGTGAAAAGTTAAATGATGCCAAGAGAAAGTATTCTCATACATGATCAGAATTTTATGCAATAGTTCAAGCATTAAAAGAAATGGAGACATTATTTGTTGAAGGAATTTGTTCTATATCTGATCATCGCCTTGCATTACCTAAATAGTCAAGGAAAATTAAATCAGAGGCATATGAAATGGGTAGAGTTTTTGCAGAGTTATACCTTTGTTTTGAAACATAGGAGTGGGAAGTCAAATAGGGTTGCAGATGCCTTAAGTAGGAGGCATACATTGATGACAAAGATGTAGATTGAAGTGGTTGGGTTCAATGAACTCAAGACACTGTATGCGAAGAACCCATTTTGCATAGGCTTGGAAAGCTTGCAAGGAACCTGTTACAATGGATAGGACAAGGTGGCTAGATTTCATAATCCATGATGGCATGTTATTTAAGGGAAGTCAATTGTGTATCCCGAGGAGTTCCATGAGGGAGAACCTGATAAAGGAGAAGCATAGTGGAGGAATGGCAGGACATTTTGGTTGGGATAAGACCATTGCCATTATAAGTGAGCATTATTATTGGCCTCAGTTGTCACAGGATGTGAAGAAGTTTGTACAAAGTTGTAGGGTATGTCAGATGGCTAAAGGAGTGAGCCAGAATACAGGCTTATATCAGCCCTTACCTGTACCAGAGAGGCCATGGGAGGATATAAGTATGGACTTTGTTCTTGGTTTGCCAAGGACACAATGAGGGAATGATTCTGTCTTTGTGGTGGTTGATAGGTTTTCGAAGATGACACATTTCATTCCATATCAAAAGACCCATGATGCAGTCCACATTGCTAACTTGTTCTTCAAAGAGGTGGTGATGCTACATGGTCTGCCAAAGAGTATTGTTTCATATCGTGACAACAAATTTGTGGGGTACTTTTGGAGAACCTTGTGGAAGAAGCTGAAGACAGAGTTGAAGTTCGGGTTACGACACCATCCACAAACAGATGGGTAGACGAGGTTGTTAATGTAGGAGTCTGGGTAACCTATGAGATGTTTGGTAGGAGATAAACCCAAGGGATGGGACTTGATCTTACCGAAGCAGAATTTTCTTACAACAATTCTGTCAACAGAAGCACTGGTAGATCACCATTCCAGATTGTGTATGGAGGTAGCCCCAGAACAGCTCCAGAATTGAGGAAGATGGACCAAGAGAAGAAAATAAGTGTTGAAGCTGAAGATTTTGCATAACACATCAAGGATATACATGAGAAGGTAAGAGAACATATTAACAAGATGAATATGCAGTATAAGGCTAAGGCTGACGTCAAGAAGGGAGGTATAAGGAGTTTCTGGTTGGTGATGAAGTGATGGTCCACTTGAGGAAAGAAAGGTTTCGGGAACATATAAAAATTTGAAGATGAAGAAGTTTGGTCCCACAGAAAAATTTTGAAGAGGCATGATTTAGGGAATGCATATAAGGTACAGAGTTGCCGGATGGATTCAACATTTCCTCGTGTTCAACATTTCAGATTTGACAGAGTATCATGAAGGTGGCGCATAGGAAGTACCAATGATGGAATAGTGTGGATTCCCAACACCTACTTCAAAAGGAGGAGATTGAAGAAATCGGACAATCATGTGGGAAGGAGTACCAGAATAGGCAAGTATGAAGAATATCTGGTGAAACGAAAGGAAGGCCTATTGAAGAATTCATCTTGGTTGCCTAAGGTAGAGGTTGACCGTTTTGGTTTTCCCTCCACCATCTGGGATGTGGACTTCTCAAATTACCTGTGTCTAATGAGGGAGCATCCGTGGTGTAAGGGCAATCTTGCATCACCCAAAAATAGTTAAATTTCAAGTTTCTCAGTTTTAGATGTTTTTACATTTTTGATACCCTTTTCGTCATAATGAAATTCCCAATTTACGGTTTTTATTTTCTATTCCTGGGTGGAAAGATATTGCAGTTTTAGTTTCCTAGATTTGCACCATAAAATATTCCAAGTTAGATTTGAGGCACTTAGAGTTCCCGGATCAGCCCAAAAACTTGCTAAAATCAGCATAGCAATTTTGAGTGCGTTATTGACTTTGTGACCTTTCCAACGGTTCAAACGTTCGCGAATCAGAGTCCCGGATCAAAAGTTATGGCCCCGGGAAGTTGGCACTTTCTAGAAGATACAATTGCAAATGCTCTTTTGAAATTTGAACTTCATGTTGTAAATTTTTGGTGCTAAACCACCCAAAACTCAAATTTGAATGTTGTTTTGGCTCCAAACTAAAGAGGAGCTCTATTTATGGGCGGGTTTCTAATTTTTGGGTAACTTTTTGGGGACAAGCTCGCATATTGCGAAAGGGTGATTCTGTAGCTTTCTGTAATTTGCATGTGTTGTAGAACTTGGGGATTTGAGATCCTCTATATGTAAGAAGCTCCATTTTTTGAATAATAAAATTATTCTCTTGTTTGTGGGTTATTTTCTAAGTCTTGGGCTGTGCCCTCATCAGGAAATGGGCACACAAAACGAGATGGGAGAAAAGCATCCCATCATGACACAAAAGAGGGGGTCCCTACCCATGGTGGGGCATGTGCGCAAAACATGCACAACAATAAATTTAACATCTTCTGGTGGGTGGCTTGTCAAAAAAAATTGATAAAAAAAATTTAATCAAGCATTAACTCATGCTCCCTTTTGGGTCTACATTTTTTAGAGTGATGTTGAATTGATTCTTCACATCTTCCTTAAATGCTTGTTCTATTGAAAAATATTCAATTTATTGTTAAGGAAGTTTGAACTAAACTAAGTCTCTTTAGTCTCCACGAGGGAGTTTTCTTTATGTTGGCACTCTGCTTTATCTCACCCATTGGTCAAGGAAATTTGGTATTCAACTATTCATCATTTCTGCTAGGGAATATGGCTTGAAAGAAATACAATATTTTTTAAAGGAAAGAAGAGAAGTTGGGAGGAAATATAGAGGATAATATCTTAGGCCATCACTAAAAAGCTCTCTATTTCTTTAATCAAAGATCCTTCTTTTCCCACTTTGAAATTTGAAATGAGAATTTACTATTAATTGGGGGTCAAGTAGTAACAATTGAATTTATATGGAGTTGAAAAAGGTAATATGGTCTTGGTGAGAGGGGTTGGTATAATAAGAGACAATTTTGGGGTTTTTGCGGTTTCCCATGCAAGGATTTTGGGTGCTCAATCTAATGATGTTGATGAAGCTATTGTTACCTTGCAGGGTATTCAAACTACTAAAGACCTCAATGTCTCTCACCTTGTTATATAAGAAGATTATCTTAATGTCATTAAATTGTTCAAAGGCCTAAATTATCCCTATTAAAATATTTATATACCATAAATGATGTCTACAAATTTTACACACCTCCATTGAAGTTAGGCTTGGACATTCTTATCATTAAGGGAATGGGGTTTCTAATTAGCTAGATAACATGAGTATCTTAATGGAAGGAATTATACATTGGAAAGATATGAAAACATTACCTCCTAACTTAATTGATGGAATTAATAATGATAATCACGATTGATCTTTATTCCATGCATTTGGGTGTACATCAATATATATTGAAGGATTTCCCTCATGAAATGATGATGGAGGTTATTTCTCTATATTTCATATGATATATAATAACAATTATACATGTGACATAATTATTTTTCTTGATTCGTATTGGGGTAAGCTATCCATCATCTATCTAAATAACCTCCCCTTAAATAATCAATTATATTTCATATCATTGAGGAGAGTTATTGATGGACCCTTAGATGCCAATAGATGGTGTGCTTTGGTGAGTTATATTAGAAGAAGAGCCTTTGAAGAAAAATAATGGGAGGAGAGATATTACACATTGATCCTTCCTCATGCAAGGATGTTAAGAAGAAAGATAAAAAATTTAACACATAATGTGAAAAGTTGGCTTGAGACCATTCTTGGAATGCATTAATGTTTATAGATTCCTCATCTCCTAGGAATTTTATGTTTCTTGGATGAGAAAGTCACTATTAGAGGTCTCATTTTTTAATTTCTTAAAGATGTCATATTCATGACTTTAATATTGTCTACTAAAGATGCTAAGAACTAGGAAAAAACAAATCTAGGATCAAGGAACACATTGAGTCCTTGAAAATGTTAAAGGATTTCGTTAGATAAAAAATTAGTTACTTAAATGAGGATTTATCTCCACCTTGAAATGAAGTAAGATTCTATCTAATAAATTATTTCACCCTAGAAGGTAGGTATAAGTGTGTGTTTTCCTATCACTTTCCTCTCTTGAATCACCCTTAACATAGTTTTTTGGTCATTTTTCTATTTTATCTTCTTGTGTTGTTTAAACAATCAATGATGGATGTGATTTTAAATAATATAGAAATGACCCTCTTGTAGGGATCTATATATTATTTGTATATGCATGAGAATACAAGACTATTTTACCTAGCTCAAACCCTAATGTGGTATTCAAAGAAAATATCAATCCTTGTTTATGGTCTAATTCCCTATTGAATTTTTTACCCCTCTATAAACATAGTTAGTACTAAATTCCTTCTCTCACATCCTTGGATACAATATTCATATATAAGACTAGCTTGATTGGGTTGCTATTCCTACAAAATCCTCTAATATTGCTAATATTGATACTCTTAACCCAATAGCTAATAGGTCCACTATTAGGGCTATCCTTGGTAGATCCCCTCTCACTACCTATTCCCTACTTCTCAACTTCCTCTCGTAATTCTAAAGGAGGCCCCCTTTGTAAAAAACTAAAGGTAAAATGCTAAAAATTAAAGCCCCTTCAAAGGTACACCATGAAAGTTATTCAAGGGATGTCAAAATTTTGGTTGAGGAGTATTTTAAATGTGCTAAGGTGGGGAATGCCAACACTATTTATAAAATAGTCAATTCTAGTTCATTTTCTATATGTGAGGTGTTGGGTACTAAATTGAAAATCCTTGATGATAATGTTAATCTTTAGAAAATTACAACCTCAAGTGGTTTAAAAAAATGAAAGTATGAAGTAGAGAATGGAACCCCTCCATAGATAGGTGAATGAAGGTGATCCTAAAGCTAAAGTTAAGGTCAAATTTTCTAATGAGTGAGACAATACTTGTAAACATAGCAGTATGCTCTTTGATATTAATAATGTTAAAGAGAGCAGGGTCATGGTTGAAAAAAATAACTCTCTAATTAAATCCATGGACAATACCATCAACCTCAATAATAGCATCATAAAGAACTCAACCGCATGTATTTCTATGGTGCATGAAAGTTTCCCCAAGAGGAAATGTTAGGTTGTTGGAAATGGGATGAGTAATAGAACTTTTTCTCATCAAGTATAGAAAGAGCATGAGATCATGAAATTGAAAAATGAAACTAGGGAGATCATATGCAATTAATAAGGAAATAAAGGGATACAATTATTGAATTAAAAGAAATATCTTCTAGATAGGTTGCTATTATTGTTTGTCTATTGTTAGTCAATAGTTGACTACTATTCTTGTTTTGTGCTCTATTCCTCATGGGGTTTGATTTTACTTTGTTTTTCCATAAAATATTTTTATCTTTTGGTTGTTTTTTGTATAAGAGTTTGGACCCTTTTAAAAATCCCCTTTACTAATAATAAAAATAAATCATAACCATGTTTATACCAAAAACCAAATTTTGAGGGCTTCTAAATCCACCAAAAGATCATATAGAACAAGGTAAACAAGTTTCAAGATTTATCAAATTTATTTCCCATGTGGTTTCCTTAAATTGATGAAACAAGAAACTCCATTCAAGTGAGGATTAAGAAAAATTTCTTAGACATCCTCTATAAGAGGAAAGAAATTTTTTTTTTTGTTAAATGTGTATAAAACTAAATTCTCACTTCATATAGAAGATGTCAAGGTTGTTGTTTCACTATTTAAAACATTGTTTGAGAAATGATGTAGAGATTGAAAAATATTCTCAAATTGAACAAAGATGAAGGCTTGGGTTTGAGCCTATCATGGAGACTTATTACATTTTAAAAAAATATCCTTAATCTTAGAGTTATGCATTTAATATTTACAAATCATTGTACTAAGTAGAAAGATCAATATTTTCAATGTCTAATCACTTGCATTTATTACTATCTTGAAAGACAAACTAATTGCGAATATTTCACTAACTATAGTTATTTGTATAAGGAATTAAAGTATATAATTCTTACATACATTTCCTTGTAATGATTGATCATACAATGTGATCTAAGTGCTATTAATCCAACTTTTTCATATAAATTATTTGAGTTGCTAAAGAATATACAATTATAATAAATTCATTGAAATTGAATGAATTATAAATACATAAGCCATGACATATACTTAAAATATTTCTAAATATAAATTTAAATAATTAAATATACACAAAATTCTAAAAATACTTATGAAATTAAAGTCTCATATTTTTAATCAAAATTATAATAATTATTTCATGAAAACAATATTGATTTTGATCAGCTCATGTTAAACAATTCAATTGAAAATTTAAGCAAAACAAACTATATTTTACTAGAAAAGTTAAATATATTTTAATATAAAATACTAAAGCCATACATCAAACAAGGAAAAAACAACATAAAAGATAAAGAAAATCATCATAACCAATGCATGACAAAAGTAAAAGAACCTAATAAAAATTTAGAAATTAAAAACCATTGCACCAAGACACCCATGTTACTCATCGAAAAACATAAGAATCTAATTATTTATAGATGCATAATATGATGAATACCAAATGTGAAGATAAACTCTTGAAAAAAGGACAAGAAGATTATTAGACCAAAAAAAATAAAAAAATAAAAAAATAAAAAAAATTTAGACAAACTAACTTTACAAGTCTATTTCTATGTTACTTTCATTGTTATCATGTAGCTGCCCAATATATTTATTATTCCTTACTCCATATTTATTTGACCATAACTTCTTTACTATTGTATGATCAAACCATATAACTTTGACTATTCTTATTGTAATTTATTGGAACTATTGTTATTTCTATTTCTTGTAAAAACTAAAATCCAATTAAAAATTTAAAAAATCACAAGAATTTTCTAGTAAAAGCCTTAATCTTATCTTGCCATATAAAAATTATATTTCCAAAGTCGATCCTAGTCACTTGTGTAGGACTTGAAATATATATTTTGAATCTCATTAACATTTTTTATATTTTATGCGAGTCACAGGCACACCTTTATCAATAGTCTTGGGGAGGGTCCTAACCTCCCATTTTTAAAATATAAATTATTAGTGAAGGTTGGAATTTTAAGGGCAGTTGTAGAAAAAATGTTGCTTTTAATCACGATTATATATTTTTTAGTGCCCTTATAATTATATGTCCAAATCTATGTCAACAAAGTTGAACATATATGATTGTCATTTGAATGTTAAAAATATAACTAGATGGAGATTATTAACATGGGACTAATTGCTAGTGTAAATAAATAATGATGGCTTAAAGGATAAGTTGCTATTTTACCATCATTAATTTTAATTTAGAATGGTAATTTGTTTGGTTACTAGTGATAGCTTGTAAACTATGTCAACATTATCATTATTATTTTAGATGTAAGTTAGTCTTCAATGTTTTATTTAAACATTAACATGTAATCAAATTTTATTATTTTAAAGGGTAAGTTTATATTTCTTTATTTTTTCAAATATAATTTGATGGGTAAGAGGTGAGATATAAGGGCTTTGGTGTTGTGCTAAGTTGATGAAATTTCATCTAGCATGTGTGGTTGTCTAAGACCCCTTTTAACTCTAGATTTGTGTTGCATGTCTGTTGTTGTTTGCTGCAATCTTTGTTTTTTTTTTTCTAGTGGACATTTAGTGTATGGTCATTAAGGTCTTTTCAATCAGTTTGGCTGCTTGTGTATTGTTGAGTATTAACCTTTTAAAATTGGTGTTCATACAAATTGACCTAGTTTCAAGTCGGTATCCTAGGGTTAATTGTATGCTCACATAGATGTGTTGATTGCATATGTGCATGTGTTTATGGATTGTAGTTTATCTTTGGAGGGAAAGGAGTCAGGGAAGAATGGAGGTCCAAAATCATTTAAAGAAGCACTACAGGAAGAGGAATCGTAAATCCCCTATGAAGATTTGGAGTTCTATGTGGAACTCAGAGGAGACAGTGGAGATGCCACCATGGAGGGAGGAGAAGAATGCTCATAGCCTTGTAAAAGAGGTAAGGATTATCTCTTATCACAAGTACTTAGGGTAGACCCTAGTGAAGAAATGATAAAAGTAGTTAAGAAGAAAATAGATTAAAGAATATTGCAGTCTTTCTTTCTTGCATGAATATCAATAATTTACCCACAAAACTTTTTTTTGACAGTTAGTTATTAAATGTATGGGGTAAAAATGGGAATATATTTCTCCTTCTATATAATGATACAAAGGGATTTTTTGTAATATTTCTAAAGAACAACAACATACTAAAAAGGGTGTTGGAGAAATATTTTTGGAATATTGGTAAAATATTCTTTAAAGCCATTGCATGGTCCCCAAAAACCTCTAAGGAAGAAATCATGTTTTGTTCCATCCCAAGATGGCTAAATGTAAGAAATGTACCACTTTGGATGTGGGTCTTCTTGCCTCAACTTTTAAATCCTATAGGAAAAGTTTTGTAGGTAGAAGAAATGAGTTCTACCCTACCTCACATGAATGCTAGGAATATAGTATCTTTTAATATTGGAGTCCAAATACCAACTGTATTAGTGTTATCCCTAGAAGAAAAAACATTTCAATTTGAATTGGAAGCCCTAGGAGGCTTAAATTCTTGTTTCTTATGTAAAGAAGATGGAAATCAAAAAATAATTGTCCAAAAAATAATAGGAATGATAAATCCTCTAGGTCTTCCCTCCAAAATAAAGAATATGTAAAGGCCTCTAAGGGGAAATCCTCTAAATAAAATGAAATGAAAAAAACTTGAGAATGAAAGTTCAAATGAGGATTATGAGGACCCGTCTAGAAAGGGGACTAATAATGATGGGGGTAACACAAACCATAAAAAAATAGAAGGGAGCATTGAAATCCAAGGAATAGATAGGGAATATCCAGAACCTATGAGCCTTGATTTGGTTTTGGGAGGTAATGGCCTAGAACAATTCCCTAATTCCATTCATGAAGATGTAGAAAATAATAGTGAAAAGGAGAAAATGCCTCGCTAGAGACATGTGAGATTGTTCCTAGAAAGAAAAATGCTCAAGAGTTAGTTTTAGAAAATTTGAAAGAACAAATTCAAAGGAAAAGGAAAGAGCAAGTAACAGACTCCCAAACCCTCCAAACACTGGAAATTCTCTTGACTCTAAGGGTTTATCTCTAGATGAGGATGTGACCAAATAAAACAAAAACATGAATCGTCTAACTCCACTCTTCTAGTAAGAGGTGGTAAACTAGGTCAATAAAGAAAAAATAATACACAAAGAGGAAGAGGTAAAAAGAGAAGAATGTGAGCATAAGAAATAATAATCAAAAGATAGTAAAAAAAGAAAAGGGAATTTCCTACCCACATGTTTTGATAGATTGTACAAGAATCAAAATAATACCAACCCCAACTATAAATGAAGATAAATTGCCTAAGCTAGAACATTAGGGGTTTGAAATCCTCTCATAGAAAATATGTGCTAATGTCTCTCTGCAATGAGAAAATTGATTTGGACTGCTTCATGATTCAAGAGGTAAAATTCATTGGGTTTTAGCTAAACAATAATTTGAGATTTGTTTGGAAAATTTCTATTGTATTTCATACCAATCATGCTAGAGGGAAAGGAGGTACTACTATCCAGTTAAATTTGAAATGGAGAAAATTCATAACTAGCTTAGGGTGTTCTCCTTGCAACACATGCATGTGGGTAATAATTGAAAAATGAACATAATTTGGTATATGTTCAATATATGTCCCCAATGACTAGAGGGAAGGAATAGAAGTGTGGAAATGGGTTACATATGAAATTAATAGAGTACCATGGATAATTAGAAGTGATTTTAATGTGGTGGAAAATAAAGGAGATAATAAAGGAGGTGGCCCTTGGGATTGGAAGGGTAATGAATAGTTCTATTAGAAAAGAATGAAAAAATTCTTAAATTATTCGATCCATTGGAAGGAAAGAAAGAGGAAAGTAAAATCATTTGATTCACTAGGTCCAATAACCAAGTGGGAGATAATGGAATTTATTACATATTGGATAGATTCTATGTAAATGATGAAACCTTATAATTTGAACAATTTGAAGGGGCTAATAGTGTTAGAGTGGAGCCAAGAACTATCTTTGATCATTATCCAATAGAAGAAAAAATAATATTAAAAAGAAATGCCTCTTGATTTAAAATTAGAAGAGATAATTTATTCAAGCTCAACACAAAGATGTTGAAGTATGAGGATTACTTAGATGGTGTTTCTACCTTAAGGTAAATAAACATGAATTTTCTGCCTAAACTTTCTACCAGGGACTCATGGGATAGGTTGATGCTCAATATCAAGAATTTATTAAAAATGTATGAAGAAAGAAACAATTGAGAGTAGAAGATGAGAATGTGTAATGCAAGATGAATTTCTTGGTGTTGAAGAAGAGGTTCAATGTGATAGTAATAATACATATGTCTATATCACCTTAATGACATTAAGCATAAGTTAAGGTGCTTTCAGATCAAAAATGTTTAGGGGGCCAGAGTTAGGACCAAAATTAATTGGGTAAAGGATGGAGATAGAGGAACTTAGTATTTTTTTAACTTATTAAAGAAAGATAATTCTTTAGAAAGTATTGGTCCAATTGAGCATTATGGAGATTGGCTTCTTGAGACTAAGGACATTTTTTTCATGAGTTCTATAAAAAATTGTTTATAAAAAGGATAAAACAATAACTTGTGCACAAACCCAAGAAATTTATAAAAAAATTATACCAAAAAAGATTACCAAAGATATGGTAGAGGAACTTGAGAAGGAAATATCTAAAGAGGAAATTCAAAGTACCATTATGTCTTTTCAAAAAGGTAAATCACTAGAGGATGATGGCCTTCCAATTGAATTCTATAAAGCCATCTTGGGATAGATTGTAGATGATTTACTAGAATTACACTTAGAAGCCTTAGAGACCAACTCATTGGGGAAAAGAAAAGGGAATCATAAAGCTCCTACCTAAGGAAGGGGATAAGAGTAATATAAGAACTTGGAGACCAATTACCTTGTTAAATATGTATTATAAGATCTTGGTGAAGTTAATGGCTAGGATAATTATTGATATTCTTCTAGTAATAATAAATGACACCCAAACAAGATTTATAAAATACATGTATATATTAGAAAACCTAATTACCAGTTGGGAAGTAATAAACTCGGCAAGTAGAAGTAGTCAAAATGTTGGTATGCTTTTGTTAGTTTTTTAAAAGGACTATTATAGAGTGGAATGGTCCTTTGTAATTGTAATGTTAGAAGCTTTTGGATTTCTTAGGAATTTTGTAGAATGGTAAAAGCGTTATTCAAGAATGTTAATACTTAGGTGGAGGTAAATTTATCTCTATATGATTCCTTCCCTCTTGAAACATCCATAAGGAAAGGGTGCCCACTTGCCTTGAAATTATTTGGCATTGCCCCTAAGGAATTACATTACATGTTGAGAACAAGCTTGCTTGGACCTTCTGTTCAGGGGATTACTCTTCCAGATAATTCTTCACTATTAAATATTTAGTTTGTAGATGATACTGCACTTTTTATATTAGAAGAGGTGAATATTAAAAATCTAATAGATAGATAAAAAATCTTCTATCATGCTTTAGGGGAAAAATTATTTGAGTCTAAATCCATTTTGCTAGGTGGGTCAAATACAACTATTGAATGGATTTCTATATTTAGTTGGTATTAGGAGGAACCTATTGGTTATTTTTAATGTACCAAGTAGTCCTTAGCAAATACCTATGAGTTTTCCAAACTCAATTCTCGAATATTTGCAAGGCAAGTGGCCGAATGATGAGATAAAGTATTTTTTTTTTTATCTCCTGCACTTCAGGCTCTGCCAAACCTGGAAGGGTGTTCCCACAATTCCAACTAGATGACACATTTCAACAATTTACACATACAATGCAAATCAAGGCAAACAGATTCTCATTAATTGCAAATAAGATGAAATCAATCACAAAGATGGCAATTCTTTGGGTTAATCATGCATCTTAAGCTAAGAATGTGAAACAACAACAAACAACAGGTGGGTCAATATTTAATTTGAAAGATTGTTCCTAAGTTGAAGGACTGAAACCCCAAGAAATGTTAAATGGCTTAAAGATTAGTGCCATTATCTATGGGTTAGGAGTCTACGTAAATTGAAACATAAGGCATGTTTAATCCCAAGCAATCAAGATCTAGTGATATTACCTTGTAATCCATAAATCAACAACTAAATACTAAAGCCTTCTTAATAAATCCAAATGACATCATATATGAATTCATGATCTAATCTAAGCAATTTAACTCATTCCATGAACAAGAGATAAAACTAGATCACATATCACAGCATAATACGATGACAATTAATGAAATGATCTTTGATCAGTATTTTCATTAATAATTCCGATACAAGACCATAAGGAGAGACCAAAGACTCAAAAAATCTCCATTATCATTCAAAATATGCTTAGAAGCCATACATTTAACTAAATTTACTGTCTAGAATCAAAAAATTAGATAAGACTCAACATATCTGCTTTGTATTTTCTAATTCTCACAATGTAGCTTACAAATTTCAACAAAAGATCCACACATATGGCCCTGATTTCCCTCGTATAGAATAAGGGAGTAAAAACAAGCTTCAGACCAAGTGTACACATGTCAATATCGAATTGGACTGCTAGAGGGTATATTCCAGATTTAGTTATATTTTCCATCGTCAAAAATGGGGGGAATACACATAAGAAAAAAATCATTTGCATTTGCATCAAAGAAAAAATTTTCCTTCCAAAAGTACATGTTAAAAGGAGTGTGTCCAATTCATCAAGAAAAATGACAAAATGACGTGGACAATAGGTGAGTCAACATCTTAGTCAGCATTCCACATCATCAACAGTCACTACTTTCTGTGAAACATATGTTTTATCTATATAATTTCTAAGGCCAGACCTATAAAATACATGACCCAGTATATGTTTCACAAACCAAACTTGCCACAATACAATCTTTCCCATTCCTCATACTCCTCCTCGGATGGCCATCTAAAATCCATTATGTCATCCTCAGCTTTTCTGTAAGGGGAGTACTTAGTTACAACTGCATTGTATTCCTTGTCAAAATCCTCCAGGAAACTAATAAGAAATGTTAATCTCCCCAGGGTATTGTTGAAGATACCAACATCAACCTTTTTGCAAATTTTACCAGCTTGGGAATCAATAACCTAGTCCAATTCCCTCTTCCATGTCTGTAATGGTTTCATTTCATAGTTAGCCACCTCAATATCTTGCAATGGTGCTAAATTAGTGTGAGTATACTGAGCTACCAACTCTATTATCTTCTATTCTAATGGAGCTGCATATCCTTGAAAATTTTGCTCGCTCAATTCACGCACAAAATCATAAACTGGTCACACCAGAGGATGTTTATCTGCATGTTGCTGGCTCCCACTAAGATCAACTTCAACCTCTCGAGTCTTGGGACCCATTTATTCAAATTACGTATGGCCAACATCTTGTCCTTTGAGATAACCTCATTGCTCGCAGCATCAAAGCATAGTTGTCATTGAAGAAGTTGAAGGTGGTTGGCTTGAGCTAAACTGACCCTATTCTCTCTGCAATTCCTCTCTTTGTTTATAGAATGCCAAATTAGTTTCTAGTGTAGCAACTTTCTGTTGGCTGCTATCATAATCATTCAAGAGTTCACTGTATTTAACTCTAAGATTATCTCTTGCCAAGGTAAGACCCTCAACAGTTGACTAGGTAAACCTAGCAACATTAACAACCATATCTGTAGCTTCCAAAGCTGGAGTATCAACAACTCTTTTTATATGTAGTTTTCCACTAAGCTCTGATGGCTCTACCAGGGCTGGTTTCTTAGATACTAGGGATAATGACCATATCACTAATGCATCCCAATCTTCATTGAAAGCTGAACCTTGCAATGCCATTTCTAGTTCTTCCTTTGTTTGTACAAGAGGTCTTTCAGCCCTTCTAATTGCATCTAAGACAATTGCATCAACAATATTCCAATCTGGAAACAACAACACACCACTTTTCCTCACAAGTTCTTTGCCTTGTTGAGCATCAATCCTTCTAAATTCATCCTTCATAATGCTTCTTACATTCACCTCAATGAAATTTTCAGGCGATTCTAGGTGCAAGCTCCTTTCAATAGCCACCTTCTTTGCATAATCTGCAATCTTGGATTTCCACCAAAAATCTTGTAATGCAGAGGTTTCAATGAATGCATCATCCTCCATGAACTCTCTACTAGCTTCTACACTCAAGTCATCTACAGTGTTCAATCCAAAAATATCAAGCTTCCCTAGCCTGAGGATGCTCTGTCCTGAACTTGAAGTACTTTCTCTTTCATGAGGATGCATCCCTATATGCATTTCCTAAGGGGTGAGAAAGATATCATCTTCATTGGTGTCAGAATAATCAACCACTCCTTTTGTTTCAGTCTTTTGCTTCTTCTGAGGTGGTTTCTCAAGAGGGGCAACATTATCAGGAGGTGAATCAATATCAATTACAGGTAAAGAGATCTGTGGATGGGAAATTGGCATTGCACTCTTGGGAGAGTCTGCTTTTGGTTCTTCAGAGGAAATAGGGACCATTGAACTTCTTTCTTGACTTTCCATTTTATTCCTTCTAGAATAAATCCTCAACTGTTTTGGCGGTTGATATGTAGATCTTTCTTCTAATGTTACCTTAGTGATTTCTTCAACTACCATTGCCTTCCCTTTATCAAGAACTTCCCTCTATTCTCTCAAAACACCCACAACATTCTCAAAATTATCTATGACATACATGGCCTTATTAAAATCACCTTGTACATTTGGCAGAGGGTCATATCGAGAATTATTCTTCTTCTTATCATCCACCATCTTTCTATAGGCCAGGTATTTAGCTTTTCTCTCATCTTGTTCCTCAAAGTTGAAGAGATTCCTAATGATGTCCTCAGGATAGTAAAAAAACATGTACAAAGGTACCCATTTTCTTATATGTTTCGAGCTTGTTGATAAGGCCTTCAAGATCATGATTCCTTGGGCTTACAGTCATTAGTTGATAAGGATTTAGCAGATTCTCTAATTACTTCACTGCCCCTTTTGTCATGATATAATTTGTAAACATAGTCCACACTAGGAAGAATGACCCCTTCCTTGCAGCTTTAGGAAAATGTGCTTCCTGGGCAACTACCAATTGCCTCATGATCTCAAGGAAACATAGTCTCAAAGGAACATCTGTAGGAAAAATGTGTGGACCCAAGCTATTACAATATACCCTGAAGATTGTCTTGTCATGATACAAAATCAAATCTCTAGAATTATGGCTCAAATTAAAATCTGGCCTTAGCTCCCTAGGTCTCAAGAATTCAGGACTTCCTTAGGGATCCTAGGTGACTGATATACCAATTCTCTCCTTATCTTTGATGCAAAATCATTTCTAAACATTACAAAGTTATATCTTTTATCATCCTTATCCAAGATATGGGTCCAACACTGAACTGGAAAGTTGACTTCATCCCTTTTCCTTTCCATTGTATTCTCCTTCTCAAAGGCCTTTTGTCCCTTATATAGGAACATATGCATTAATAGTGAGTACCACAAGAACTTTGTCCACTTTTTTCTTCCCGGTAACCCTACTAAGCCTTCATGGATGCGGTCAACCAGGTAGGTTACATAATCATAAACCATACTACATTGTGGATGTTGCATATGAGTGGCTAGGTAGCTATACTCCTTTTGTAAGGTGTCAGGTGGATCAACACCTATAATTTGGTTGAAATAATATACAGTCTTTTTGAGATAGTTGGAAAAATGGCTCGTTGGGAAAGGTTCTAGCTCACTATCATCAATCTTAACCTTCCTTCATTGTCTCCCAATTCCAACCATTGTAGTATGTAGGGGCAACATTTTCGATCTAATGAATACCTTGGTCTTATTACACTCTATTCGAATTGTATCCATATCCAAAGTAAGCATACTTGCATTCCTTTCATGTAGATCAAAAACCATTTCAATTTCCTCACTGGTTATTTTCACCATAACCATCCCATCATATGTTCTGACTACCTTAGAGACTAGATCATATTTTGAGGAAATATACTTCAGGAGGTCCACATACATGTACAAATTTTGGACAATCAGTCTCCCCATATTTAACTCCCATGGGTTACTAAAAGGAGACCCAAGGTTTCTATTTCCAGACCAATGTTGAAACATCTTCCAACTAATGTAAGGCACTTCGGCGTCCTTAATGGAGCATGCTATATCTATCAAACCCTTCTTCACAGTTGAACCACGAAACAAGGCCCTTCCCTCTAGCTTCTTACTAGTAGACCCGAGTAGCAAATTAATTACATCTTCAGAAAGGGCCCTAGACTGGGCAGATGAAGAAGCACCTTGAACTTTGGGAGCCATGGACTTGGTTATGCAAAAATTATTTTTGGGGACTTTAACTATTCAATTCTTAATTGCAGTTAGTAACTTAGGCTGAGGGGTAAATATGGGAAATTTATAGTTCTAGGGATTTTAAAAGCAAAGATTAATCCTAATTTTAAAGAAAAGAAAGAAAAACATCAAAATACACTAGTTTGAAAGTAAATTAAAAGCAAACCCTTGTTCAGAAGACTGAAAAGGCATAAAATTGCATTTTTGGTACTTACTGCTTTCAATCTTGGAAAATCCTAATACCGACATGGATAACTTTTGCAATTCACTTCTTAGCCCTTTGTATTATCTTAGACACATCTTCAAATGTTAGATAACCAAATGTCAGCCGTATGCAATTTTTTTGAAAGGAATTGAGAAGCTTTACAAGTCACCTCTGCCATTAATGTTCATTCGTGCAAAGCGAAAACATTGCAACAGGCGTACTTGCAATTTTGAATACACACTGTTGATTCATAGCTGAGCTGGGCCTTTTGAAAGACTCAGATCGAGTCAAACTCATTTGAATTTAGAATATGGCTCCAACTCAGACACACAACCAATAGAAACTCGTTGACAGGACAATCTCCTTGTACATGAGGGCCCCACCCATTAATAGTCGTAGAGTGCATGTGTTAGTATCTTGTGGGTCTCGCCAGTTTTAAAGAACCTGCACCTTATTTTTGCGAGCCAGTGGGGAAAAACATCGATCATATCTCCTTGTTTTCTGACCATCGTCGATCTCAAAATTTTGGGCAATGGGACGAGACATATCGGTCGGGCCCTCATACATGTGTTATTTCATTGACCCTGTGACAATTAAACTTTAGTTGTTTCAAATGGGAAAGACAGTAGGGAACAGTCTAGATTAAATCCTCTGATCTTGTGATCATCAAACCTGCAAAATAATACCATAGTTAATCTTACAAGGGGGACTTGACTAGGCCGACGAGACCTTACCCCTTGGGAATTTATGATTAAAGCGTAAGTCATTTGTATGCAGAGATTAGGGGTCAACTTTAGGAATAATTAAAACACCTTCTGACTCAGAATGACCAAATGGCTCAAAATGAAGGGGTCAATAAGAAATGTGAAACAATGAATTAAGAGATGACTTAAGTCAGAGGTAACCAGACCAATAAGTCAATGGATAAATAAGACACCTGAGGACAACGAGGGATTTGGGATGACAAATTTATTCAAATAAAACCCTAAACCCAGTGAGTAATCATCATACAATGCAGATATTGAGGATAAAAGACTTGAAAATATTAAGGATTTTTGGGGGTCTAACAGTGGCTCATGCTCGGGGATGCATACCCTCGGTGGGTATGGTGAGAAACAGATCTCATCGTGGAGTAGACCAAACACAGAGGGATCAAAAAGAGTAGGAGCTTTCCCGGACAAGGCAAGAAGCCAACAAAAAGTAAACACACCAAACCCTATGTACAAAATCTACAAAAATATACAATGTACATGGAGACAAACCTATTTCAGGAGAAATAGGGTTTCAAGAATTGTCCATGTACTGATAGTTCTAGAAATTCACCTACAAGTGACTATAAGAAGTAAGAATCTTCCCCATGAATATCTGCAACTAAGGACCCAACCACAAGGGATCAAACTTCCCATGTTTTCCTTTATCCTCTTGTATGGCATTCCACATCAATACCATACATCCTATCTCAAATTTCCTAGGCACAACTCGCTTGTCATGTAGATATTTAACTTGAAGTTGCATCTTCTCATTCTCCTTATGAGCCTCTCTTCTTAGTTTATCAAGCTCAACCAATTCATTCATCCTATTCTGCATCTCATCAAAAATATCAGTATCACGTTCCTGAACGAATTTGTACACTTTCATCAAGTTATTATGTGGGATCCTAGTCTCTGCTCCATACACCAAGTTGAAAGGGGAATTCCCAATGACTTTCTTGACTATGGTTCTATTTGCCCACAATGCTAATTGTAATTTCGAGTCCCAAGCCTTCTTATTCTTGTCAAGAACTCATTTAATAATCTTCATGAGGCTTTTATTACTGGACTTAGCCTGTCCATTTCCTTGGGGATGATATGGAGATGAATATGAGACATTTATACCATGCTTGTTACAAAAGTCCATGAAATCTTTAGATCTAAAGCACATTGCATTGTCTGTGACAATTCTTTTAGGAACACCAAATTGGCTTAAAATATTCTTCATTAAGAAATCAAAGACTACCTTACTAGTAGCCTTCTTCGTGGGGATGACCTCAACCCATTTTGTGAAATAGTTAGTAGCAACTAAGATCCAAGCATGTCCTCCACTGGATTTTATCACCATTTCCCCAATAAAGTCGATACCCCACTAATGAAAAGGGGTTGGTGCTGAAACTAGTCTGAGTGGTAAAGTACCTAAGAACTTTAATTTTCCTGTAAATTTATGACAAGCATCACATTTTTTCACAAGCCAGTGTGATTATTTAAATACTGTAGGCCACAAAAACCCTTCCCTCAAGAATTTGTTTTCCATTTTCTTGGCCATATAATTTCCTCCGCACACTCCTTTATGCATTTCAATAAGAAGTTCTTCTGATTGGTAACCATCCACACATTTGAGGAGCACACCCTCTAGGCTTCTCCACTAGAGTTCTCCATCAATGATAACATACTTAATTGCATGCAACTTCAAGGTCCTTCTTTCATTTTGAGGCATGCCATCCGGGCATTTCATGGTCTGCAGGTACTCAACTATCCTTTAGTACCAACCAAATGTTTGCATACCACAAATGGGAGAAACATTGTCCAACTCCACTTCGTTGATTTGGTTGGCTTCTAGATTAGATTCATCCATAAGCTTGGCTAGGCCTTGTCCCCTTACTAGCTTTGTAATCTGAATATCTATGTTAAATTCCTGGATTCTATTTATCAACCTACATCTTCTACCAGTGGTTTCTTGTTGAGTAAAAATGTCTTTAACTACCACACTTGGGACGTCAGCTACCACTGTGGCACCAGTCAAGTATTTTTTGAAGTTCTTGACAACTTTAACCAAGGAAAAAGCCTGCTTCTCAGTGGTATCATATTTCAGCTCAATCGCTTGTAAGGATTTGCTAAAGAAGGTGATTGGTTGTTTATAACCCTCATCATTTTTCTGCAACAAAACTCTAGCCATAGTGTGAAAAGAGGAAAACGTGAATAATTGGAAAGGCTTAGCATAATCTAGTGTTTTTAAGATAGGGGATGCTTTAATAGAATCTTTAATAGCTTGAAAAGCTTTAAGAGGCTCCTCGGACCATGCCACTTTTGCTCCCTTTTTAAGCATCTTTGAGATAGGCCTACTTATTTTTGTGAAATTAGTGACAAACCTTCTTAGGAAATTTATTTTCCCAAAGAAAGATTGAATTCCTTTAACATTTCTTGGTGGTGTAATCTTATCAATAGCCGCCACTCTTTCAAGGTCAATCCTAATTCCTTCCTTTGAAACAATATGTCCCAACAACTTTCCTTCCTTAACTCCAAATGCACACTTTTTAGGATTCAATGAGATACCATACTCCAAAGCTCTAACAAATATTTGCTCGAGGTGTGAGTAGTGGTCCTCCTCTTTCTTACTATGGGTAATAAGATCATCTTGATAGATAGCAAGGAGTAAATCTATAAAATCGGCAAAAGCCACATCCATGGCCCTCTGGAAAGTGGCCCCAACATTTATCAAACCAAACAACATCCTTACATAAACATAAGCTCCCCATGGGGTTGTAAAAGCCATTTTGTATTGCTCCAATTCCCTAACCATGACCTGGTTGTGGCCATAAAATCCATCCATCATAGAAAGTAATTCACAACTAGTGACCTTTTGTAGCATTGCTTCCATGTTGGGCAACAAATAATTATATTTTAGGGATGTAACATTTAGGTTCCTAAAATCCACACATAATCTTAAGTTGCCATTCTTCTTTCTGATAGGAATCAGGTTAGACACCCATGAGGAATGTCTTATTGGTTTGATGATTCCTACATCACTTAACTTAGTGAGCTTTTCTTGCATCTTAGGCCTTAAGGTAGGATTTATAGGCCTTTGCTTCTATCTAAAAGGTTTTGTATCAGGATTTAGTGGAATTTCATGTTGAAACATGCCCTCTTTGTAGGCTTTCAAATCATCATAGGACTAGGCGAACACATGTCTATACTTTCATAACAATGCAATCAACATTGTCCTCACATGAGGCTTAATTCTTTTCTCTATATATACTTTCTTAGGGGCATCATTTGTCCCCAAGTTGATTTCTTCTAGATCTTCTTTGTGTGCACTTGATTGCTTAACATTGGATATATCGGGACCATCAAAAACCCTTTCAAGCGCAACTAATCCTTTAGGAATTTTATTGGTTTTAAGTTGAATTACCTAATTACCAAATAATGTTTCCTTTCCATCCACTTCTACAACATGGGCACTGAAATCAATTTCCTGATTCTCATACTTGTCTACACAATGCAAGAATTTTAGTATGTCATTATCATCGTTGAACACTTGCTAGTTGTAGATGTTGTTTGGTACTGATGTTCTTATTTGGTTCTCAATTCTTGAGACACCATCAAAAGTTACATCATCAAGATTGACAAAAATATTGGCCAATAAATTGGCTTTGACATTCTGTCCCCTTTCTACCCAATCTATCCTGAAAACATCAAACAATTCAACAGTATCCTAGACCTCATTTATGTATTGCCTGAATCTTTTGTCCTTTGCAAAAAATATAGATCTAACTTGGGATACTACTAACTTAGAGTCCCCAAATACTTTTAACATTTTTATCCCATTCTTAGAAGCTAGCTTTAGAATGAGTAACAAGGCTTCATACTCAACCACATTATTGGTGCATGTAAATTGCAGTAAGAAAGAATATTTAAAAATCTTACCTTGTGGGGAGATAAGAATGACCCCAACACCTACACCCTCTTTTGAACATGCTCCATCAAAATAAAGCATCCACATAGCATCTTCATTGGATGTTTGTGTGATTTCCTTTACGAATGGAGTAGGCTTAGCTTCTTCCTCATCTTCTTTCAACTCCTCTAGATAGAAAGTATCAAGACCTATGCCCACAACATTAATCATTGGGGGCTCCTCTGATTCTTCAACTAACTTGATCATGTGTTGAAATCTGGATTCTCTAGTCATTTTAACATCTTTCTAGTCAATAGAAAAGGTGGCAAATGACAAATCACATTGCATACTTCCCCCCATGGAGGCACACCATTTCTTGGACAACAACATCCCATAAGTCGGGGGAATGTCCACCACTGTGACACTCATAACTGACTCCTTTTCAGGAAATGCAACTAGCCTATATGGAACTTCATAGATTACACCAATGACAATAATCTCTCTTTAATCCATGGCATGACAATTTCCATAAGTACTATCAAATTTCAAACCCATTTCTTCCATGATATTCACTGACATGACATTATTTGAAGCCCTTGAATCAATCATACCATTCCTAAGTATCTTTCCATCAATGATTAGACTCAAAAAGAAAGGATTGATCAAACTTGGGTTGGCTGTAATGGTAGTTCCTAAGTATATCTGAAGGTTTTCATTAACAATTGCTTCTAGTTTAGCGCCGTTTGCTTGACTAACACTTGTGTCATGTAAATCGGCCTCAGTATTATGCTTATTTCCTCCTGCAATACTATTGATGACAACCACAGTTTTATTTTTATGATCATCAATCCTCATCATCTCAAGGAGTGGGACTATGACTCAAATTTAGGATAAGACCTGCAACATGTCAATTCGGGTATAATTAGGCATTTCAGGAAATACTATTTCCTAAGGGGTTGCTTTGTTAGTTTTCTTCTCAGCTACCTTAGAGGTTGATTTCAACTCTTTGGTCTTCAGGTCATGTTATGTGACATCAGCATTAGCTTTAACCTTACTACCTTTCTTTGCCCAAATTCTTATTTCTTTTGGCCCCTTAGGTTTGGTTTCTTCATTCTTGTTCTCTGCCTCAACTCCTTTATTGTCTGCACTGCCTTCCTTTATGAATAAACCTCTCAAATGGCCTTGCTTTCCACTCACCACTCTATTTCTCAACTATAAATCACTTTGTGCTTGAGCCCTTGCAACCAAAGAAATTGTATATCATTCTATCTCCTCATTCGAAGGTCTTCTCAGAGAAAAGTTTGATGTCTCAAGATTGCAGGCAATATATTCGTCCTCCTCCTCATCTAAGAGCACTTGATGATGATGTACACTTGCTTGTTTTCTTTGTATGTTGACATCATTTGTGTCAACATCATCACTAGAAGAATAACCACCATACTCCAAATATGGCCTAGTCATAAACACATTTGTTGACTCGTCTGGATTGCATGGTGACTAAGACTCCCCTTTATCTTGTTGGTTTTTTGACATTGTTCTAGCTACAACACATTGTTGTGATGCATGAGGCATCTCACAAACTCCACACCATGGAAAATCTTCCACTACATTTGTGGTATTCTTATGCAGAGGATCAGGTCTACCTTGGTAAATCTTCTGATTATTCCGAATTGGCTTTCCATTATGCCAATTGGTGTGATAAGGAAAATCTTGAAGTCTGGGGGGCCTATCATTTCTCTGAAATTGAGGTTTATCATTTTTAACTTGCTTCTATAACAAACTAATAACTTGATCCCATTTCTCCTCAGTAACTGTAGTTTTTTGGATTTCTCATTTTGAGCTTTGGAATTATTTTGAACTTTAGGATCCTCTCTCCTTTCTACTTTACCAGAATCCCTCATGTTATTCTCAATGTTTACAACCATTTTGTATGCTTTAGGAAAAGTTCATGGATTCTTGTCCCTAAGTAACACATCTTAGAATCATAAGCATTGTAGTATGTTACCAAACATGCATCAGGGTTAGGTCTCAAATAAGTGGGTACCCTGTTCATGGAATTTTGAAACGTTGTGTTGAATTTGACAACAAATTCATTATGTCCTTTGGTGATATTATTGAAATCATTCAATCTGAATTTGGGTTTAGTCTGATCTCCATATTTCTCCTTCAAGGCTCGGTAGAATGATTCCTTTGAATCAATACTTCCATTAGGTAATCCTCTATACCAATCCCTTGCATCCTCAATCAAGGATTACATAAAATACTTCATTGCTACATCATCTTCCCACAACTTGAAGTCCTCAACAAAACTTTGGAAGGCTCTCAGATGATCTTCTCCACTAACAACATTATTACTAGTAAATTTAGGAAGATGTTTCCTCTCATTGTTTGGGACAGGATTTGGGTAACCAGAGATGTTAAAACACAATTTCCTATATTTTTCATTTTGAGGTGCCCTTTCGGGACATTTATCCCTATGAATATCCTTTTGTGCATCATTTTTCATATCATCCATCTGACCATGTTCCTTATCTTTCTCATTTCCTTTGTTACCATTGTTCTTATTCCTAGGTTCTTCCTCATCATCTGAATAAGAATTACTACTGTTGCCACCTCCTCCACCTCCTTTTTCACCTCCACCCCCTCCACTAGGACTTTGACCTCTGAGCTTACTTTCATGAAATTGACTGTCACTCTTCCCAGAACTTGAAGGCTCTGGGGTTGGGATTGACATTTTGAGGAAATAAATTCTTCTAGACACTTCTGCATTATGTGCCTCTATCTCTACCCTCCTCAATTCTTCTTCCAAATCTTCACTCTTCAATTGCAACTTCAAGGTGTCAGGGTCTAAAGGTGTAGTAGATGGATCATACTTGAACTCAGGATTGATAGTAAGCATCTTGGTGGTTGAGGTAAGGATATTTGTGTTGATATTGGTATCAAGAGCATTGGAGACACTTTGGTGGGAATAGTCAACCATCTTCTTCCCATGATCTACAAAGGATGTTTTCTTAGGAGGGTAAGAAGATTTAGTAGTAGCAACGGCTGATGTATAAGTACTAGCAGCAGAAGTTCCCATCGTGATTGTGATTTTAGGGGTTTTAGGGACAATTTTGGTTGCTACTTTAGTAGCCTTCTCCTTAAAAATATTTTCCTGAGTAGCCTTCTCTTGGGAAACCTTTTCATGCATAGCCCTTTCAAAGGCTCTTTGCTTAGCATATTCTTCTCTCATTTTCTCCACTCTTTCTTTCTTATCATCCCTTTCAAGTTACTTAGCCTTAATTCTATCCTCCTTTTCCTTTTGAGATCTTTTCTTGGCTTGTTCAACCAACCATTCAACCTCTTCATCCAAGGATTTAATGTTACTATTGACATCTTCCTCATCTTCAAAGAAACCCCCATACTCACTCTAAGCTAGAGTATGGAATGTTTGATCCACAGCTTCTTCCCCAAGGGAAGTAAGCACCAGTGGATTGGTATTTTCTCCTCTAGGATTGAAATTTTCCCCATGAAATATAGATCCCATTCCAAGTGTTGGTGGGTCTAATGGTGCTTTACTCTTACCCTAGAATTCCCACTTATCCTCTTCTCTAGAAATCCTGAGATTATCAAATACTTGTTTAGCAGGGAAACTACCCTGTCCTCCCTCAATTGCCCCACTATTACTTGAATCCTTAGCAACATTTGCACTACTTACTTCATTATTGAAAGTAGAAGTGCTCGACGAAGAGAATCGAGGGACTTACCAAATTCTGTAGCTTTCTTCTTCCATAGAGGTTGTTTATCCTTTCCAGGCTTAGATTTTTCTTTCTATTCAGGAGCTTTCTTCAACTGAATTCTGGTCTTCCTCATGATGTTTTCCAAGCTATCAAATTTCCCCTATCAATCCTTTTGTGAGATGCACTTATCGCATTAGTGTAAGAAAACTCAGAGTCACCACCTAGAATATTAGGAAATAATATTTGATTGTACTTGGACTTGTTGTTTGCAACCTTAGAGAGAAATTTAAACATAACCCGACATAAAGTGACAAAACTGACCAAAAGTTGACGCATGAACAAAAAATGACGTATACAACTCGTAAGAACAAATGGCAAGTTAATTCACGAACAATGATAAAGACTTGACTCTAACTGTACTAGATCTACACTAGAGACGCTAAAAGTAATGAAATCTCCCCAATAGAGTCACCATTTTGTTGGTTATTTTTAATGTACCAAGTAGGCCTTAGAAAATACCTATGAGTTTGTAAAACTCAATTCTTGAATATTTGCAAGGAGAGTGGTCAACTGACAAGATAAAGTATATAAATCTTTATCTCCTACACTTCAAGCTCGGTGAAACTTGAGAGGGTGTTCAAAAAATGCCAACTACATGACACATTTCAACAATTTACACATACAATGCAAATCAAGGCAGACAGATTCTCATTAATTGCAAATAAGATGAAATCAATCACAAAGATGGAAATTCTTTGGGTTAATCATGCATCTTAAGCTAAGAATGTAAAACAACAACAAACAATAGGTGGGTCAATATTTAATTTGAAAGATTGTTCCTAAGTCGAAGGATTGAAACCCCAAGAAATGTTAAATGGCTTAAAGATTAGTGCCATTATCTATGGGTTAGGAGTCTACGTAAATTGAAACATAAGGCATGTTTAATCCCGAGCAATCAAGATCTAGTGATATTACCTTGTAATCCATAAATCAACAACTAAATACTAAAGCCTTCTTAATAAATCCAAATGACATCATATACGAATTCATGATATAATCTAAGCAATTTAACTCATTCCATGAACAAGAGATAAAACTAGATCACATATCACAACATAATACGATGACAATTAATGAAATGATCTTTGATCAATATTTTCATTAATAATTCTGATACAAGACCATAAGGAGAGACCAAAGACTCAAAAAATCTCCATTATCATTCAAAATATGCTTAGAAGCCATACATTTAACTAAATTTACTATCTAGACTCAACATATCTGCTTTGTATTTTCTAATTCTCACAATGTAGCTTCAGAATTTCAACAAAAGATCCACACAAATGGCCTTGATTTCCCTCTTATAGAATAAGGGAGCAAAAACAAGCTTTAGGCCAAGTGTACAAATGTCAATATAAAATTGGACAACTAGAGGGTATATTCCATATTCAGTTATATTTTCCATTGTCAAAAATGGGGGGAATACACATAAGACAAAAATCATTTGAATTTGCAACAAAGAACAACTTTTCCTTCCAAAAGCACATGATAAAAGGTGCGCATCCAATTCATCGAGAAAAATGAAAAAATGACATGGACAATAGGTGAGTCAGCATTCCACATCATCAACAGTCACTACTTTATGTGAAACATATGTTTTATCTGTGTAACTTCTAATGCTAGACCTGTACAATACATGACCTAGTATGTGTTTCAAAAACCAAAATTGCCACAATACAACCTTTCCCATTCCTCATACTCCTCCTTGAATGGCCAGTTAAAATCCATTATGTCATCCATGGCTTTTCTATAAGGGGAGTACTTAGTTACAACTGAATTGGATTCCTTGTCGAAATCCTCTAGGAAACTAATAAGAAATGTTAATCTCCCTAGGGTATTGTTGAAGATACCAACATCAACCTCTTTGCAAATTTTACCAGCCTAGGAATCAATAACCTTGTCCAATTCCCTCTTCCATGTCTGTAATGGTTTTATTTCATAGTTAGCCACCTCAATCTCTGGAAATGGTGCTAAATCAACATGAGTATACTAAGCCACCGACTCTATTATCTTCTATTCTAATGGAGTTTCATATCCTTGAAACTTATGCTCACTCAATTCACACACAAAATCATAAACTGGTTGCACTAGAGGATGTTTATCTACATGTTGGCCAGCTCCCACTAAGATCAACTTCAACCTCTCGAGTCTTGGGACCCATTTATTCAAAGTGGGTATGGCCAACATCTTGACCTTTTGAGATAACCTCATTGCTCACAACATCAAAGCATAATTGTCATTGGAGAAGCTTAAGGTGGGTGGCCTGAGCTAAATTGATCCTATTCTCTCTGCAATTCCTCTCTTTGTTTATAGAATGCCAGCTCAGTTTCTAGTGTAGCAACTTTCTGTTGGCTGTTGTAATAATCATTCAAGAGTTCACTGTATTGAACTCTGAGATTATCTCTTTCCAAGGTAAGACCCTCAATAGTTGACCGGGTAAACCTAGCAACATTAAAAACCATATCTGCAACTTCCAAAGCTGGAGTATCAACAACTCTTTTTAGAAGCAGTTGTCCACTAATCTCTAATGGCTTTTCCAGGGCTGGTTTCTTAGATGCTAGGGATAATGACCATATTGCCAATGCATCCCAATCTTCACTAAAAGATGAACCCCATAATTCCATTTCTAGTTCTTCCTTTGTTTGTACAAGAGGTCTTTCAACCCTTCTAATTGCATCAACAATATTCCAATCTGGCAACAATAACACACCACTTTTCCTCACAAGTTCTCTACTTTGGTGAGCATCAATCCTTTTAAATTCATCCTTTGTAATGCTTCTTACATTCACCTCAATGAAAATTTTAGGTGATTCTGGTTGCAGGATCCTTTCAATAGCCACCTTCTCTGCATAATCTGCAATCTTGGATTTCCACTAGAAATCTTGAAATGTGGAGGTTTCAATGAATGAATCATCCTCCATGAACTCTCTACTAGCTTCTACCCTCAAGTCATTTGTAGTGTTCAATCCACAAATATCAAGCTTCCTTAGCCTGAGGATGCCCTGACCTGAACTTAAAGTACTTTCTCTTTCATGAGGAGGCATCCCTATTTGCATTTCCTCATGGGTGACAAAGATGTCATCTTCATCAGTGTCAGAATAATCAACCACTGCTTTTGTTTCAGTCTTTTCCTTCTTTTGAGGTGGTTTGTCAAGAGGGGAAACATTATCAGGAGGTGAATCAATATCAATTATAGGTAAAGAGACCTGTGGATGGGAAATTGGCATTGCACTCTTGGGAGAGTCTTCTTTTGGTTCTTTAGAGGCAACATGGACCACTAAACTTCTTTCCTGACTTGCCATTTTATTCCTTCTAGAATAAATCCTCAACTGTTTGGGTGGCTGATATGTAGGTCTTTCTTCTAATGTTACCTCAGTGCTTTCTTCAACCACCATTGCCTTCCCTTTATAAAAAAATTCCTTCTGTTATCTCAAAACACCCACAACATTCTCAAAATTATCCATGACATACATGGCCTTATTAAAATCACCTTGTACATTTGGCAGAGGGTCATATCGAGGATTATTCTTCTTATTGGCATCCGCCATCTTTCTATAGGCCAAGTATTTAGCTTTTCTCTCATCCTGCTCCTCAAAGTTAAAGAGATTCCTGATGATGTCCTTAGGATAGTCAAAAAAATGTACAAAGGTACCCATTTTGTTATCTGTTTTGAGCTTGTTGATAAAGGCTTCAGGATCATGATTCCTTGGGCTTACAGTCATCAATTCATAAGGATTTAGTAGATGCTTTAATTCCTTCACTACCGCTTTTGTCACAATATAATCTGTAAACACAATCCACTTTGGGAAGAATGACCCCTTGTAGCTTCAGGAAAATGTGCTTCCTAGGAAACTCCCAATTGCCTCATGATCTCAAGGAAACCTAGTCTCAGAAGAATGTCTACAGGAAAAATGTGTGGACCCAAGCTATTACCGTATATGTTGAAGATTATCTTATCATGATACAAAATTAGATCTCCCCAATTATGGCTCAAATTCAAATCTGGTCTTAGCTCCCTAGGTCTCAAGAATTCATGGATTTCCTTAGGGATCCTAGGTGGCTGATATACCAATGCTCTCCTTATCTTCGATGCAAAATAATTTCTAAACATTACAAAGTTATATCATTTATCATCCTTATCCAAGATACGGGTCTAACACTGAACTAGAAAGCTGACTTCATCCCTTTTTCTTTCCAGTGTAATCTCCTTCCCAAAGGAATTTTGGCCCTTATACATGAACATATGCATTAACAGTGAGTACCACTAGAACTTTACCCAATGTTTTCCTCTTTGTAACCCTACTAAGCCTTCATGGATGTGGTCAACCAAGTAGGTTGCATAATCATAAAACAGACTGCATTGTGGATGCTGCATCTGAGCGGTGATGTAGCTATACTCCTTTTGTAAGGTGTTAGGCGGATTGACACCTATAATTTGGTAGAAAGAATATACAGTCTTTTTGAAATAGTTGACAAAACAACTCATTGGGAATGGCTCTATCTCACTATCATCAATCTTAACCTTCCTTCATTGTCTCCCAGTTCCAACCACTATAGTATGTAGGGGCAACATTTTTGATCTAATGAATACCTTGGTCTTATTACACTCTATTCTAATTGTATCCATATCCAAAGTGAGCATACTTGCATTCCTTTCATGTAGATCAAAAACCATTTCAATTTCCTCACTGGTTATTTTCACCATAACCACCGCATCATATGTTCTAACTACCTTAGAGACTAGATCATATTTTGAGGAAATATACTTCAGGAGGTCCACATCCATGTACAAATTTGGGACAATCAGTCTCCCAATGTTTAAATCCCATGGGTTACCGAAAGGAGACCCAAGGTTTCTATTTCCAAACCAATGTTGAAACATCTTCCAACTAGTGTAAGGCACTTCGGCGTCCTTAATGGAGCATGCTATATCTATCAAACCCTTCTTCACAGTTGGACCATGAAACAAGACCCTTCCCTCTAGCTTCTTACTAGTAGACCTGAGTAGCAAATTAATTACATCTTGAGAAAGGGCCCTAGAATGGGCAGATAAGGAAGCACCGTGAACTTTGGGAGCCATGGGCTTGGTTATGCAAAAAATATTTTTGGGGGCTTTAAATATTCAATTCTTAGTTGCGGTTAGCAACTTAGGATGAGGGGTAAATATGGGAAATTTACAGGGCTAGGGCCTTTAAAAGAAAAGATTAACCCTAATTTTAAAGAAAAGAAAGAAAAACAACAAAACAAACTCGTTTTAAAGCAAACCCTAGCTCAGAAGACTGAAAAGGCATAAAATTGCTTTTTTGGTACTTACTACTTTCAATCTTGGCAAACCCTAATGCCAACATGGATAACTTCTGTAATTTGCTTCTTATCCCTTTGTATTATCTCGAACACGTCTTCAAATCTCAGATAAGCAAATGTAAGCCGTATGCACAAATTTTGAAAGGAATTAAGAAGGTTTACGAGTCACCTTTGCCATTAATGTTGATTCGTGTGATGCAAAAACATTGCAATGGGCGTACTTGCAATTTTGAATACATGCCATCATTTCATAGCTAAGTTGGGCCTTTTGAATGACTCAAATTGAGTCAAACTCATTTGAATTCAGAATATGGCTCCAACTAAGACACACAACCAATATAAACTTGCTGAGAGGACAATCTCCATGTACATGAGGGCCCCACCCTTTAGTAGTCGGCCCCACCCTTTAGTAGTCGTAGAGTACACGTGACAATATCCTGCAGGTCTCACCATTTTTAAAGAACCTGCACCTTCTTTCCTTCTTTCTGTGAGCCAAGGAGGGACAATGGTGATCATATCTCCTTGTTTGCTCAACACTGTCAATCTCAAAATTTTGGGCAATGGGATGAGACATATCGACTGAGCCCACATACACGTGGTGTTATTTCACTGAAGCTACGAAAATTAAACTTCAGTTGTTTCAAATGAGTGAGACAACGGGGAATGGTCCAAATTAAATCTCGTGATTGCGTGATCATGAAACCTGTACAATAATACCATAGTTAATCTTAAAAGGGGGCCTTGACTAGGTTGATGAGTCCTTACCCCTTGGGAATTTATGATTAAAGTGTAAGTCATTTGTATGCAAAGATTAGGGGTCAACTTTAGGAATAATTAAAACACCTTGTTACTAGGAATGACCGAATGGCTCAAAATGAAGGGGCCAGTGAGAAACGTGAAACGATGACTTATTAGATGACTTAAGTCAGAGGTAACCAGACCAAAAATTCAATGGAGAAATAAGACACCTGAGGACAATGTGGGATTTTGGATGAAAAATTTCTTCAAATAAAACTATAAACCTAGTGAGTAATCATCATACAATGCAAATATTAAGGATAAAAGACCTCAAAATATCAAGGATTTTTGGGGGTCTAACAGGACCAAGTAATATTTTCAGGTATTTGGGAATTCCCTTCTCCATAAAGACTTCTCTAAAAGATATGTGGAACTAGATGTTTACAAAAATTGAGAAGAAATTAAAAAATTGGAATAATAATTATCTATCTTTGACAGACAGGGTTCAAGTGTGTCAAAGTTTTTGGCATCCTACTCAATTTATTATTCCTTAGTTTGGTTTTTTGTAAGTTACCAAGTGAATAAAGTACAAAATTTAATTAGGAAGTTCCTTTGGTTAGATGGAAAAGGTAAAAGTAAGAAACATTGAAGGTAAAAGTACAAAGTTGTGTTGCAATTTTGGCCAACTTATTAACACACTTGAATCTAAGTATTTCTATCTAAAAACCATTTTTAGTCAAACATATGATGTAGCTAGATTCATTATAGTTAATTTATATATGGAAACAACCTTTCCAAATAAAAGTGTTCACTAAATGTATATGTAACACCACTTTGAGGCCAATTTATAAAAAAAATATTCAGAAAACTTAATGATTCAACAACTATTGGTTGTGGGGTGGTGATAAAAGATGAGCATGGTAGGTTTATAGAGGAAGTGGCAGTCCCTTTAACAACCCAAATAAACCACATTTTCTAAGTTATGACTACCTACAATAGTTTGAATTTGGCTTACTCCTTGGGATTTCACAAGATATGGATTGAAGGAGATTCTTTAAATATTTTAAATTATCTTAAAAATTTAAATTTCCCGAGTTGGTCCATTAATTTTTTTATTAAGGATTCTACTTTGATCCTTAATAATCTTGATGAGGCTCACATCTCCCATATCTATACAGAGGGAAACCCCATTGCAGATTCTTTTGCTAATATTGGCATTGGTATTGAATCGATTAAGTGTTGGGATAAGGTGATTGATGTCCCCTATCACATTCAAAACCTAATTAATTATGATATGTACAAGGGTTATAATGGAAGGGGGTTTAAATAATGAAAGGACGATCCTGGAAGGCCTTTTGATCTAATGATGCATGGAAGATACACCTTGTGAATTACTTTGATGGTAATTAACACCTACTGTCACCTCACATGGATTATGGGTATTTTGGTGAGTTATCAAAAGAGTTTTCTATGGGGTTGAAAGGCCATTTTCATTGCCCTATTTCTTAGATGAGCTAAAATGTATGGGGATAGAAGTAAAATTGAGTCATCATCTTACAAGGATGTCAAAAATAAAGGCATGATTTGGAAGATCCTTGATGATGGAAGAGTTACTCCTTATCATGAGAAGCTACACAATCATGAACCTAAAATCACTAGGGCCTTTGTTAATGGCTAGCATAATTGAATCCTCAAGGCTAATGGGAAGGAGATAATTATCATGGAGGGGCTTATAATGGAAATCAATGGTCTCTCCACATAGGGTAGAAAGTTCTTTAGGGAAAAGAAGGCCTCTAAACATGTGATGAAATAATTCTTGAAGGGGTCAAAAGGAAAGAAGCTGCTAAAACACAATGCAAAGGGTTTGATTTCCTATCTATTAAACCTATCTAGGCAAAGGTGATAGAGGTCCTCATGCACTATTTAACCTTCAAAAAAAGGTACATTCATCTGTATGGTTTCCATTTTATCCCCCTCAATCATTTCTGTCATAAAAATTTCATTTCTTTCCCTTTTTACCTTCTTGCTTCACTGGAGTCTAGTCTAAATGAAAACAAGAAGAATGCAAAACAACCTTTTTTTCATGAAGGTCTTACTTTATTAATTATGGGACATCTGAAATCCCTCCCCTCTCCCACTACGATTAAAAATATCCCTTTGAAGCGTACTCCTAAGGCTCTTATTGTTTCTTCTGATGAGGGCTCAGAGTCTAGTTTAAATGGGGGAAATGAGTGGAATGAAGAAGATGAAGTGTAAATGGTTCTTAATGCTCTGTCTAAGGATGAGAGTTGAAAAAGGGTAAGAAGGAAAAGAAGAGCGATCAAAAACAAATTTCGTGGTTGAGTGGGTCACATACGGGGGACCTTCTTCATAAAGATATTCATGTCTCTTCAACTGAAAAGAACAATAAAAATATTTGAAATAGGGATGAAAGGTGGAAAAGGTAAGGGTAATTTGGAGGATAATGCTAATTTGCGAGTAGTTTGTAGTGCTAAAATACCCATTCTTACCCCTAGTAGTGTTAATGTTGGTGATATGTTTTCTCCCCAGGAATTTTTTGAGGATTTCCCACAGTTGAACACTAACAAAGAGGCAATTTATAGTGTTTTTGGGTTAGATAAGGATGGGGTGGTGGGGAATTTTTGCATAATTAAATGGTTCTTGTTGGAATTGAATCAGATAAATATAAATCTAAGAACATTGCAGAATAAAATTGATGCCAAAGGGAAAGTGGAGGCTTCTATGAATGTGAAGGATGATGAAAATGAGATTCAACTAGAATTGAAAGCTATTATGAGTGAAGTTAGTCTTATGAAAGAGGATTATAAGAGATTGGTTAAGGGTTTGGAAGAGAAAATGATGTAGTTTAACTAAAACCTAAGCAGGGTCATCAAAATTAGCCAATGCACCTTTTAGAAAAATGCTAAAGGTATTTGCATCCTCACTGAGAAGTTAAAGGAGCTCAGGGAAGACCAAGCTATTGATGTCTCTATTGTTGTTGAGAAGACAAAGAAGGATAAAAAAGCCAAAGGAAAATAAATCCATTCAGAGTAGAAAGGACCAAGTATGCATACAAGGGGAAAGAAAAAATCTTTCCAAGAAGAGAAGAATGATTTGCTTAGCCTAGTTGATCTCCATAAGAGCTTCTATCAATAGGAGTTGGAAGTAACTAATACCCTAAAAAATTTATAGTAGTTCTATTGTTTGTTTCTAGTTGTTTAGCTATTTTTTCTGGTAGTTTTGTTGTTGGTTTGCTACTAGGTATTTGATTTTTTGTTTAAGACTATTTTGAACTTCTGGGTTTTAGGTCCCTATAAAACTTGTTTAGTTGAAAATGTGTTTCTTTGAATATCTTTATTCCTGCATTTTGTGTAAGGGTTTTGGGTCCCTTAAAACCTATTTTACCTTAAAAAAAAATAACTACTACTCATGTAAATAACATTTTTTTTTAAATATAAAAAATATTCTTTTGTAGGTCTATAAGTGTAGTTTACAAACATATATATAGATAGTTTAATACTTTAATGATTTTTTATATTTTATATTTATTTTTACCAAAAGTAGGTTATGAGCACCAAAACATAAGGTTGATTATGTTGACAATAAAAAATACTAAAATTTAATAAAAAAATGGAAAAAAATATGGTGCACTAGATAAAAGAATCTATGTCAAGATGGCATCATTTTTTATTTTGGATAAATTATTAAGAAAACAGGTGACATCACATGGAAACAATTTTTTCAATATGTGCCTATTTTAATATTTATTTAAAAATGTATTAATCAAAATAGAGAAAATAAATCAATGCGCTAAAGTTTTAACTACAAACAAAAAATTGAAGGAAAAAATAAAATATACTATATAAAGAGTGACATCTTGTTTAACTTCATTTTTTTGGTATTTTATCAACTAAATTATAGTTTCAATTTCATAAAAAACTACATTTAAATATTTAAAATAAAATAAAAATAATAACATAAAATACACTAACTAAACATTTTATTAGTTTCGTAATGGCGTAAATGTACACCTAGTCTTATTTCCCATTAGATTACCTTATTTTAGCCTTACGAACTTGATAATGCAAAAGTGTGCCACATTTTCCTTGATTTTCACATGTATCCTTGTCATTTTCCATTGGTGATCTAGAATTTCTATTAGGGACGCTCGTGCGCTGTGCTTCCATCCTAATAGGATTCTTGGGTGAGTGGATGTTGAGGCATTGTGATTCCCTATCAACCTACAAATTATAACATCAATATGAATATTGAACACCTGAGAATGTCCTTTTACCTCCAAAAATAACATTTCAAACTTCATTTATTCCATTCCATTCACTCTCTCTAGCTTCTACCACTTCATACTATTGGTGACTTTTTAGAACCAAACTTGATCTTACTACTTGCTTATGAATCTTCCAAAATCCAATGATAGTAGGGAAAGGATTGGCCAACAAACAAGTAAGGATTCTGAGGCCCTTACTTCTACTCTTCGGGCTCTATGAAACCTAGGAGGGTATTCCTAATTGTGTTCATATGACATTCCTCTTTCATTTGATCAAGAATATCTCCACACATAGATAATTCTCACATAGAGACTCAACAAATAGAATGTATCAAAGAAGTTGGCCGCTTCTTAACAAAAATTCATATTAGGAGCATAAGAATGGTAATGCTTAACATATTTGTCACCCATTTTATATAATTTGATTTAATGAATGGTTTGTTGTTGAATAGATCCACATAATGCAACATAATTACCTCACTTAGACTAGTGCCTCATCCTTGGAATAGAGTCAATTATAACATCTATATAACTTGATAGAAAATTTAATACATGACATTATTCAAAGCTTTGAGAATATTGCATTACAATATTCCAACATTATATCTCCACCATTAATTCTTACTAGCATCCTAGCACTCAATTTAATATAAACCTACAACTCTATTCAAGAATTTATACCAATTCTTTGAATCAATAAGCAAGAATAAAACCATACATCCATTGAAAACCAATAGAGACAAATAGGATAACCTTTGATTATATTATTCATAATCTATAAAACTAGTACATAGGAGAGAAAATGGTGTTGAACTTGCACTATTTTGTTCCATATTGCAAGTATTACTATCAAGATTACATATATTAGTTGACTTAAACCTATGAATCAACACTATAATGTTCAGTATCCTTTACAATTCTCTATGTGAGCAATCCTAGAACAACCAACCAACCTTTTTGAAATCCCATTTGTAAAGATATGGGAGCAAAAAGCATCAAGCCGAATTACAATTAAACTTTCATTTGACAATTAATTTCACTTTCATTTCAATGGTTCCTAGATAGTTATATTTGCTCATTATAAAATGGGGGGAGAATAAAAAGAAAAAATCCACATTGTTTGTTGAAGAAGACTAGCCAACCTTCCAAAATGCATCGTTTCTTGTTGTAGTAGCGCCGACATTCCTTGTCCATGTCGATCAAAGAAGATTCTCCATCAACACCCAAGGAAAAAACACACATATTAACCAAAAAAGGCATACTTGCCAATGTAACATTAGTGTCCAACACCTCTCGCTTACACTGGCCAAAAAATGTTTCCAAATCAGCAACAAAGACAAAAAACCATACACTTGATAAAGAGGACAAGTCCACTATAGTGGCCATGGTGTCATCAGAAACAAAATAGGAACTAGGGCACTACTCTGATTTGTTAGTATCAAAGTATGCCTACCCGCTCCATGTTCATGTTGAAACTGGAGAAGCAACTACCACTCCCTCATCATAATCCTCATATGACACTAGAGAAAGAAGGTAATGGCCATACTCAGGGTTAGTATCACCTTCATTGCTTGAAGGAGTATCAAAAACCTCTATGAGGGAGTTATGCCTCCCCATATAAGCCTTGTGATACTTATTTTTCTTCTTCTCTTCCCTCACAGTCTTAATCAATTCCTTCTTTCTAAACTTAACCAATTCTTCTAAAACAACCCTACTCCTCAAATTATAGGTGCTCTTGACAACACCTTGCACAACCTTCTTACGATTTTCTTCTTCTCCCTTGGTGCTTGAAGAACTCTTGGTATCTCAATTTCAGTTTGAGGAGCATCATCTTGAGACTCAAGCAGAATAAGTCTTCTAGACCATCTAACTAGTTGAGTTGACCCACTAGGCTTACTCATTTTGCAAAAAAATAAGACAAGGAAAAACACTCCCCACTTTGCAAACTAAAAATCACCAATCTATACCCCTAGACAAAATTTGTAGAAAATAGATCCAAACCCAAACAATTTCCACCAACTCAAATGATAATTGTAGACAATTAAAAAATTGGCTATCCCAAGAAATTGAAAATAGCAAGCCTGTTAATTCATAATTGGAACATGGCACTTATAAAAACCAAGTTACCAATGAATTCAAAACCTCTGCAATTAAAAACCAAAACTTACATGATTTTCCTCTAGCTCTAGACCAATCTCTTAATTCTTGATTAATGAAACTGGTGAGATAAAACAATAGATGATTCACATTAAGTAGAAAAAATAGGAGTGTGTAGCCATTAATGATCATGGAGAGCTTCATGTGAGTGAGTTGACAACTAGCCGCTCAACTTTAGATCTGGGCCATCGATCCCTTCACATTTAAAACACAATTGATGGCATTCCTCAGGCATCGCCCTTAGCTTTTACAACTTGTGCCTCAAAAAATGGTGATATCACCTCAGAAAGATGCCACATCTTCACCAAACTCCATTAGTCATCTCTAATCTAACAACCATCATGTATCACCACTCTGATCCATGCTCTTTCATTTAAATTGGCGAGGTACAAAGAGTCAGTGATGAGGAGAATATTTCTTAACATTCCATCACACATCACACATCTACCTTCTTTCTCCATAGTACTATCAACGATGAGAGCATTCAGCATGATGAAATCCAAATCATGGGATCAAAACCAACCCTTTTGGTAATATTTATATCCAATTGCTTATTGTTTCTTCATGTTTCAAATCCTATATTACATCAGCGGTAGGAGAGGAAAAGCAATGAAGCACGATAAAGCCACATGTATCTTTTTAAAAATCAAAGGCACATTTGAACTGAAGACCACATTGCTCATCGCCCATTTGAAACTCAAATTTTATAACAAATCCATGATGAGTGATGGAAGAAATTACAAAGAGCACCAAGGGCCATTGCACATTACGGATTCACACCACAGAACTTGAAAGTGATTGGAGATAAATGAGATTCTAGCGATAATGAAAGGAACACATGTATTATGTATCGCTAATGCGAAACTCAAGACCCATAACCTATCCACGATGAGAAAAACAAGAGAAACATTGTTCATCACTCATCGCTAATGTAAATTATGCATTTACAAAGCTATCTTTGATGAGTGATGAACAAAGACAGTAAACAAGACTTGAGTGAAATAATTTTGCATGTGTTCAAAATTTCTATTGAGAAAGGGGACCACCTAGGATGACATATGAAAAGGCCTTAGAGGACTTAAATCACATTATAGAAAATAATGCAAAGGCCAAACAAGGCCAATAAATCAACCTTATTAAAATAATGTATTTCATAGAACTAAGCACGAGGGGCTAGTAATTTCATGGATCTCGATAGCTCAAGTAGTCTTAACATGACAGGGAATAGGTGGAAGGGGTCAAAAACAAATTATAACACTGGCAAGGGAAAATAATAGAGGGTTTCTAGGAATGGCTTTGACAATAGAACACCCAAGGCATTGTTAGTTAACAAAATCCTAAGTCCAGACATTTGAAACTAGCCAAATTTTACAGAATTTATAAATGGAACCAAAATTTTTAGGCATTTCATCAGTGGCTTCGACTGGGGACACATGCCTCTTGCAAGCATGGAAATAATTCATGCCTCATGGTTAAGCAGACTGAGCAAAGAGAACATAAAACTAGGACTTGCCCGGACAAGGTAGGAAAACCAAACCAAAGCAAGCAAGATATGTCAATATGCACACAACTGTACAATGATGATCCAACTTCCATTCAAGAAGCCTCTTCTGATGCACAGGCTCATAACCTGTACTCTGCAACTTAATAGGCTTATTTTCAATTGGTGGCCCTAGGCCCCCCAAAACTTAAAACCATTCCTTTCCTCTGTCAAAGACATTATTTTCTGTCGTATGTACTAGACCAAAATTGTAGATATTTCCATGAATCTCCCACCAACTAATCCTGCTATGGTTGCTACAATCAACCATACTTTCCATGTACCCAAATCTTCCATTATCATTATGAATTTTGCTTGATTGAAAGTTGTAGTCAGACAATACTTGAAACCTACACTCTCTGTAATATATGACCCTAACTTGCTCATTAGCATGCGTGAGTAAAGGCTTATCCAATTGAATTGAGAAAGTGAAACATTCATAATCCATTTGATCATTTAGGTCATATGAGTTGTCGCCAACTTCAATTTTCACATCAAATAGAAAACCTTCATAAAAACTAGGCTTTAGACCTTTATCCAGGGGCATATTACTCGACTTTCAGGAGTCACATTGCAATTCCCCCTCTAATGAGTCAAAAATCAAAGGAGGATCACCTAAAACCTTAAAATCATCCCTTGGCCTATGCCCCATCCCAGGAAAATATTTATCTTATGTGATGAATAAGAAATGTTCATACATAGGCATATCTTCAAGTTGATGTTTACATTCACCTGAGAACTCCATACCAGACATATTGTCACATGCTTTGACAATACCACAACAACATGATCTATCAGAATCCATAATAGTTTGACCAATCTTCAATTCAACATTATCCATACCTTCCCAAGCATCAAAGAATATTTCCATTGCAGGTTAATTAACATAGTCTATTTCCTTCTTCAAATCATTGCTTAGATTAAAATAAGATATTTCAAAGGATGGCGTACATAACTCAGGATTGATGTGATCAATAGCAAGGCACTCAAGCGCACCATAAATTGATAGGTTTTTTGACTCAAATGTGCAAGACTCATTACAACTTGAACATCTCTCATTAGCAATTGAGTAGGTTTCCTCACTCTTTTCTTCAACAAATTCTTTGTTAAAAACAATCATGTCCATCTCTGCCACAAAATGTGCACATTCCATTTCTATTTCATACATGCAATTAAGAACATTACCCTTCTGGCTAACACCACAAATTCCATCATTTTTGACACTGAACTTAGGCTCAAGATGTTGAATATAGGCATTATTATCTTCAAACACCTCATCATTCACAACATTAGCATAGCTAATATCCAACATAATTGGATTTTATTCCCAGTATCCTTCACATAGGATTTGTCCTTTGACTTGTAAGGGAAAAACCTCATAAGCACTACTATTGTTACCTCGTTCAAGAAAAGAAAAGGCGCCTAGGTCATCCTCATAAAAAGACTCATATTCTTTAAAGAGATAATCAAGAACTTCACTCTCCTTATGATTATCATCAAAAGGAGATTCATAATCCCATGCATTGTATTCAAAATGTTCATTGTGAATATTCACACTTTCATTTTCAACATTTTGATTATCACTTTGTAGGGACACATCAACAACACTCATATATATACCAATGCCATCATTAGATAGATGTTCACTTTCTAAAATATCCTTTTCCATTATTTGGATTGATCTTTTATCTTTTTCAATATGACAACTACCACTATCATTTTGAGACCTCATCCTTTGTATATAATCATTCTTAGGTTCCTCAACAATCTTGATCCAATCCAATATTCGATCAAAATCATGAGGCTTCAATTATTTTGGTAAAGTATTAAGCCATAGCTCATAAATTTCATAGAATAGGTCAATACATACTAAGTCTTCAAGTCTCATTTTTTTTGGAATTTATAACAAGGTATCCAAAAAAAATGCTAACAATTCATATGGTGATTGTCCCTCATGCTTTTTCATGCTAGACAGTCTTTGAATAGAAATAATTTGATCAACATTACTTAAACTTTGTTAAGGTTCATCTTGAATCTACTCATGATTAACATGTTGTGATGTTGAACATATTAAATCATCAAAAGCACCATCCCTTTTGTCCTTAGGAATTTCATTTTCATAGCGTGTGTTAGGACAATAAACACTTGCAGCCATATATCCCTTAATTATTGAATATCTCAAGTTATTTTCAATATCTATGACAAGTTGACATGCATGATGCAATATTGTGGGCTCCTTATCTCTTAAAAAATATCTCATCTCATCATCAAATGCTCCTAGATACACAATAAGACACTTTGCATCACTCTATCACATGTTCTTAGGAATATCCCTTATTGCCTTTACAAATTTGAGATTGAAAGATGGGATTGACTCCTATTTATCCTTTTGAATCTTCATGAGTTTTTTCATTACTAAACTCGGATTTATCCTTTCACAAAATTTTTCTATAAAAGCTATCATGAAATCATTCCATGAAGTAATTGAACATACTAGAAAATATGTGAACCATTCTCTAGCATCTTCCTTTAAAGACTGAACAAAAAGTTTCATGATAACATCATCATGATTTATTTCATAATCTCCCATCAGATCCATGAATGTTAGAAAATTCTAAGATGTTGATTTTGAACTCTACCCTATAAATCTGGGAAAATGCTTCCTAATATCACTAGGAATTAGGTTTGGGAAACCTTGAATACCACTAAAGTTCAATGGTCTATACCTCTCAATAGAAAAATTCCTTTGATGGCATGGCAAAGGATGCATGCCATGATTGTTTCCACTTGATATTCCATAGGGAGACATAGGGGAACTATACATTTCCTTGTATCCCTACTCAAGCCTCAAATATCACCTTCACAGTTGATCATTCACTACCTTATCCCTTGAGTTAACCATGACCTAAAAGTGCACAACTCAATTACATCTATACCTTAGATCTTCTAATGGGAAGATTTTAAAAGTAAGCATACTTCTTCAATATAGCACAAAAACTTCAAATTACACCTTAGGAGTATGTAAAATTACCACTACTATTTCCATTTATTAGTGATCAATTCAATTAATAGGGAATCAAAATTTTCTTCAGAATACTTAATATGGTTTTCACACAAATTCATGCTACTTGAAAACCAAAATAGGGGAAAATACCTGTATATGCTTCAGCCACTTTGAATTATGCTTCTGATTGGAAAATTTTGCAGATCTGAAACTTTCATCAGGTTCTTTGCATAGAGTCACCACCTCCTTTTACACAGGAATGAACTTCAGCAAGATGAAGTTCCTTTCAAAAGTTGATTTCAATGTTAAGCTCTTTATATGTCACAATTATACCAAAATACCTTATATTTTGGAGTCCTTCAGAACTCTCTTTCCAGCTAATTTTCAGGGTATCTTCATCATGGGAGCTCCAGTCCAATTCATCTTTTCTCATCAAGTATTCATTCTAACTTTCTAGATTCTTTTGAATAATGCATATTGGTGCAAAGATCTTTGGAGTCGCCACCCACATCTAGTGAGAAATTATGAAAGTATTTTTTGAATTATGGTAGATCTCGATAGGATTTTCCAGTATCAAGAGAAACACAACAAATTCTCGCAACATTTATAAGAATTGACTCACCTGAAATCAATGCTAGAATTGAAAGATGAATTTACTAACCAAAATATCTGACAACAGAAAACTTCAACGACTCTTTAAAGAAAAATGATCTTCTATTAGGATTTTCTCAAGTCATTCCCCAGTAGAGTCGCCAATCTATTGGTGATTTTTTTAGAACCAAACTTGATCTTACCACTTACCTATGAATCTACCAAAATCCAATGATTATTAAGGGAAAGGATTGGCCAACGAACAAGTAAGGATTCTGAGGCCCTTAATTCTACTCTTCGGGCTCTATGAAACCTAGGAGGGTATTCCTAATTGAGTTCATATGAAATTCCTCTTTCATTTGATCAAGAATATCTCCATACACAAATAATTCTCACATAGAGACTCAAAAAATAGAATGTATCAAAGAAGTTGGCTGCTTCTTAACAACAACTTATATCAGGAGTGTGAGAATGGTAATGCTTAACATATTTGTGACCCATTTTATAGAATTTGATTTAATGAATGGTTTGTTGTTGAATAGATCCACAAAATGCAACATAATTACCCCACTTAGACCAGTGCCTCATCCTTGGAATGGATTCAATTGTAACATCTATATAACTTGATAGCAACTTTCATACATGACATTATTCAAAGCTTTGAGAATATTGCATTATAATATTCCAACATTATATCTCCACCATCACTTCTTACTAGCATCCTAGCACTCAATTTAATATAAACCTATAGGTCTATTCAAGAATTTACACAAATTCTTTAAATCAATAAGGAAGAATAAAACCATACATCTATTGAAAACCAATACAGACAAATAGGATAACCTTTGATTATATTATTCATAATCTATAAAACCAATACATAGGAGAAAAAATGGTGTTGAACTTGCACTATTCTATTCTATATTGCTAGTATTACTATATCAATATTACATATATTAGCAGACTTAAACCTAAGACTTAACATTAGAATGTTCAATATGCTTTACAATTCTCTGTGTGAGCAATCCTAGAACAACCAACTAGCCTCTATAACTAGCCCTATAATCCCATTTATAAATATGTGGGAGTGATAAGCATTAGACCGAATTACAATTACACTTTCATTTTGCAATTAATTTCACTTTTATGTCAAAGATTCCTAGATAGTTATGTTTGCTCATTGCAAAATGGGGGTGAAAGAAAAAGGAAAAACTCCACATAGTTTGTTGAGGAATACCAACTAGCCTTCCAAAATGCAGTGTTTGTTGTTGCAATAGTGCCAAATTTCCTTGTCGACGTTGATCAAAGAAGATTCTCCATCATAATCCAAGGAAAAAACACACATATTAACCAGAAAAGATAGATCAAAGAAGATTCTCCATCATCAGCCAAGGAAAAAACACACATATTAACCAAAAAAGACATACTTGGCAATGTAACATCAGTTTCCAACACCTCTCCCTTACACCAACCAAAAATGGTTTCCAAGTAAAAAACAAAGAAAGAAAACCATATACTTGATGAAGAGGACAAGTACTCTATAGTGGCCATGGTGTCATAAAAAATAAAAAGGGAACTGAGGCGCTACACTGATTCGTCAGCATCAAAGTATGTCATCCCACTCCACATTCATGTTGAAACTAGAGAAGCAACTACCCCTCCCTCATCAGAATCCTCATATGACAGTAGAGAAAGAAGGTAATGGCCATACTTAGGGTCAGTATCGCCTTCATCGCTTGAAGGACTAACAAAAACCTTTATGGGGGAGTTATGCCTCCCCATATAAGGTTTGTGATATTTATTTTTCTTCTTTGCTTCCCTCACAGGCTTAACCAATTCCTTCTTTCTAAACTTGACCAATTCTTTTGAAACAACCCTACTCAGATTATAGATGCTCTTGACAACGCCCTGCACAACCTTCTTACAACTTTCTTCTTCTCCCTTAGTGTTTCAAGAAGTCTTGGTATCTCAATTTCACTTTTAGGAGCATCATCTTGAGACTCAAGTAGAATAAGTCTTCTAGACCATCTAACTAATTGAGTCAACCCACTAGGATTACTCATTTTGCAAAAAATAGGAAAAGGAAAAACACTCGTCACTTTGCAGAAAAAAATCACTAGCCTATACCCCTAGACAAAATTTGTAGAAAATAGCTTCAAACCCACACAATTTCCACCAACTCAAATGATAATTGTAGAGAATTAAAAACCCGACTATCCTAGGAAATTGAAAATAGTATCCCAATTAATTCATAATTGGAACATGGCACTTATAACAACCAACTTACCAAGGACAATGACTTCAAAACCTCTGTAATTAAAAACCCAGACTTACATGCTTTTCCTCTAGCTCTAGACCAATCTCTTAATTCTTGATTATTGCAACTGGTGAGATAAAATAACAAATGATCCACATTAAGTAGAAAAATAGGATCTTGTAGCCATTAATGATCACAGATAGCTTCATGCGAGTGAGCTGACAACTAGCCACTCAACTTTGAATTTGGTTTGTTGATCCCTTCAAATTTAAAACATAATCGATGGCATTCCTTAGGCATTGCCCTTAGATTCTACAACTTGTTCCTCAAAAAATTGCAATATCACCTCAGAAAGCTACCAAATCTTCACCAAACTCCATTAGTCATCTCTAATTTGACAACCATCATGTATCGCCACTCTAATCCATGCTCTTTCATTTAAATTAGCGAGGGACAAAGAGTTGGTGATGAGGAGAATATTCCTTTAACATTCCATTGCTCATTGCACATATGCCTTCTTTCTTCATAGTTCTATCGGTGATGAGAGCATTCGACGCGATGAAATCCCAGTTGTGGGATCAAAACCCACCCTTTTGGTAATATTCGTATGAAATCACTTATCATTGCTTCATGTTCCAAAGTCTGGATTACATTAGCGGTGAGAGAGGAAAATCAATGGAGCATGATCAAGCCACGTGTATCCTTTTGAAAATCAAAGGCATGAAAGGTATCACCCATGTCAAAGACTCAAAATAGTGAAGGTACATTTGAATTGGAGACCACATCACTCATCACCCATTTGAAACTCAAAGTTTACAACAAATCCATGATGAGCAATGGAAGAAAATACAAAGAGCACCAAGGGCCATCATGCATCATGGATTCACACCACAGAACCCACAAGCGATTGGTGATAAAGGAGATGCCGGCGATAATGAAAGGAACACATGTATCGCATATCATTGATGCAAAACTCAAGACCCATAATCTATCCACGATGAGTGAAACAAGAGAAACAATTTTCATCACTCATTGATAATGTAAATTGTGCATTCACAAAGCTATCCATGATGAGCGATGAACAAAGGTAGTAAACAAGACTTAAGTGAAATAATTTTAGATGTGTTCAAAAGTTGCATTGAGAAAGGGGACTGCCTAGGATGAAGTATGAAAAGGCCTTAAAGGACCTAAACCACATTATAGAAAAGGATGCAGAGGCCAAACAAGGCCGATAAATCAACCTCATTAAAATAACGTATTTCACAGACCTAAGCATGAGGATCCGGTAATTTCATGGATCTTGATAGCTCAAGTAGTTTTAACATGACCAAGAACAGGTGGTAATGGGTAAACAATAAATTATAACACTAGCAAGGGAAAAGACTAGAGGGTTTCTAGTAAGGGCTTTGACAATGAAAAACCCAAGGCATTGATAGTTAACAAAACCCCAAGTCCAGAAATTTGAAACTAGACAAATTTTACAAAATTTAGAAATGGAACCAAAATTTTTAAGGGTTCCATCACATACTTCACTTCTATTCACTATCTTGCTCTCTTCACTTCACTTATACACCATTTTTCTTCTCCTATGCTATTTTTATTGCAGGTTATTGAAGCTCTACTCCATTGGTGTGGTTGTCTTTCTCTTCACCTTCCTCTCTCAATTGCTCAAGCACATAGAAAGGAGGGTAATATTTTTCTATTTACTGATTTGTATTATCTTGTTTGTAGAGTAGCATCTAGTATATATTTCTACTCTATGATTTATGTATATTCTCTTTATTTATTAATAATTTATATATCTTGTGCTATATTGGCTATCTATGGAGGTGAAAACACCAAAATGGGGGCTTGAATGAGGCAGAATCCAAAACAAAACCACAAAATTTTCTCATTGCTTTGTGTGTAGGTACAATATGTTCATGACGGGCTTGCATGTTTGTGAGGAGCTTGTAGGAGAACTTGACCTTTTGTGAGTTGGTCTTCTTCTTCCTTTTTATTCATCACTTTGTTACTTGAACAGTTTATCTTTCCAAGTTATAGTATTATTCTTGTTGTTTCCTATTATTTCATGCATTTCTTCATATTTGTTAAGCGATCAAACTAAAACTTTGAGGTTGTTTTCTCACCTTGTGAGTTTCATTCTCCAAACCCAATTCTATGTATGTATGAGATGACAACATGCCTCTAAGATGTTAGCAAGATGCACTGACATTTGCTTAATGTGCTAGCATCCTTTGGTCGAGAGCATGTTGGTGTGTAGTTTGATACCTCTGTGGTTTGCTCACTCATTTCTAGAAAACCTTTATCATAAAGCATAAAGAAAGTATAGTCCAATTTTTCCTTCCTTTTTAGCTTATTAGGTAGCTTGAGGTAGTTTATGGTAATTCACTCCCTTTAGGCTCTTGTATGTCATAGAGACTTGGGAGTAGCAAATGCCCTCCTCTACATTTTGGTAACTCGGCGTGAAATTTCTCCTTTTCATTTCTTTATGTCCAAAATTTTTCCCTCGGGTCTTGGGTGTGTCATAAATTAGAGTGTCATGAAGCTTTTATAAGCTTCACGACCAATTGTACAATCTCCATATTTGTTGTTAGGAGAATTCTTCATCATATAAGAATGAAATCTAGGAAGGTAACTTTTGGTCAAAGTGGTCCCTCTTTTGAGGAATTGGTTTCAAGGATATCTACTGGATTTTCTAGCCCTTTTGGGGAAGCTACTACCCATATTCCTACACCCCTTGCTTCTCATTCTACTTCTTTTGTGGAGGAAGATGTTTCTCTTGAGGTCCTTATGGAGTAGCTTCTTTCCCTAGGTAGAAGTCTCAGAGAGTTTGAGTAGTATTTGGAAAAAGATAAAATTCTTGCTTAAGTAGCCATTGTTGTCAATAGACTAAGAACCATGCTAGATAAGGATCATAGTGGTATAAAGTTTCTCCAAGGTCTTGTATACATTATGGATACCCATGTCTTGGCCTATAAACCTAACTTGGGTGTTACCCAAGATGTTAGTTCTAAGACCGCTACACCACAATTGGAAGTCTCTATGCTTGAAGTGTCAGTATATATGGTTGAGATGGTTCTTGTAGCTAACACCATCTCTATACCTGAGTAGAATCACACTTTCAAAGTAAACAATGTAAATTTAGGCTTCAGCTCTTCCACCCCTAATGTTTCAACTTTTGGTGGTAATACATGAATCCCTATTGGTCCTTGTGTCAGAATCTCTAATGGTATGGGGGATGGTGGCTCTAGTTCCTCTAGTCCTACATTGTGCTTTGATCCTGTCTTGAATTATTTATTACAAAACATGGGACAAATGTAGAACTAGTTGGAAAACCTATCCAACTCTTCTTTAGCTCAAACAATGTTCCAACCCTTCTTTTTCCATATTCCTTTGTCCATTTCCATCTTAAAAACTCCTATACCTTAGGGGATGGATATTCCTAAATTTAAAAGTATAGTGGTTGTGGAGACCCTTAGACACACATATTCATTCAATGTCATGTGCATTGAATTATTCCACCATGATTGTTTGATGGAAAAGGTTTTTCCACAATCCCTTAAGGATGCTACCATTGAGTGGTATTTCTCCTTACCAGATAATTCTATCTTCTCATTTGATTAGCTGGTGAATTAGTTCCTTAGATATTTCCAGGCTAACATTAGGCTAAAGATGGCATTCACTAATCTCATCCAATGCAAGCAATGGGACCATGAAAAGGTTACCAACTTCATTTATCATTATCAAGTGCTCTTTTCTCAAATTTCTTATCCCCTTCCAGACTTTGATGTCCAGAAGGTTTTCATCAGGAACTTGTAGAAATCATTGCAAGAGAAGTTTTTCCTAATGAAGTATCCTTCCTTTGTGCACTTGTTTACAAACTACATGACTACCAGTAGATGGTCACTCAGTTTGGGGGTTCAACCTTTCACTCTCGTTAGGATAAGCAATCAGTAGTGTTGGTTTCTAGTGATGGAAGAAAGAATAAGGCCATTGCAAACATGGTCTTTTGTCCTAAAGGAAAAAGTATAAGACACAACAAAACTTTTACAAAGTTATTTGAATCCTATACCAAAGTTCTACAAAAATTGTTAAAGGATAAAATTTTAACATTACCAAGGTTCCAACCTCTCTCCGAGCCTTATTCAGTGTGGTACAATCCACAACAATTTTTTCAATTCCATTGGGTACATGGACATGATACCAAGTGGTGTGTATTCCTATGTCATGAGATTCAAGATCACATCGATGACGGACTATCCATCTCGATGGGAGGAAGAAAAACTCTAACAAATATATGGCTAAGCCTAACAACAACTACAAATTTACATAGATCCATTTCCTTCTCATTCTACTAATTTGGTCATGTAGTCCTCTCCATCTTCTAAGATAGTCTTGTCTGAGTATGTGAACATTGTCTTGTTCATGTGTATGCATCCTATAGAGAATGTGAGTGCTATTCCTAACATAAATTTTACCTCATATGACTTTCATTTAAACAAGGAGCCCTCTCTATTGTATGTTCCCCCCTAGATTCATGGTAACATCATGACTACTTTTATGGTTGATCTGATGTGCAAAGTGAATGTGATAATGAAAGAAGCCTTCTTCATTAACACTTTTCATAAGATGAAGTATGATGAGTCATAGGCCACTCTTCATACTCATGACAAGCTTTCTATTAGCTCTATGTGCACTATTTATTTGTTGATCTTGGTAGGGCCTAAGGATGTAGATGTTACATTTGTTGTGATTCCAAAGTTTAACTTATTCAAGGCTAGGCTAGGTGTTCCATGGCTAGCCTCCATGAATGTAGTCACCTTTGTAGTCCACAAGTGTCTAAAATTCCCCCATGAGGGCACAATGCACGTTGTTCATGATACTGGTTATAAATCATTGGTGTCACATGGGGTCTTTTCTTTGAATCACTTTTGGCCTGCCCTAGTCGAACCTCTCCCCCCAAGGGAGATTTATTGTATTGAGCTTATGTTAAGTATAAGACTGGGGGCTTGAAACTGAAAGCTAGTTTTCCTATGTCTCTATATGTTATTTCTGTGAAGGCTTCTATGCTAGCACAATAATAGGCTGTATCTTTTGCCCCATCAAAAGGGAAGGAGAAGCTTGCTCTCACTCTAGAGCCTTCCCATTTTGTATCTTCTCAACCATTTTCTTCTACTTCCCACCCCATGATGTCATCCTCAATTCCTGGTTCTGTGCCTTGCATGGGAAGTGGAATGGTGCCTATGTGTTGGAAGTCAAAGCGTTAGGCTTTCTAGTTTCCTATTCTACCCATAGTTCCCTAATCCACCCTATATGGTAAGGGGAGGCATTCCCATGGGGTAATTCTCATGTCTTAGCCTTTGCAGCCTCTACCTATTCCTCCACCTACCTCTTGAGCAATGAATGGGAGAAGGCCTACTATTGAGGCATTTTTGTTTGTTTCTCTTTCTATTGTCATTTCAACTCCTATGCCTCCTTCTATTCCCACTTAGGATACCACCCTTCCAACAACAATGGTTGTGAAGGATGCTCCCATAGTGGACAAGCACACTTTGTCCTCTTCTCAGGCCATACCTTCTAATGCTCGTAGCTAACATAACCGGCTTGCACGTGAGTGCAAGCACCGATGAATTGCTCTATCTATAGATTATGCTACCTTTTAGATGACTAAGGAGGAGCTTGCTATCTATATTCATGTCTCTTATGTTTCTCCATTTGTTTGTGTCCTCTACTTTAGTTTCCATCACTTTAGTCTTGCTTCCGACTCCCCCTATGGGTCCAAATGTACCTCACCCCAAAAGGGTGCAGGTATTCATCGCTCTCTCAGCGGAGCCTCCACTCCTCATGTCCCTTCTAAATATTTCTCGTTTTTTACAACCTATCGACATGCCTAATACAAAGGTGGTGTCCTTTGTGGTTCATTTTGGTTCCTCCTTTGATTCTACTTCCTTTGTGGGAATCTTGCATCCTTTTCTAAAGCATAAGTTGGAGGGTGGCCTAACCTTGAGCAATGGTCATAAGAAAGGTTCTTTTTCTTTGGACTCTAGTTCTATTTTGGCTTGCACTATCCTTTTGACAAAGGCAACCTCCACATCATTGGAGTTTGTTATTGCCCCTTTTATTGAGGCTAGCAATGACTCTGAGTTCCTTGTCTTTCACCCACTAAGTTGACACAAAGCACTCTTGAGAAGTACATGTTCAACTCAGTGGATGATATATCCACTCTATCCTTGATTTTTCAAAAATTGATGACCTTCACCTCATAGGAGCTCGACGAAGAAGACCTCGAGAGGCCTTCTTCCTTGGATCTTGTTGCAAGAGAGTCAAGGGGTACTTCCCTTTCTATCCCTCCCTGGTAGGCTCATCCTCCTCCCCCCTATAATGATCTAGATTGGGAGCAAGACAATCTATTGGTCAATGAGGACTAGGGTGGTGCCTCCTACATCTGTAGATTAGTATTGTTTGTTTGTGTTCTTGATTTCTTATCTTTTTATGTTTTGGGATCCTTCATGGAGGACCCTTGCTACCCTTGTATGTACTTGGATACATGCATGGAAATCTATTGTACACTTCTTCTATTTGTGCCATCATTCTTCTATGTGTTGTAATCTTTCCTTTCAATATCAAGGATGATGCAAAGCATTGCAAGAATTTAGGCCTTCTTCCATGTTGAACCAATTTTTATTTTTCTTTGTATTCATGTGTCCTTCACATTATGATAAATTTGGGGATTGATGACAATTCATATATATTATTATGTATATCTATCATATCTATGGATAGTTCTGACCTCGAATTATCAGATCCCCTATCTCTTTATTTCTTCATCTCTTCTTTTCTACTTCATGATGTTGTGGTTCCATGTGTTGTCCCTTGTGTGTGTGACAACATACCATGAATACATCTCATCATGTATCTCATGCCACATTATCTCTTATATTTATTCTCTCCTTAGGATATCATGTGTTCCTCTATGTAGCACACACCATCCTAAGGGGGGCTATCATGCTTGTCTAACTGATTTTCAACAAGGAGAATTATTTCAAAAGGATTCCTTGGTGAAAAAATTATTTACAATGAATTCCATGAAAAAAGAATCCCTTGTTAAAAGCCTTCATTTTCCAAAAGGGTGCATTCTCTCAAAAAGGGACTCCTTGACAAAATTTTATTTCAAAAGGATCCCTTGGTGAATTATTTTGAAAAATTTCCTTTCAAAAAAGGAGTATTCTTTCTAAAAATGAAGTGTCTAAAAACTTTCCTTTCAAAAAGGATCACTCTTTCCAATGGATTCCTTGATGAAAGATATTTCAAAAGGATTCCTTGATGAAAAAATAACTTGCAAAAATTCTCATGTCTTTCAAAAGGAGCATCATTTTAAAAGGGTCCCTTGGTGTCTTGATATCTTGAGAAAAGGGTCCCCTATCGAAAGAAGACCTTCTCGAAAGCCTTCTTTTCAAAAGAATTCTTTGGTGTCTTGCAATTTTTGTCTTCTATTTGATATTCACTATCATGTGTCTTAGTGTATAATATCTTATATCTTGGCGTCTAGCTTGGGGGTAGCCTGACTATACTTGTATTTTTTGTGATTATCCTGTAATACATTTTTCAATAGTCACAAACCTATCTTATATCTGATCAGGTTGTGTCTTATGTTGTCTTACCTAATCAAACTATGTCTTATTGCATTGGTTTTTCTCAAATGGTGTCTTATTGTGTCTATTATGATTCACATTTTTACCTAACATGTTTGTCTATAGTTGACATGTTTATGGTGAGATTACAAGTAGCTTTGTAGGATTGAAGACCTGTGTCCTCTTTGCATCCTAGTGGAGCTCATCCTCTTACACATCATGGCATGCTAGAGTAAAGGACTACTTCCTCTATTATTTTGATATATTCTCTTCAATCTCTTTCTAGTTTAGCTCATATATGCATCGAAACATATGCTCGCTAAAGTGGGGGGAAAATCTAGTGGCATAAATTTTCACCTAGTGTAATTTCCCATTATATTACCTCATTTTAGCCTTAAAAGCTTGATAATGCAAAATATTACCACATTTTCCTTGATTTTCACATGTATCCTTGTCATTTTTTGTTAGTGGTGTAATTTCTATTAGGGATACCCACATATGCCACACAAACATTTGTGTGCCACACTAACATTTGTGTGCCACACTTTTATCTTGATGGGATTTTTGGGTCAGTGGATGTTGAGGCATTATGATTCCCTATCAACCTATGAGTTGTAATGTCCTTGAGAATATTGACCACCTGAGAACAACCTTTTACGTCCAAAAATAGCCTTTCAAACTTCATTCATTCCATTCCATTCAATCTATCTAGCTTCTAATACTTCATACTTCACTTCTATTAACTCTCATGCTCTCTTCACTTTACTTCTACACCATTTTGCTTCTCCTATACCATTGTTATTACAGGTTGTCAAAGCTCTACTCCATTGGCATGGTTGTATTTCTTTCTACCTTTCTCTCTTAGCTACTCAATTACATAGAAAGGATGGTAATATCTATCTATTTACTTATTTGCATTATCTTGTTTGTAGTGTAGCATCTAGATTATCTTTGTGCTCCACATTTTGTGTCTATTCTCTTTATTTCTTTATCATTTTTATATGTTGTGGTCTATTGGCTATTCCTGGAGGTGGAAACACCAAGACAACAATTTGACTAAGATAGAATCCAAAACATAGCCATAACATTTTCTCGTTACTTTGTGTGTACAATATTTTTATGAGGATCTTGCGGGAGAACTAGACCTTCTGTGAGTTGGTCTTCTTCTTCCATTTTCTTCATCACTTTGTTATTAGAATAGTTTATCTTTCCAAGTTATATTTTTCTTGTTGTTTCCTATTATTTCATGCATATCTTTATTTTTTTTAAACTATCAAACTAAAAATCTTAGGTCATTAGCTCACCTTGTGAGTTTCATTATGAAAACCCAACTCTCTGTCTGTATGAGACACTAGTGCACCTCTTAGATGTCAATGTGGTGCACTGAAATCTGCCTAACATGCTAGCATCCTATGATGAAGAGCCAATTTTCTTTAGTCTAAGATCTCTATGGTCTACTCACCCATTTCCAAAAAACCTTTGTCATAAAGCATAAAGAAACTAGAGCCCAATTTTCCCTTCCTTTTCAGCTTATTAGGTGGTCTAAGGTAGTTGAGGGTAGTTTTCTCCCTTTAGGATCTTCTGTGTCCTAAAGACTTAGGAGTAGTGAATCCCTTCCTGTACAATTTTACATCATTTGAAAATTCAAAACATACATATCACTTTTTGGTGATTCAAGTTAAAAAATTAGATCAGTATTGGTCGACTCCTTTATAAAAGTGTGACAATTTTTTGCTTTTACCCTGTAGTGAAATGGGAATGGTGTTGCCTAGAGAAAGAGAAGGGGCTTGGGATTGAAATATTTGAAATGGAAATGTATTCCAAAGGCTCTAGAAGGAAATGAGCCCTAAAAAGTACTTGTTAGAAGAAACATATTAGATTTTGATCTTAAATGTGTTAAATATTGGAGGAATTTGCACCAACATGATTTTCTATTCAGGAACTTTAGAGTTAAACCCTTAGGGTTAACAACTTTTACTATTATTTAGAAATCCTAGGAGTTTGCTAGAGGATTGTGAACACTAAACCTGCATTTTTCTCAAACAATGAAAAATATTAGCATTATTAGTCAATTTAAACAAAGCAAATAAAGCATTCCTATGAAATACCTAAACATGATAAATATGTAATCAAGCCAATAAGAGACCAAAGTAACCAATGAAAACATATAAAAAAATATTCAAACTCTATCCCATAGTGGGAATGGTGTTCTTTTGACATGGAAAGAATGCCCTTTCCCACCCCTTTTGATAAAGCTTCCAAGATGTGATGAAGTCCAATTTCCGTCAAAGATAATGATAGCAATTGGAGGATAATGACTTTGCATAAAGAAGTGGAACCATTTCAAGTAGAAGAGGCTTCTACTTATAGGACTCAAGGGTTTAAGAAGAGGTAAAATTGGTGAATGTGGGATAAAAAGGGAGCCAATAGGAATGTGACACTTGTCACAATTCTATTGGATGAGGATGGAGCACATTTTGGGGAATGTGTAGAGTAAAGGGGATGTAAGAGAAATAAATGAAAATGATTGAGGATGTAAGAGGATTAAATGAATGTGGCTGGATATGTAAGAGAATGTGGGTGACAATGTAAGAGAGATTAATGCCTTTGTAAGAGGCATTAATATTTGGGAAAAAAAGTCAAATAAGTGGAGTTATTGAATGAATATTCTTAAAGAATATTCCTTTGTGAGGGAAAATAGGTTAATTAGTTAATTAAAAGAAATTATTTTCATGTGCAAGTTGGTTAGTTGATCAGGGGTTTAGTTTGACCAAGGCTGAGTCAAAAGGTAGAGAATGGGTAATGATAATTAGGAGTTAATTAATTCAAAATTAATCAATTCAAAGGGATTAGGGTTTTTATAACATTTGATTTAAATAAATTGATTTATTAAATCAAATGAGAGGACTTTAGGGTTTTAATTAAATAAATTGATTTATTTAATCAAATGTGATGAGCATTAGTCAATTAATCTAATAAATTGATTTATTTGATTAATAGTAGAAATTGATAATTTGAGTGTTTACATTTTGGCCCTCTTTGAAGCAATGTAGTAGTTGCGTTGGTTCAAACATTGATGTTGCCAAGATCAAAATTCAGAAATTTCCTAATTTTTTCGGATGCCCTACTATTGCCCCAATGGAAAGAATTATGTTGGGACACTGCCCCCTCAAGAGATCAGGCAAAAAAATTGATTTTAGGTCGAGCTCACAATAAATATGCTTTATGGATGTATGGATGTTTATGTTATGAGATGCTTAGAGTAACAGATCTATATTATGATGATGATTCAAATGAGATGGATTAAGATGATTAGAATAACAAATCTATATTATCCTAAACAACTTAAATGATAATGCAAGTGAGATGATGAGATGGATGATGTTTTCCTATGATGATAATATGTATGAGTAGGCAAGATGGGTATGATGACATTTTATGAATGAAGGTAGATTTTTCTTAAGTATCATGATATTATGTTAGCGTGAAAGAGGATAGAAGAATGAGAGGGATCAACCCTTGATTTTGAGAAGATGCAAATTCCAACAATTCTATGAGTCGTCAAGACTTTATTAGATATGATGATGAGTGATGATGATGTTTGCTTATCTAGGGAGTGGGGATATAAATGATACAACTTTCCTTATGCTTGATATAACATATAGATACAATGCATCAAGGTATAGACAACCAAGATGGTGTGGTATCTTGTGCGATGGAATTTGACTCAACAAATAAATAGGAGTATCCTTGTTCACACCCATCATATGAAACCTTATTAGGATGTACTTCAAAATTTTTGAATATCTTAGACTGAAACACAGAAAGGAAAAGCCTAACAATGTAATAGTCAATGAGATACCCAAAACACCCTCCCTACAAGCTGAACAAAATTAGTATGACCAAGGTTATATTACAAGAATATCCAACAAGTATAGCAAACAAAAGGTAATGATCAGTGTCTCATTCCTTTCTCTATAAATCATTTTGATTAGACATCATCGAGAGGTCATTGGAACGAGCACAATAAGAAAAATCAAAAGAAAAGATCAAGTAAACAAAAAACAAAATGTTCTTCATACCTCTAGCCAAGACTAAACTACATTGATGTCTGATGTTGATGTCCATTGTAGGAAAGATACATCCTATGACATGATGTTATTAGATGATTGTGACACTAACGAGATGATGGACTATTGATACCAAGAGTTAACCAACTTGTTGACCTACTGACCTAGACTTAAGACCTTTACGTTCGAGTTTATACTTTCAATTTGCTATACTTGTCTTTGATTGTCTTGCCAAAGGTTGGAGATGATGATTGTTTATTGTGAGTGGGTGTTTATTGTGGGTGAAAGTGAAATGGTATGGATGATTTTGGGTTTTTTCAATGTTTTTGGTATTTTGAAATGTTGTGAGGCTGTTTTAGGATTTTTGAGATGTTTTACAAATGTTTTGATTTTCAAAATTTCCAATGTTTTTGTGTTTTCTAAGATTTTGACAAAGAACCTAACCTAAGGACCTATCCTAGGGGCCTCGAGGGCTGATCAAAGATGAGCCTTGCCTATGTTATACATGTAGAGACTGCATAGTTCAACTAACAAAGACTCATTTATTGATGAGATATGAATAATTGGACTACTAGTTTATTATGATGGACACCTAAAGGACCTAACCTAGGGGCCTCAAGGGTTGATCAAAGACCAACCTTGCCTATGTTATACATGTAGAAGCCTCGTAGTTCAACATGACAATGATTTTTTTGAATTTTTCTATTTTTGACTTTTTTTTGGATTTTGATATTTTTAGATGTTTTTGGATTTTCTTGATTTTATGAATGTTTTTGTATTTTCTCAATTTTATGGAAGATTTCAAGGATATACATGAATCCAATCCAACATAGGTACAAGGACATGCCCCCAACATGTTGTAATAGACTACTCCAATATAGGTGGGACAAATTGACCTTAGGAGTGTGCTAAGTAGTACTAAAAGGGAACATGATACCAATACAATATCAATCTATGATGCAGACATGGATGGGTGATGGAAGAAATATGGAATGCAATGTGAATGTGATGGAAAGCGATGCAAAACAAGCCAAAGAATCCATAGTGGATGGAAAGTGCTTATTTACATAAGGCACTTGATTACCAGGTTTTCACCAAGGTACTTGCCCAAAATGCCACCAAAGTGGTTTTCACTAGAGGACATTTTTTTCTTTACTATTTTCAATCCTTTTTCTGATTTTTTAGGATTTTGATATTATTTTTATTTTTTTGTATTTTTTGGATTTATACCTTGCAAGCTTATGAATAAATATTTTTGAGATGAAAGCTATTGATGGGCTCCTAGAGAGGCTCGCCTTCAGGTTTTGAAAATTGATATGCTCCTGATTTGTAACTTTCTGTGATGATGAAGGGTCCCAACAAATTTGGTTCGAACTTGACCTTGCTATCTAGATTTGGTACATTCTTTTGATTTTCCTTCAAAATAAGCTCTTCAACTTGGAAGGACCGACTCTTGATCTTCTTATTATAGCTCCTTTTGAGATGGTTTTGATAAACTTGCAAGTGGTTCAAAGCATCCATGTGTTGCTCATCCAATAATTCTAGCTCATTCAACCGTGACATCTGATACTCCTCATCAATAATAAAATTTTGCAATTATATCCTTAGGGATGGGAGCTCAATCTCAATGGGAAGGATGGCTTCTAATCTGTAGACTAGGGAGAAAGGTGTTGCACCTATAGGTGTGTGGATACTTGTTCGGTAGGCCCATAAGACTAGGTTTAACCTCAGGTGCCAATCACGACCAATTTCATTAACTATTTTCTTGAGAATTTTTAGGTGGTATTGTTGGAAGCCTCACCCTAGCCATTACCCTAGGGGTAATGTGGGGTGGAGAAGCGGTGTTGGATATTAAATTTTTGGCATTGCTCATGGACATCTTGGTTTTTGAAGGTAGTTCCATTATCAGAGATAAGGGCTTATGGGACATTGTAATGATAGATGAGGCAGTTCACAATGAATTTAAAGATCTACTTCCCTCTGATATGGGTCATGGGGATGGCTTCTATCCACTTTGTGAAGTACTCTATGGCGATGATAATTAACTTGTGTCCATTAGATGAGGTGGGTGTGATTTTTCCAATGAGACTGAGTCCCCATTGTGAAAAATTCCAAGGTGTGATGATTGGTGGGAGCTCTTGAGCTGGTGCATGGATGAGGTCTCCACGCTATTGGAATTATATACATTTCTAGACATATTTGTGAGCTTCTTTCTCCATAGTAGGCCAGTAGTACCCCATCCTCAATAGTTTCTTGGCCAAGGTCGTACCACTAGAGTGTGAACCACAAATGCCATCATGTACATCTATTAAGGTAGTCAAAGCTTCCTCGGGGTAAAGGAATTGCAATAGGGTTCCTTCGATACTCCTATGGTAAAGGGTGTCACTTAAGATGACGAATCGAGATGATTTATTAATGAAGATATTTTTGATATTTTGGGTAATGTTGGCAGGGAGGAATCCTATTTTCAAGTAGGTGAATATGTCATGGTACCAAGGGTCATCGGGACCAATAATTTCACATATGAACTCAGATTATGGTACCTCGAAAGGTGGTGCAAGAAGCTGCTCTACAAGAAATTCATGTTTATGAACATTCCTTGGGATATCTAACAATGATCCAATCATAGCCATAGTGTTAGTTGCTCTGTTGTTTACCCTTGGTATTTGTTCAAATGTTATGTTGATGAAGAACTCCTTGAGATCCTCTACCTTTTTTTATAGCGTAATTTTATCATCCTTAGTTTGATATTCATCATTGGATTGATTGATAATCAACTGTGAATCCCCATAGACCTTGAGTTCAATGATTTTCCATTGTATCACAATTTGAAGTCCTAGGACAAGAGCATTGTAATCTGCAATGTTATTGGTGCAAGGGAAAGATAACCTGTATGATTTTGGGATACAATCCCCTTGTGGTGTGAAGAAGAGGATTCCTGCTCTTGATCCATGTTGTGTGTATGATCTGTCAAAGTACACCTTCCAGTGGTTTGTAATGTTCAAGTTGAAAATGGACTCATCTAGAAACTCTGACACCAGTGGGTTCTCAACATATATATGTGCTTTATCCAATTGATCTGCAATCACCTATCCCTTCATGGCTTTCTGTTCCACATATTCAATGTCATATTCTATCAAGATCATGAACCACTTGGAAATTCTTCCTATGAGTGCTTCTTTAGAAAGAAAATACTTGAGGGGGTCTATCTTGGAAATGAGCTTTATCTAATGAGCCAACATGTAGTGATTGAATTTTTGTGAGGAAAACACTACTGCAAGGAAAGCATTCTCAATGAACGTGTAGTTTAGCTCATGTCCCACCAAGGTTCTACTAATGTAGTAACTGGCTCTCTCTTTCCTTGTTTCATCATGCTAAGATAGAAGAGCCCCATGAGTTGTCACCATAGTTGATATGTAGAGGATCAATGGTTTGTTCAAGATTGGTGGCATGAGGACTGGTGGTGTTAACAATTATTCCTTGATTTGGTTAAATACTTGATCATATTTCTTGTCCCATTTTTATGTCACTCCCTTGTGAAGGATGTGAGATTATGGGATGGTTTTATCTACCTACTATGCTATGAATCTTCAGATTGACTAAAGCCTTCCTTGTAGACAACTCAATTTTTTTAGTGTCTGTGGTGCTTCCATGTCAAGGCTTGCTTTGAATTTTTCCAGGTCTATCTCATTTCCCCTCATTGATATAATATATTCTAAGATTTTCCCTAATGTTACACCAAAGACACATTTCTTGGGGTTGAGTTGTACCTTGTGCTCTTCTAGTCTGTTGAAGATTGGGCCTAGTGTTGATATATGTTCTTGAAATTTTCTTGATTTGGCTAGTATGTCATCCACATAGTCCTCTATAGATTTGTGGATCATGTCATGAAAGATCAAGGTCATAGCCCTTTAGTATGTAGCCCCAACATTCTTTAACCCAAATGGCATCATATTCCAACAGTAGGTGCCCCATTGAAAATTGAAAGCTATTTTATGATGGTCATCTTTTACAATCATGATTTGGTTGTATCTTGAAAAATCCGTCCATCAATGATAGCATTTCATGCCCTGCAATTAGATCTACAATCATATCTATGTTGGGGAGGGGGAAATCATCCTTAGTACTTGCTTTATTTAGGTCCCTAAAGTCAGTATAGATTTGGATGCCTCCAGTGGGCTTGGAAACAGGTACTAGATTGGAAACCCATTCTAGATAATCAATGGGTTGGAGGAATCCTACATCAAGAGTTTCTGTAACTCAACTTTGACCAATAAGGCAATTTACAGATGCATCTTTCTCAATTTTTTTCTCATAGGTTTCACCTCTGGATAGATTACCAGATGATGGACCACTACCTCTAGATCTAGGTCTGGCATGTTGGCATATGTCCATGCAAAGTTCACTTTCCTTTCCTTTAGAAATACTGCTAGGTTTCCTGTTCCTTTGTCAAAATTGACTCGACATAGAAAGTGATGTGTGGGGTCTCTTTAGTTCCTAAATTTCCTAGGTTGCACTTTTTTGCTAGGATTGTTGATTTCTCTTGGTGGATGGCACTAAGGGGAAGATTGAATCCATCATCCTTTGGAACCTTAGAGAGGTTTTCATCATTGGATACGTCCTTTATTTTTACTATTTTTGAATCAAAAAGTACCACAATGTGGTGTTCACTTAAGGATCGAGATATTACTCTTAAATTTTCAATTTTATGACTAAGAGATTCAATCATTTCCCCATAGTATGCATTTGTGTCTAACTCAATGTTGAACCCTGCTTTGTGATATACATATGGTAGATTATCCCTTAGTCCCATGAATTTCAAGAGAGCCTCATCATTTTCAAATTTATCTAAGATTGGTGGTCCTCGTTGGTCACAGTCAATGAGTTGGGGGTAAATGAGCTTTAGTTCAGTGGTTTGGTTACTTGACTTGAATGACATGGTGGTGATCATGAAAGGAGAGGAAAACTAAAATAGCATGGGTAGATTTGAAATGAGATCTTGAAAGGGACTACTAAGCGATATGGGTACTGATAGGGAAGCTTTGACCATTTTAATAGAAGAACCTTTTCCAAGTATGGTTATCTTCTTAGGGGTACATCTGAGGCCAAGATTCTTAGGGCGCTTCTTAGAAATAATAAGTTCTAACAAGCCATTGTCATTTTGCTTGAGCTTCTCATTTTTTTTGTAGCCCTAGACAAACATTAATTGTAGACCTTTGTTGTTATCCTCCATGGGAAGATCAGGTACGGGTCTTTCATCTTGATATAATGGGCATGATACATCCTTTTCATCCACCACCTCTTTGCTTAGGTCTCCCCACTTTTTGAAGGTGGTGGCTTCTACTTTGAAGGTTTGAGATGTTATGTCGATTGGTTATGGTTTGCCATGAGATCTAGGAGATTGAGCTAACTCTCCTATCACAAAGGCACTCTTTTTCAATTTTATAGTCCCCATACCCATTATCTGGGATGTTTTGAATGATAGGTGTCTTTGTCTCAAAAGTGGAGGCTAAAGTGGATGGATCGACATAGGGGGATATGGGTCCCTCACCATTTTTTGGAACTTGGGGAATCTTGTAATATTTGGCATCTATATTTTTACAATAATAGAAAGGTTCAAGGTCGCTATGGATCATGACTTCTTCATTTTGGTAAGGGAATTTTACATATTGGTGGAATGTAGATGTGACAACTTGCATCCCATGGATCCATGGATGCCCTAGGAGAATATTTTAGGGGAGTTTAAGGTCAAGGACCTAGCAAGTGGTTTCCATGATTATTGGCCCCACTTGAATGGGGAGTTGGATGGTGCCTTGGGATACCTATTCTTGATCATCATAAGCCCTGATGGTGATACCTTTGCATTTTTCAATGAAATCCTCTAAAAATCCCAGATTCTTTATTAGTTGTAGGGTACAAATATTCAAACCTGCACCCCCATCCACCAAGACCCATTTGGATTTGTTCTTATGGACCAAAACTTTGAGGTGGAGTACGCAGTTATGAGATGGTTAGGTTGGGAGATCATGCTTTAAAAATGTAAGGAGATTTAGTGTAGTGATATGATAAACTATAGCTTGAAATTAACCTGCATCAAGGTTTGTGGGAATGGAGGATGCAACCAATGCCTTCTCTATGATGTTTGTATGTGTTGATGATATTTTAAGCAACTCCATGATGGAGATCTGGGTAGGGGTGTTTTTCAGTTGTTCCAAGATGCTATAAAAACTAGGGTTTTATTTTGGATTGGTGGGTGGTGCCTTGGGTGGTGGTGATGGTCCTAGGATATAAATTTTTCCACTTCATATGGTGACTCCACACTTGGCTCTAGGTCCTTTGGTATTGAGAACTATTACCCATTCATCCAATGATTCTAAAACATGGTCATAGATATGGTTCAAATTAGTGTAATTCTTTCCTTTTCCATTGTTATTCCCTTTATTGTGATCCAACATCAAATTCGTGTATATCTTGAGATCTTGATTCCCTGCTAGTTGTTCAATGGTTATAAATTTATCATTGATGTGATTTTGGATAAGATTTTTGAGTCTCATACAACTAGTTGTTGTGTGTCCCTTTATTTTATGAAAGTCGCAAAGGTGCTTCTCATTATACCATGGTGGTTTAACTTGAGGCTCTTGGTAATTTTTGTAAATAGGGAGCATGATGAGGTTTGCTTGCACCAGTTGTTGCATGCCAAATTCAATGGGTTCCTCGAGCGGTGTATATTTTTGGTTTGGTGGATATTTTTTCTTTGGGGGTCCCCCTTGAGTGTTCATGTTGTTTAAAATTTGATTGTTGGGTTGTTGTTGTGATGGGTTGGTTTATGGGGTGTTTTGTGTGTTGATTTGTGGTTGTGGGTATGTTTGTTGTTTCATATTCTGCCTTGGGGCACTAATAACAACCTTGGTGTCAATGACACCATCGTTGGTAACATTCTTATTCTTGGCCCACATGCAGGGTTTGTCATTGTAACTTGTTGATGATCGATTGTCTTGGTACATGGGTGTGCTACCTTGCATTGTAAGAGCCCTTTCAATGTTGAGTGATTTAGGGATTAGTTGGTCATATGTTGTGATGCATTCACTAGTACACAAACAATAATATATGACTAAATAAACTACTAAAAATTGTATATAAATGACTAAATTTAGTCACATGACTATTAGTGGTTTATTTGTAGTCATTCATAACACCACTAAATTTATGACTAAACAATTTTAGTCATTTATTTAGTCATTGATTTTAGTCATTAATTTGGTCATTGATTTGGTCATTGATTTAGTCATTTATTTAGCCATATATTTAGTCATTAATTTTAGTCATGTGACTATTTTAGTGGTTTATTTGTAGTCATAACACCACTAAATTTATGACTAAACTATTTTAGTCATTTATTTAGTCATTTATTTGGTCATTGATTTAGTCGTTAATTTAGTCATTTATTTAGTCATAGTAGTGATTTGTTTAGTCATATATTTAGTCATTAATTTAGTCATATATTTAGTCATTGATTGTTGTTAACTAGTCATTTATTTAGTCATGTATTTAGTCATATATTTAGTGATATATATAGTCATTAATTTAGTTATATATTTAGTCATATATTTAATCATTAATTTAGTCATGTATTTAGTCATTAATTTAGTCAGTACTTTATTCATATATTTAGTCATTATAAATCAAATCTAACTTAATTAATCCTCACAAATTTATACATATAAACTTCAAGTATCATAGATATTCAAATGTTAAAAGCCACTATGAAATGAAGACTAAAATGCTTGAACAAATATGATTGATCGAACAAAAACACAAACATATTACAAATCAAAAGGAGCCACAACATAGTATTTATGAGTGGAGAAAAAACCACTCTAAAAATTTACTTCATTAAGCCTCATTGGAAAATCAAAATCTCATTGGTTACATTCAATGTCTCAGTGACACTGTACAACTTACAGACACTATATAAATAAATACTCTTATTTTCATATACTTATACTATTTTCCCCTTCCTTAATTGTAGTCCTTTTGGAAGGGAAATGACCTCCTATAGGGGATTGACCCATTTAATCCCCTTGCAAATCCACCGCTTTCTCGCCACTATTGGTTTTAGCTTCTCCAAACTCTTCCTCATTGGTATTCACCTTTCACTTCTACAATTTGGAACTACAGCCTAAAAATAAGGTTTCAAAATTTGCACATCAAAAACTTAGAAAAGTCAAATACAAGAGAAAATATGTCATTATTTCTTTGCATGCTATTGTTTTATTAAGATAGCATATTATTGAATAATTAAACTAATAGTTGATTTTTGTATGAATGCAAGTATTCGTGTATATACCACACCTTGTAAATTTTTCATAGGTTATAAATAAAGGGAAACCTCCCCTAATGATTTTAACAAAAAGTATAGGATGTTGCACTTACATGAAGTATGTCCACTGGGTCGAAAGCTTTTGTGACCTTCCCTCATGACATGTTCATTTCCATTACACTCAACCCTCCCTATAATGTTATCAAATTTTTGGAACAACCTCATATTAGTTAGAAGGATAATTTGAATCATCAATGATAAAATAATAATAACAATAAATAAAGAGCTTGCCACCAAAATGATCATTAATCAAGAAGAGAAAAAAAATTAAGACAAAAGTTTACTACTAGAGGTTGATAAGTTGTTCTCAACTAATATGCCATCTGGAAAACACTGCAAAAAAATTCAGGTCAAGGTTGGTCAACTGCATCTTTCACAACATTAGTTACAACAACAGTTACATGTACTGAGAACAAAAGCCCTGTCATAGAATCAGATCAAGAATTTTAATTTATCAGTAGTTGTCCTAACTCAACTGAAATAGAAAACCATTTATAGAAAGACAAAATGAAAAGCAAATAAGAATATTACCTAGAATGGCATGGTGTAATTCATTAATATTTCTGTGAAAAAAATAGTAGATACAAATTACAATGGATGGTACAACTATTGCAAGTATTTGATAATGTTTAACACCCTTCTTGAGCACTTGATCCATTTGTGACCTAAGATGATTCACTATACTTTGGCTATCTTCTTGCTATATTCAAGAAACTAGAGAATATAGGTAAAATGTGCAACCTTGGTGTTAACATAGACCCAAAAATCAACTTCTAATACCATCTACAATCTGCACTTTCAAGGTGTAAAATTGGAAGTACCTTCAAGTTGATCACTCTCTTTGAGACTAATACTAGTCATTTTTGCAGTTGTTGGAACACATCAAAATTAAATAAATCAACTAAAAAAAGAATAGAAAAATAACCTAACACAGGCGTGGATCAACAACACTCTAATAACTAGTGTAATTAGGGTACCTACAACCATTGATAGGTCCAAGATACTTAAAATCATTCATGTAAGTGTAGAAATTTTTGTAACTCCCTCACAGGTAATGGTACATTCCAATCATCGATGTGGAATATCTCATTTGTTGTGTTTTGATATCATGTTAAACTATGGTCTATGGATTACAATATTGTAGGATATGCACAAAATGGATTTGTTGAAAAGGATTTAGAAGCTTTCAAGCAAATGCAATTGGCAGGTGTAAAGTCAAATTCCACAACCTTTTCCAGCATACTCCTTGCCTATAATAAAACTTATGAAATGGTTTATTCTTAGCATCATAAAATTGAAAACAAATGATTGAATTGAAGCAAAAAAAACAATTAAATAGCACAAAGTGAATGAGATGCGAAGAATTGTTATGATTAACATTTCACTTGGAAATTGGAATTGTTGTCCTGCTTTCACAATAAAGCAACATGTGAAAAGGGGTTCTCCTCATAAAAGCTTCAAACTCATCCATTCATGAAAGAATCTCAAAGCATTTCCCACAAATCACTACAAAAGATACATGACAAATCCTTACCATAAATCATGGATTTTGTGTTTTAGTAATGGACCATTTTTTTCTCAAGCCACACCATTTTGTTGGAGACTATAAGGAGTTGTGGATTCCTCTTGGCCAATTGAGAGTATGCTCCCATTTGAATTGAGACTAACCGCCATATTTTACAATATCAAATGGACCACCACCTTTTTTCTCTCTAGGAGAGGAGACCAAGGAGCATTTTTTTAGTGTCATGTCTACCATGAAATCCATGGGAGGCACCAATTATTATATCATAGTTACTGTAGACACCGAAATCTGGTTTAAGCCTGTAACTTCAATATTCTTAATAATTCATATTTCTTCCATGGTCATGATTAAATAATGTCAATTATTTAATTGATTCACTTTAACTTTAATTCTTCTATTAATTAAATAATCTTAATTATTTAATTGATTCACATTTTCTTTATTCTATCTCATTAATTAAATAAACACTTTTTATTAATTATGTTACTAATTAACCTTATCGTTCTTGTCAAATTAAATAAAATATTTTTTAATTTACTCTTTATCATACTTCAACTATAATTAAATAAATTCTTTATTTATTTAGTTATTCATTTAATCCCTTCATCACTTAATTAAATAAATATTATTTATTTAATCATTCTTCCAATATCAAATCTTGAATTAAATGAATTATTTAATTCATAAATCCTATTTTAACGCATTTCTCTATATTTAGATAAATTGTGTGAGTTATCTAAGTAATCACTTTGACTCAACTCAACATCTATTTTAATCACTCAGTTAACTCTTGATTTAATGTCCGAGTGGCTTTCTCGAGTAGTCTCTTTGTCAAATCATTCAATTGTCCAGTGCTAACTCAATTGCGTGTACATGCGGATTAATTAAATATTCTTATTTAATTAATTAAACCTTGTGCGTGCATTTGAACAAGAGTTGCTTTAATCCATCTTTATCTTTGTCATGCAAAGATAATTCTTCTACTTTCGAATACCAAACTTGAAGATTAAATCATTTATTTAATCTTTAATTCTATTTCTAATTTGTATCACTCATGTCACTACTGAAAGTTATCATAATGCATGACTAATCAATCGATCTCAACCGTCTGTTGATCTTTCAATCCTGGCCTATCATTCGAATAATCAATTTTCTATAAATTGATCTATTCTTCATCATTCGAATCTCTCTCTCAAAATCTTAGGACTTTTTAGAGAAAATATCTTGAATCTTCGATGTTTTGCTAAATCATTATCATAGGCTATACTTGCACAAACCTTGAAAATCTAAGGGCAATTATACTACAACGGTAAAATGGAGAAGGGCAATCGAGATGATACATGGAATTACCTACATATTGGGTGAGATTGTTCAGTTTTATTATGTTTTGACTTTCCTTTGTTCTTTGTTGCTTAACATTAGATTTCATTTAGAGTATTAGATTTAGATTGCATGTTTGCTCTGATTTGTTTCTTTTGCATTTTCTGGAGGTTACATTTGGTGAACCCGATGTGAAGACACCATCTTCACGAATCCGGTGACTTTTAGTTCATTTTGCAGGTTTTTGTATGGAAGTACACATTTGCTTGATGAAATGCCACAATTGACATATGAAGATGCATCAGTGTGATAAAGTGACGCAGTTGACTTTCCGAACCACATTTGACATAAGAAATGACGCATCTGTCATTTTCTAAGCCGCATTGACTGGTGAAATACTGAGACACATTTGACAAAGAAAACGACGCATCTGACTGGTATATTTTAGGATTAGATTTTCAATTTACATTTATAGTTTCCTTTTCATGGTTTTGTTTTCACTAATCTTCTACTTTTAGCATGTGTCTTGAGGAGTTAATGAGTTTTTGCAGGATGATTGACGAAGACAATATTGAAAATTACTAATGAATATTTCTATAGAATGCATGTTGAAGACCCTAGTTAATTCTTTGAAATAGATTGTTTGGTATTGTAGAAATCTTTCGTTTGGTTTAAAATTAACAAGTGTCTACTGTGTTTGGTGTGAAAGCACAACTGTGTAATTACCCTCAGGATTTGGTACATCAAAGTATCCTCCCCCCTTGCACATCCGTGTGATCCTGGGTGTAAAAGAAATGATTACCGACTCTTGAACTTGGGCCTATTCTAGTGGGAAAAAGTACTCACCCCAAGACGACCCAGACCGGTAGCACCCTGAACGTGAGGGACTTCCAGCTGGTATATAAAAGTGGATTCTTGGAGAAAGCCCAAGAATCACATGTATGGTTCCAACGAGATGGATCTGAAAGGGGACTCTCACCGCATGGATCATGCCTTAAGAACGGAATGCCCGTATTAAACACCTTTTGTTTTAGAGACCAACCATTTTTTGGCCATTGCTTAGTATAGTGCAGTGTACAGTATCATGCTCGAAGACACTCACTATTGATCCCCTTGAGTAGAGATAGCAATTCTTGGGAAGTCATTACCCAAAGAATCTGAAGTTAGTGTGCTCGACTGACGTTAATGAGTCATGGAGGGGAGCCAATGCCACCAAACTTCTAAGCTATCTGCTCTTGAGAAGGAAAGGTGTTATCACCAATCTAGGGTATATCAGTGGGCTATACCAAGTATACAAACCCTTGGCCTATTGGTCTAATAGAATTGTACTTGTCTGTTATAAAATTACAAATTCTTTGAGTCCAAATCAAATAGAAAACACTTTGTCTTATGATTGTCTTTATTTGTCGGAACTTGATCACGGAAAACAACGTCGATTTTATATCCCAAATCACTGAAAACACAAAGAGAGTTGTAACTGTTCACCAGAAGGTCACAATTGATTTTTAGAGTTGCATCTTCTAGATTAGCTTGCATTTGATTTGTGAAAAATCACATATGTTATATTTTGAGTCACAACTATCATTACGAGTCGTATCCGTGATAAACTTAACTGCATCTTCCAGATTCAGATACTGAACATTTACCAGAAACTCATAATTGATCATCAGAAAACCACAACTGTGAAACTTAACTGCAACTAGTAAACTTAACCGCATATGTGAAATCCTGTGATGCATTTTCTTGATTAGAAAACTAGAATTCAAGATCACTGTCCAGTCAACATGGTTATACCAGTCTTTCAGTTGTCTTCCCACAAGCAAACTTTGAACATAAACATGAAATGATTTGCTCAATTTTGCATCCTTTAAGTTCATTTAGTCATTACCATAGTTATCTTGATTCTGAGTTTTACTTTCATTTTTGAGTACGTATTGCCTTTAGATTTAAACTTCTAGGAAGGTCACTTTTGCAAACTTTAGGATAGGTCCATCATCTATACTCTAGAAAGATCATAGCATCAACGAAATTTGTCATTGAACCTAGTCCTATCATCTTATCATTTTTCCTATAGAAAGTCCTCCTAGCTCATCAGTCTAGTTAGGAAACTCAACTTGTCTTTGATCCTTGTCCTACATTGGTTCCTTGACTTAACTAAATTTATGCCTTGGTTAGACTTTAGGTAGTTGGTACCCTCATCTCAGGTTTACAAAATTGATTACCTTAGAAGTTTGCTTAGATTTTGCATCTTTGGATATTGTCATTTTTAGAGTAGTCTCATCCTAGAACATTCCTTATTTTGCATTCAGAATATCCCAAAAACATAGACTAGAGTCATATTGTCCATAGGCGTAGATTTGCATACCTTGCATATTGAGCTAATCTTACATGGCTGAAACTAGGTCTAAGAGAAGAGAGAGAGAAAAGATGTCGAACCCAAATGAATTCATCAATCTATTTTCCTCAAGACCTCATAAGACTCTATTAGACAAATTAACCACTAGAAACACTCAAGGTCACATTACAACAGAAGACATAGAGGCTACCGCATAGGACCCTGAGTTTTCCTCTTTTGTAGATGAGTACCTAGCAAATGATCGTCAACGATACTTAGCCAAATTGCTAGTTGAAGGCGCTACCTTACCTACAGGATTTGATATTAGCACCTTACAAACTCAGCCTACACAAGGGATAAAATACAATGAATCCTAGTACTACTATACCTCAAGTTAGCACAACTATGCCATTTGGCACACCTACACAAAGTATGAAAGTCCATACGTCTACATTTGGTACATCCGGTATGACATTGGGATTTAATTTCACTGTAGGAGGATCATCATCCACTCCCTCCGGTCCTCTTGTTGGGAGTTAAAGACCTAAAACATCAGTGTCTACACCATATGTTAGTTTCACAAGCATAATATCCTAGTCAACAGCCATACCTAATGCCAGTGTCATGAGCACCATACCACAATCGATGGCCATACCTAGTGCTCAAGTCACTAGTACTATACCATGGATTACACAAACAAGAGGCATTCCTTCATTCCAATATGGCAATCATAATCCATCTTCCTAGATCGGTAGTCAGAATATATTCACACAGATTCCAAATCAGAATCCATTCTCCCAGATGGGTACTCAGAACCCATTCTCCCAGATTCCAAGTCAACAACAATTTACTCATATTTTGAATCAGAATCCCTTCTCACAGCATGGTACCCAAAATTCGTTCACACAAATCCCAAGTCAAAACCAATTTATGCAGATTCCAGACTAGAACATGTTTACTAACATTCTGAATCCAAACCCACCTCAAATACCAATGTTCAATAAAAACCCATCACAAGACCTTGGATTTTAGAATACATACACAAATCTGCATAATCCACCTAGCACATCATTGACCCAGGTTGACGTCTTGCAAACACAAATTCATGCACTACAAACACAAATGGACAACATGGCAATGTCAACTAAGAAATCCTTTTCAACAAAGAACATATGCCCATTTCCCTTTGATAGATCATTGTACATGACCCCTTTCCCTCATGGGTATGTCATACCAAATCTCCCTAAGTACAATGGTAAATGAAATCCAATAGAAAATATAAGGGAATTTTCTACCATATGCATAGATGTCGCTTATGACCCCACGTATCTTATGAGACTATTTCCAAGAAGTCTTGTAGGGATTGCACTAGAGTGGTTTTCAAGTCTAGACTATGGCATCAGATCTTGGGGTGAACTGGCTGAGAAGTTTGTTGAGCAATTCTCCTTCAACATAGACCACAAGATAAATATAGCAACCTTGTGTCACACAACATAAGACGAAAGTGAAACATTTATCGCTTTCTTCCAGAGATGGAGGACTATAGCTAGCCGGTGTCCTGTTGAGATACTTGAAAAAAAAAAAGTTACTATGTTCCAGGAAAATCTTCAAGCGAAACTAAGGAGTAACTTAAGGGTACATTGTTGTACATATTTTTTGGAACTAGTGGAAAAGGGGGTTATAATAGAAAAGGATCTCATTGAAATAGGCAAACTTAATACATCAACATCCAATATAAATCCAATCATGCAAAACACCCCTAATGACAGAAACAGATTTTGGTCTCGCAACAAAAACATCACCAATGATGGGGTAGTTGATGCTAAAATTGTACAAGCAGGACAAATCACATTCCAAGGACCTAACAAGTCTACCAACACACTTAATTTTGTCAATCAACCTCCCAACATGGTCCAAAATACTCAACCTTCATAACAACAAAGGAGGTTTCAAAAAATGTGAATTCACTCCCTTAGGGGAACCCATAGAGTCCGTATTCAAGCAATTGTTACAACATAATCTTGTACAGCTACAAGAGCTAAGACAATACAATCCAAGATAATTTAAACTAGTTTGGTGGGATGACAATGCCTTTTGTGATTATCATAGAACTAAGGGACATAATCTACAAAATTGTCACTAATTGAAAAATATCATACAGGATCTTGTCGAAAGGAGAATAATTGAAGTTGGTGGACAAAAACCAAAGTCATCAAACACTGATCATCAAGTCTTTTCTGATCCGCTACATGACCATGGTAAAGGAACTGTTCCTAGTTTGAGTACTAAGACCAATATGTCAGCCAACTATGCTAGTATCAAGCATGATTATAATAGTAGAAAAACCATTCATCACCTTCATGCCACCGATGAGAATATCAATACCATTACTATCAATACAAATCTCGAGTGTGTAGTCAACACTCGTCGTACAAAGATCACTATCCAAGGTCCTCCATTGCAACAAACACCACAACCTTCCAAGTCACAATATAACCTACTTGACTAGCTGGGGAAGACCCTAGCCCAAATCTCAATCTTGGAACTATTGCATATCTCTCCTGAGCATCGATCCATTCTAGATAAGGCTTTACAAAACACCACGGTCCCCAATGATCTTGATGTCAATCATTTCTAGGAAATGGTGGGCTATTTGACCAATAATCATGATTCCATGTTTTCTCAACAAGACTATGCAACTGAAAAGACAAACCATAATGACCCTTTACATCTTGAAGTCCTTGTTGATGACACCAAAGTTAGACGAGTTTTGGTAGACGGAGGAGCAGGGATAAATCTATGCACTTTAAAACTTATTAAGGCATTAGGTTTCTCAGAAGCATGCGTAGACACAACCAAAAGTATTGTCATTAAAGCTTATGATGATGAGGAGCAAAAATCAAAGGGGGTGGTAACACTTCCTATCAGAATTGGTCCTGCAGTAATGGAGACAAAGTTCCAGGTCTTCGATCTCACCCTACCTTATAACCTTCTGCTAGGAAGACCATGGATCCATGCCATGAAGGTAGTCCCTTCCACATATCATCAGTGTCTCAAATTCCCTTACAATGGCACTAAAATAACTATAGATGGTGACCTAGATCCATTCCAATATTGCACAAATCTAAAAGAGATCCCCCAACACCAAGTGCCAGTAAATCAAGAGGCTTCATCATCCAATCCATCTTCCAATGTTGATCCATCCACACTCACTCGAACATCTATTTCACCCTCAATTCCTACCACTCCTAGGGTTGAGATCCAAGACAAGGGTTGTGGAGAGTATTACATGAAGACATCTTATTGTGTTAAGCCATCTAATTCCTCCTAAGTCAGATGGTTTACCTACATCAGATAGGAGACAATCTATGGTCACTATACACATTCCTCCCACAACAAATTTTACTAAATGGGCTGAACTAAGCAAAGAGGCCATAGATATAGAAGATGTCACTTCCTAGTTTTACAAGGAAGATAATGCAGAACCTCTCTCACTTGCTCACATTCCTATAGATCTATATGGGAAAGGTTTCACAATCATGCAGAGCAAGGGATATAATGGAAAAAATGGTTTAGGCTTAAACCAAGATGGGAGGATTGAACCAATATTTATTTCTCAGTGGCCAAAAGGCTTAGGGCTAGGGTTTCAACCGGTTCAGATTGGCATTCCTAGTACCACATAACCCTTAATTGAGGAAGTAAGTGCTTCAGAAGATATTAAGACATCTCATGAACCATTAGACCAATATCATTGTGACTCCCCTAACTCCAACGACTATGAGTGGGATTCCCTATCCTCTACCTCTTCCATGGACCTTGACAAGCTATTTAGAGAACTTGACTTAATGTTAAGATCCTCACCAAATCCATTGAATTCCTATCCACCTAAGAGTATGAAAAAAAAGGAATGGTTTAAACACTACTATTGGGAATCACTTGATCCTACCTCTTGGCAACCTGATCCATCTGTTTCAGATAACCAAACCTTGGCATTAGGCCCACCTATCAATCCACCTAGGCCTAAACCTAAGAGCAAACATGACTTAGTACAAGACTTTTGTGACCATATGAATAACTCAATCCTTACCTTGATCCCATGGAACTTTGATAACTCCGACAATGACATGCCCTTAGTTTATTCCCAACTCATTGATTGGGACCAACAAGACACACTCGTCTTAGACATTTTTGAGAATGACGAAGCAATTGCTAAGTTCCTGGGATTACGAGAAGGCATACCTAACGGTGATCACAAGGTTGGTTTTACCATTGACTTGGACAAAAAAGCATATTTTGGGGAATCTGTTCAACCCTCCAGTTGCAAAAATGAGAAAAATAATAAACAAGATAAAAAGGATGAGTCTTTAGGTGAAAACTAAAAGGAACCTTTAGACAATGAAAAAGTAAAAAGAAAGGATGCATTTGAAGGAGAAAACCTCTCTGAGGCACCTAAGGATGGAGGTTTGAACATTCTCCCCATTGCATAGGAAAAGTCACCCATGCTTGTTGAAGAATCAGTAGAAGTCAACATAGGTACAAAAGAGAATCCTCGACTGGTTTATGTTGCAACATCATTGACAACAAAAGAGCAGCCCAAATTCCACAACTTCTTTGCATAGAGATAGATAAATTTTGCCTGGTCCTATGCAGACATGCCTGGGTTGGATCCTAAACTTGTTCTACATCACTTACCCTTACAACCAGGTGTCAAACTAGTGAAACAAAAATTGAGGAAAATGCATCCACAGATTGCTTTACTAGTCAAGGAAGAACTCAAGAAGTTGTTAGACGTTGGTTTCATTAGATCAATCAACTATGCAGATTGGATTTCCAATCTTGTACCAGTCACCAAACCAACCGGGGGCATCTGCATCTACACCAATTTTAGAGATATCAACAAGGCTTATCCTAAGGATGACTTCCCTTTGCCTAACATAGACATGATAGTTGACATGATAGTAGGATATGAGATGCTGTCCCTCATGGATGGATTTTCTAGATATAATTAGATCAGAATTGCAACTGAAGACCAACCTAAGACAACTTTCACTTGTCCTTGGGGAACGTATTGCTGGAATGTTATGCCCTTTGGACTCAAAAATGCTGGAGCAACCTATCAACGTGCCATGACCACTATCTTTCATGATCTAGTACACACTCTTATGGAGGATTATGTCGATGACCTTATAGTTAAATCCAAAAAAAGGGTAGAACATTTACATGTTTTAGATAGGATATTTCAAAGGCCGGAGAAGTATAAAGTGAGACTCAATCCCAAGAAATATATGTTTGGAGTCAAGTCAGGAAAGCTTTTAGGCTACATCATTTCTAGACGAGGCATTGAAGTGGATCTGGCCAAGGTAAAAGCAATCATAGACATGCCTCCACCAACTAATCTTTGTCAGCTAAGGACATTACAAGGAAGAATGCAAACCATTAGAATATTTATAGTGTAGTTAGTAGATAAGACATATCCTTTTCAACATCTACTCAAGAAAGGGGTACTCGTTGCATGGACAACTAGGTGCGGCAAGGATTTTCAACTAATTAAAGAATATTTACTCACACCACCAATCTTAATGACACCTGTTGAAGGAAGACCATTGATTTTTTATATTACAACAACCCATTCATCACTCAGAGCATTGCTTGCACAAAATGACGATGAAGGTCATGAAAGGGCAGTCTATTATATCAGTCAGACTTTGGTAGGTTATGAGCTCAACTATAGTACCATTGAATGTGTCTGTCTTGCAGTAGTATTTGCTACCCAAAAAATAAGGCACTATATGCTAAACCATCAAATGATGTTGATTGCTAAAATATATCCTTTGAAGTATCTTCTTAGCAAGGCAGCATTAACATGGCGACTGGCCAAATGGGTTATGATACTTAGTGAGTATGATATCCAGTATGTAGAAAGAAAGGCTATTAAAGGACAAGTCATTTTATGATCAGTTAGCCAATGCACCACTGCAAGAAAATCACCCATTAGTTGTAGACTTTCCTGAAGAGTGTATATTCACTATCGACACAAACACAACATGGAAACTATACTTTGATGGCTCACATACAAATCATGGCTCAGGGGCTGGTATACTAATTATCACACCATAGGGTGATTCCATCCCTAAGTCATTCAGGATTGCATTCCCATGTACTAACAACATAGCAGAGTATGAAGCTCTAGTGATAGGGTTACGCATGGCAGTCAAGTGGAAAATTAAGAATCTATAGGTATATGGTGATTCTCAACTAGTAATCAGACAAGTAAATGATGATTATAAGACTTAGGATGAGAAGCTTGCTCCATACAAATGCATGGCTAATAGCTTCAAAGAGTACTTTGACAAAGTCAAATTTCATCAGATACCTCATGTTTTAAATAGGGTAGCAGATGCTATGGCTACAATTGCATCACTTCTAGACATTCCTAACAACATGCCTAAGTTTGAGTTTTTGGTAGAACAACTTTTGGTCCCAGCCTAAGATATCCCAGATTCTAAAATGGTGTGTGACATTGTTGGTCTTGATTCCTTGTGGTACAAAGAAATCTATGACTACCTTCATGCCGAATTCATACCCACTGGCCTGTCAAAAAACCAACATAGGACATTCCTTCGAAAGTTAGCCAAGTATACCATCGTCAGAGACACCCTATATAGACGTGCCTTAGATAATACCCTATTGAGATGTCTTGATTCTACTAAAGCACAAGCAACCTTGCGTGGGGTGCATGAGGGTATATGTGGTTCCCATTCTAGCAGTCCTACCTTAGCCAAAAATATTATGAGACTGGGTTATTATTGGCCTACTATGGAAAAGGACTCATATGTCTTTGTAATGAAATGTTGCCAATGCCAAGTTCATGGAGACTTGATACATGCACCAACATAGGAGCTTCGTCCTATAACGTCACCATGGCCCTTTGCCCAATGGGGATTCGACCTCATAGGTAAGATCCACCCCACATCATCTAATGGCCACAAATTCATTATCACTGCCACCGAGTATTTTACGAAGTGGATTGAAGCTATTCCTATGACATACATTATCAGCACACAGATCTCTAAGTTTATTCTGAACTATATCATCTATTGGTATGGTGTCCCTCAGTCCATAATCACGGATAACAGCTGCCCATTTAAGAATCAAGAAGTCTGCCATCTTTGTGATGAATTTCATATTCAACATCACTTTTCCACTCCATACTACCCACAAGGTAATGACCAAGCAGAGGCATCTAACCAAACCATCATTAGAATCCTCAAGAAGACTATCAATGATGTTGGCCATGACTAGCATTTACAGCTTAATCCTGCCTTATGGGCTTATCGCACAAGTATCTGTACTCCCACTGGCGCCACTCCCTATTCACTAGTATTTGGTTATGAGGTTATTCTTCCTATTGAGGTCGAGATTCCTTCCCTAAGGGTATCCTTGAAAGGCCACATTGATGATGAAGAGTACTGAGTATCGAGACTCCATGAGCTAGAATTCCTAGATGAGCGAAGACAAAAGGCACTAGACCATCTCCAAGCATATAAAAATTGCCTTCGTCATAGCTATAATAGGAGGTCTTGAACAAAAAATTTGACATTGGTGACCTGGTTTTAATGGAGAACCCAAAGAATCAAGCAGAAAGAGACAAACTAGGAAAGTTTGAACCAAACTAGTTAGGACCTTATATTGTTACAAAAGCCTTTAGATCAGGAGCGTACCAACTCTCTAATCCTAAAGGGGAACCATTGTCCTCTCCAATCAATAGTCTTCACCTGAAGAAGTTCTACGCATAGATTTTGAGTGCCTTGTCTTAATTAGCAAAAATACAAAAAAAAAAATATTACCAAGGTGAAAACCTGGAAAACATGCGTCTTGGCAACACCAAAAAAAATTAGATAATCCAGAAAATAGTAAAGGACAAATAATTCGTCCAATAGTGAAAACCACTTCAGTGGCGCTTTGGATAGGTACCGTGGTGAAAACCTGGCAAACAAGTGCCATGTGTAGTTGACTCTGATCCTTTGTCTACTATTATTCTAATCTAGCTTATCCCTTAACATAGTCCACTTCCCTGTACATAGTCCACATCCCTGTACATACACCCTATCCTTGTACATATTACCTATCCCTATACATATCATGTATCTTTCCCATCCATCGCTTGTACATACCATTCGTAATAAGTGGTAGTCTTTCCCATAACCTGGAACGATTGACATCGTGGGAATTTCATACCCTCCCATTTTAACCTATTCAATATCAATTGGTCTTATACTTGACTGGGGGAAAACACTTGACGTGTGTCATATCGGTTCTTACATTGGTTGTATTGAAGACGTAAAACCATAGAAAAATCCAAAAACATCAAAAAACTTCAAAATGACAAAAAAAGAAAAACATGTCAAAAATCCAAAAATAGAGTCAGAAGTCAGTCGCACTTGTCAGTCGGTGTCATTTTTCAAACTACGTAGCCTCTACGACTGGATGTAGGCAAGTCCATCTGCCGATGTGCCCTCGAGGTGTTAGGTTAGTCTGTTTAGGTTTGTTTGTATAAAATCATGATTCAATCCATATGTCTATATGAGAAGGTCATTGGTCGTGTCAAACTACGAGGTCTCTGCGTGTATAAAATAGGCAAGGCCATCAATCGATGAACCCCCAAGGCCGCACTAGGTCAATCCATTAGGGTTCGTCACATTCACTATCACACACATCTTCTATTTGTATTCATTCTTGTCAGTCTAAGTCAATTTGAACTACAAGGTCTTTGCGTGTATAACGTAGGCAAGGCCATCAATTGATGAGCCCCCAAGGCCACACTAGGTCAGTCCTTTAGGGTTTGTCATCACACACAATCAATTGTCAGCACATCATATCTGGTCATGCATCAATTTGGTGAACAAGTCAGCAATGTCTCTAAGTCAAATCACACAACTTGCCAAACAAAACAATAAAAACAATCAACCTTTGTCTTATTCAAGATGCGTCCTTCCTGAATATAGATATCAACAAAAAAATCTGTCTTATACAGGATGAGTCCTTCCTACATAATCGACATTGTCAAACAATCAAACATTGCCTTACACAGGTTATCACATCAATGACATCTGACTCAACGTCTTATACGATACATGTCTTTTTGAAACTAAGCTTTTTCATGCCTTATACAGATAGTCATAATGTCGAAACCAGACTCAAAGTCTTATCTGATATGTGTATCTCCTGAAATCAGGCTCTATCAATAAATACTTTTATCAATCACAACGAATGAAACAAATAGATCAAGTTTTGGAAAATATTTTATTGGCTTTCTGACTTTATGGCTTATTTATCTTATCTTTTCATTTGACTTTATGATGGGAATTATGATACTAGCTTTCTCAAGGATGTCCCATGAAGGATTTAGAGAAGCAATGATGTATCAGAATTCTGTTTTCTATGACTTGTCTGTCAACTGTCTTTTCAATTGGATTTTGATTCATGTTACTAGTTTCCTCAAGGAAGCCCCATGAAGGATTTAGAGGAGTGATGACATCTCGTGACCCATCTTTTACTTTGTTTGTTGTTTGTGGTTTTTCCTGACAAAAAGACTGGGGCAACTTGTGCCCTTAGTATGAGTTAACAACAATCCTTGTTTGTGACTGTCTATTGTTAGCAAGTGGATGACCTTGCACACCTTGATCTACACCATATCATGGTGTTTTTCTCCATTTGTATTATTCCCACCCAATGATGATAAAGTGCAATACCTTTTGTGATACATCGAAACATCGAAGATTGCTAATACTAACATCTATCGCATTTCTGGCAATATTTCTCAATCTTTCTTTCCACACTAACAGTTCTTCTTTCTTGCATTATGATGGAGTCCTGTGACACACACCAATATAAATCATCTTGCATACACATACATGTTAGAAGAGTACATACATATAGGCATTTATCATATCCAGGACATCATGGCATAATAGACATTCATCATCATACAATACATATCATAAGCATTTCATGTACATAATAAATGTAAATACATGAATCACAATACATCTGTATAGCATCACATATAGAAAGCATGGCACATATAACATCACATTGCATCTCATAATTATAAATTTCATGCATAACATCCATTGACATTATACATGTTCATACATACAACATCACATAGAATCAACGACATATCATAGACTGCATAAACACATCATAAAGTAGATATGATCATCCATCATATGGCATATCATATAAACATAACATGTACAAATAAATGACTGCATAATCAATACATAGGAATGCATATCATGTGAATCACTGTCAAAATCATATATATATATATATATATATATATATATATATATATATCACTCAACACTGTCACATCACAATGTCATAATGTATCAATAAAACATGGAAGTCTGTAGGCTATAGGATCATAATACAATGTCTCGGTACATATCAATAGCTACCCCTATCCTGAACTACCACTGATATCATGACTAGAGTGAGTGGATGACTGATGCCGAGAACTCGATGACCTGTGAGCTGAGTGAGGCCTATTGTATGGACCTGATTTGCGTGGCTGCTCCACACCCTCTGTGCTAACTATCCTGGAGTGGGTCCTAGTCTGAGACCTCTCGCTGCATGCCTCTGAAAAGCTTGGAGCCCATCTCTCTGGAGGAACTGATGTCTCATATAAATCCCTCTAATAGGTGGCCCTCTCTCCGACTTTGACTAACTCTCTGGAAAAAGCATTTGTTGGCCCAGTACACGAGGCTCTAATCTTTGTGAATCTCTGCTCAGTCTCATGTCTCTGTGCTATGGCCTGATCTCTGTCCATGATGGCCCTGTCCCTCTCCATCTATACTAGATCCCTCTTAGACATCATCACCCTCATTTGCTCCTCCAAGGATGCAATCTTGGCATGAAGTGTGGTAGTGACATTATCAATTGCCTCTGTATCCACCTGTTTAACCCTCGACACACCATCCTGCTCATCCTCCAACTCCTCGAGGATCCTGTCCTAAATCTCTCACTCATGATCATCGTCCTCCTCATCATCATCTTGAGAGGCACCCAGAAAGCCCAAGGCATCAATCTCTACCTCCTCTCTATCTGCCTCCTCCTTTGTAGGAGCATCTAGAATGGCTTCCTCTCTGGGTTGCTCCTCCTCTTCGCTGATCTCAACATGCACCTCCTCCCCACCTTTGCCAATATTCAACATGGCCACATCCTCCTCTCCCCATCCCTCCTCACAAATCAGTGACAATGGTGGCCCTCGTCCCCTCTGTCCACGTCTCCCTCTCCTACCACCTCGCCGACCACCTCCACCATCATCTCCATCATCACCTCGGGCCCCTCCACCTCTCTACCCTCTACCTCTATGACGCCTGCCTCGTGGTCCTGTCCCTCGAAGCTCTATCGATGTTGGCTGATCTGGATCTATCAAGGGAATTGGCCTATGCACAGCCCACCACTGATCATAATCCTCTATGGTACCTGGATTTGCTACACCATCTCTCCATCCCCAAGGAACTGCTTATAATCCATCAATGTCTGCCTCAGCAGTAGCCACTGGAATCTATGGACCCCACAAAGGGATCTCTCGCAAAGACCTCACAAACTCGGCCCATCCTCTCGGCACATCCTGTACCTCCCCAAACTGTCGCAATACACGATCTGGAAAGTGATGCTCTATAATGTGGACATGGGAAACAGTCCATCCAATTAAGTACTGAGTCTGGTGGCAAAAAGGAAAGTGCTCATCCTCATCTGACCACTCGGTGCATCCCAAGTATTGCCTCCATGTAAATTGAACCATAGTGTCTATGGCATGCTTGAAATATCCAGTATCTCCCATGTGGTGCTGAGTGTTTTCCCCCACATAGTGGAAGGCATAGGGAGCTTCGTGTTGTACATCTACTATCACTGGTGGCCAGAAAATAGCAATGTGTTCCTACGCCAATACCATCAGGAGCATGGTACCACAACTCATAGACTGTGCCTCTTGGTAGGAAATATCATGCAAATGAAAATACAACATGCGAAGGAGACAAGGACCACATGCATATACCTCTCGCCGCTCTAGCATACCTACTAGCATCTCCCCCCAACCCACAGGAAAACCATGACTTTGACATTCAGGAAGCACTATGCCACCTATCAAAGTACACATTAGATAGTCTAGCCACCTATACCTCTTTGCCAGAACACACCATGTAATCTCATAATGGTCGAACCCTAACTGTCTCACATCCACATGTGGGTAGTATCTGCACATCTCTGCGACACCCTTCTGGGTATCGTACCTCACCCTCATGCCTCTGATGGGAAGTCTGAGGATCCTGTAGACATCCTCCAAAGTAATTATAGTCTCTCCAGTAGGCAGGTGAAAGGAAGAAGTCTCTGAGTGCCACCACTCGCATAAAGCTATCAATAAACCCCAATTGGCCTGAATCTGGGGCATTTCTGTAACATGTAGCAGACCTAGGTGCCATAGGAAACATCGTTCTACTCTTCACAAGCTGTCTCGAAAGTGAAAAGTCATAGGTCTCGAATATCGCATATATACACTATCCAATACAACCTGCAATGGCATTATTCATGCCTCATGTCAGCATCAGACATCTATCCTAGTGCAAAATGACTAAATTCACTGTTATTCAAATGTGCCATTATTTTGCAAATGCGTCATTATTTTGCACATGCATCATTATTTTACATATGCATTGCAGAAAAATAAAATGCATCATTCAATTACACATATGCGTCACTCTTTTTCAAATGTGTAACTTTAAAATGCATATGCATGCATAATAACAAAAGCGTCGGCGAAAATTAACTATCATTTGCAATTGCGAAAATGAAATAACAAGTGTGTCGAAATAAAATCAAATGCGTTGAACAATAAACATATGCGGCTAATTTAAATGCAAATGTTTTGTTCTTTATCACATGTGTTGAACTAAATTACAAATATGGTGAACCGCATAAAACCTACGCTAACCTATCTACATGATATTTCAAATGCGTTGATCCGCATGCAAATGTGTCGTTTACGCATTCACATGCGTTTTAATAAAATGACGCATAACTAAAATTCAAACTAAATGTATAAAAACAAGCACAAATTAAAAATTTCAAAATTCAAGTTTGAGGTACATACCGGGGCGTCCGTGTTAGCTAGCCGCTTGAAGGTCTGGATCCTATATGCTCGATGTTGGGTGGTCGGAATAGGAGACATCGTCATTGTGGGTGCATAGCAAACTCTCAATTCTTGAAGCTAGGTGGGTGAAAAAGAATTGGTTTTTACCCCAAATTCTATTTATACCTAGGTTTTGGTGGCATTCTTTTCTACTGGCCACGTTAACTTCCACCTTCAATCAACCCATACCCGTCCTTAACATTTCCAAATTCAATTTCATCAACTCCACTGCATTTCTGGCTGTACACTGGACTAATCGGGATCATTTCCAATTTTTTCTGAACATTTTTAAAAAAAATTCAATTTTCCCGAGGGGGCATACCTTCACCTATTTACACCGGGGCATGACTGGAGCATATTTTTATCGATTTTCTTTGACACAACGCTGAAATGAAATTGTATCAAAGAGGGGCAAATGTAGACACCAAAATCTGGTTTAAGCCTGTGACTTCAATATTCTTAATAATTCGTATTTCTTCCATGGTCATGATTAAATAATGTCAATTATTTAATTGATTCACTTTAACTTTAATTCTTCTATTAATTAAATAATCTTAATTATTTAATTGATTCACATTTTCTTTATTCTATCTCATTAATTAAATAAACTCTTTTTATTTAATTATGTTACTAATTAACCTTATCCTTCTTGTCAAATTAAATAAAATCTTATTTAATTTACTCTTTATCATACTTCAACTATAATTAAATAAATTCTTTATTTATTTAGTTATTCATTTAATCCCTTCGTCACTTAATTAAATAAATCTTATTTATTTAATTATTCTTCCAATATCAAATCTTGAATTAGATGAATTATTTAATTCATAAATCCTTTTTTAATGCATTCCTCTATATTTAGATAAATTGTGTGAGTTATCGAAGTATTCACTTTGACTCGACTCAACATCTATTTTAATTGCTTAGTTAACTCTTGATTTAATGTCTGAGTGGATTTCTCGAGTAGTCTCTTTGTCAAATCATTCAATCATCCAGTGCTAACTCAATTGCGTGTACATGCAGATTAATTAAATATTCTTATTTAATTAATTAAACCTTGTGCATGCATTCGAACAAGAGTTGCTTTAATCCATCTCTATCTTTGTCATGCAAAGATGATTCTTCTGTTTTCGAATACCAAACGTGAAGATTAAATCATTTATTTAATCTTTAATTCTATTTCTAATTTGTATCACTCATGTAGCTACTGACAGTTATCATAATGCATGACTAATCAGTCGATCTCAACCGTCCGTTGATCTTTCAATCCTGGCCTGTTGTTCGAATAATCAATTTTCTATAAATTGATCTATTCTTCATCATTCGAATCTCTCTCTCGAAATCTTAGGACTTTTTAGAGAAACTATCTTGAATCTTCGATGTTTTGCTAAATCATTATCATAGGCTATACTTGCATGAACCTTGAAAATTTGAGGGCAATTATACTACAACAGAAAAATGGAGAAGGGAAATCGAGATGATACATGGAATTACCTACATATTGGGTGAGATTGTTCATTTTTATTACGTTTTGACTTTCCTTTGTCCTTTGTTGCTTAACATTAGATTGCATTTAGAGTATTAGATTTAGATTGCATGTTTGCTCTGATCTGTTTCTTCTGCATTTTCTGGATGTTACAGTTACAAAAATCAGACTCAAGATAGACATTGGGGTCAACATGGAAACTCAGCACTAACTCAAAACTTTGAAAAAATCATGATATATAGAGATTTTTTAAGGTACATATTTTCCTATGCGTTCCTCCCTAAATCAATTTTAAGAATTATAAAAACCTAAACAATTGAGAGCTAATTTGAGTACAAAATTCCTGAAAGAGATGCCATCTCATGGAATACAATGATTGCTAGATATACAAAAAATGAATTTTGTGAAAAGGCTTGAGAAGCTTTCAAGCAAATGCAATTAGTAGGTGTGAAGCCAAATTCCATGACCTATGCAAACATCCTCCCTGCCTATGCCAAAATGGGAGATTCAGAGCAAGGTATGAACATCCTTCAAAGCATAATAGACAAGGGATTTTTGTCAGATATTATGGGTGGAAATGCTCTGTTAGACATGTATGAAAAATGTGGAAACATACACAAGGCATGCAAACTCTTTGATGGAATGCCTCAAAGAGATGTCATCTCATGGAATGCAATAATTGCAGGATATGCACAAAGTGGATTTTGCAAGGATGCTCTCAAAATATTTGAATTAATGAAGCACTCTGAAACATATCCTAACAATGTAAGCTTTTTTTGTATTATCGGAGTATCAGAGGGATTGAGCTTTTTGTCTCGCCAAAATTTACTTCTCCTTCTGATGAATTATGTGCCTAAGTTTTATCTGTGTATCAGAGGGATTGAGCTTTTTGTCCCAAAATATTTACTTCTCTCACTGATGAATTATGTGCATAAGTATTATCAGAGTATTGGAGGAATTGATCTTTTTGTCCTATTGATATTCATTTCTCCCTCTGATAGAATCTTCAATCATGTGCTCTTTTGTATTTTGCCATATTGGAGAGACCACACAATGATTCCCGCTGATGTGCCAATTGGATGAAGACATTGAAGAAGGTGGATGAAGTGGGTTTGGGGCAGTATTCCAGAAGTTGGGCTATGTTTTGGTCAGTTGTTGTGTGTTCACAAAGATGTGGTTCTTTTGGTTGTCTCCTTCCACATTTTTGTATTGGGACACCTGCATGCTTTCAAAATATGTCTTCTTTGTTTGTGGCATTGATGAAGGAGATAACTATGGTTGCGGTTCCTCTATTTTCCAGCTGTTGTGTTTTTTAAGGTGACAGTGTTGCAGTAGTAATGGAGGGAGGGATATGAAAAAGTATAACTCTATATGTAAAGAGGTGCTAGGGATTGTGTAAATTTCCCTGGTTATGTTTAGTTTTTTAAGCTTTAGTCTAGTCTTAATATGACATAGATAGTTTTGGGCTTTGGTATCTCTATCTAGATAGATAGAAGTATAGGAGGATGGTAGATAGTCTGATTATGTATGTTCTTTGTTGATCTCAAAGACTCGGGGCTATGCCCATTTTTATGGCTCCTAGACTTTAAAGCCATGTTATATGACAAAACAAAAAAGGAATGATGTCCCAAAATAATAATAGAAATTCATCTACAACTAATTAGAAACTATGTATTTTGTATTTATCCATTAAGTCTTGCCTTATCTTTTGCTGCATTGGTTTTTAGGGTTTATGTTTTATCTTCTTGCAAGATGCGAGCAAGCCATTTTCACATCTTACAAACACTTCTTAGCCTCTAGAATAGGACATAAGAGTAATGTAGCTAATGTTCAATTTCTAATGCTTTGGAAGTTATACAAATACACATCAACATATTTTGATAACATCAACCGAAACTAAATTTCTTTGAATCCTTTCCAGCCACACAAATGTCCAACATTGCATAACCAAGAAAGTACTTGTGAGATTTGTGGTATTTCTCAAGCAACGAAACCAATCATGTGTCCTTTACTTGGTCATCCAAAACCTAAAAATGAGAGATTGGGGGTTTGTGTTAAGTCGAACAATAGAACATGGATTCTTCTAAATTATATCTAAATTGCTACTTTTTAAGGGTTCAACCATGATACACTCATTCCCATTTGATGCACTAAAACTGAAAGAGAAAGTGGAGCTATTTAAAGAACATTGTAAAAATATCTTGGCCTGATTCAAGCTTCAAAATTAATGTTTCAAAATGTATATGGAATTTCAAACCACAAGAATTCCAAAATTTATATTTGATGATAAATAGAAGCTTATGGACAGACATAATATGCCAATAATGTGATTCAATTCTCTAGAGTTGAAATTCATACCTCCACTATTTGCATCACATCATGGTTCACAAACAAATTTTGGGACCCAACCACCACCTAGAACAAAAGGTTCTTTATGTAAGTGTAATTTTTTGGATTATCAATTTTGTGGTAAAATCAAGCAAATCAATTCTACTAGAGAGGTGAAATAATTACAAATGTCAAATATGTGTTTTAATTATGATCACACAACAAAACATCATTAAACTTAGGCAATACCTACATTAAACTAGTTTAAGAAACTATGTGGCCTGTAAAAGTTGAAAACCATCTTTCTTCTGTTATTTGAGGTTAAACTAACATGATTGATATTGGTAAATAATTTCCTTAGGAACCAACATAAATACCTTTATATGGTTTGGGTCCATAAACTCTTTGGCTAGTTGATGAACATTGGGTGGCCAAGTTGCACTGAATATAACCATCTGCGAAGCTGCATATGGTAGGAGAAAGATTAGAGGCTCAATCTCACAAACATTAGAATACCAAGCTATTGACATAAGTGAAAGAACTTGCCCAATTTTTCAATTAAAAGGAATTTTCATTTCAGACATACATATGGAGCCCGCCGTATTGGTTTGGTCCTCTAGATAATAGCCATGGAAGAAAAGAAAAATAAATTGTTTTCCATGATGCATCTATTTTCTCAAACACAAGAAATTGACATAGAAGTGTGGGACACCTAGGACTATGTGTGATATGTTTAGTCAGGTTTTTTGTTTGAAAAGTTTTGATTAAATTTTATATTCATTGTTGGGTTTATTTGTGTGTCCATCTTGTGAAAGATGAGTTTATGCACATACAATTGAAATCCTAGAAAGCTCCATACAGATAAGAGTTGCACATACACTCTAATGGTCTCTTTTAGACCTTATTGACCCACTTCATGACTTTAAACTCCTAGGCCAACCTATGACTCCTTATTTTGATCAAATTTAAATAAAACCAATTGGGTGCTCCTACACCAACAAGGCATGTGAAGTGTTTGATAGAATGCCTAAAAGAGATGTCATCTCATGGAATACAATGATTGCAGGATATGCACAAAACATATTTTTTGAAAAAGCTTTAAATATTTCAAGAAAATGCAGTTGGCAGGTGTAAAGACAAATTCCACAACCTTTTCTAGCATCCTCCATGTCTGTGCCAAAATGGGAGCTTTGGAATAGGGTATCGACATCCATCAAAGCATAAAGGATAGAGAAATTTTGTCAGATGTTGTAGTGGAAACAACCCTTGTAGACATGTATGAAAAATGTGGAAACATAGACAAGGTATGCAAACTATTTGACAAAATGCATCAAAGAAATGTGGTCTCATGGATTGGAATGATTGCAGTATTTACACAAATTAGATCTGTTGAAAAGGATTTTGAAACTTTCAAGAAAATGGAATTTGCAGGTTTAAATCCGAACACTGCAACCTTTGCTAGCATCCTCTTTGCCTGTTCCAAAATGGAAGCTTTGGAATAGGGTATGGACATCCATCAAAACATAATAGAAGGTGGATTTCCATTTGATATTATAGTTGGAAATGCTTTGGTTGACATGTAAGCAAAATGTGGAAGCATAGAGAAAGCATGTGAAATTTTTGACAGAATGCCTCGAAGAGATGTGATCTCTTGGATTGCAATTATTGCTGGATATGCACAAAATAGATTTGTTGAAAATGCTTTAGAAAGTTTCAAGAAAATGCAATTGGTAGGTATAAAGCCAAATTCCATAACCTTTTCCAGCATCTTTCTTGCCTTTGCCAAAATGGGGGCTTTGGAACAGGGTATGAACACCCATCAAAGAATAAATAATAGAGGAATTTTGTTAGATGGCGTAGTTGCAATTGCCCTAGTAGACATGTATGCAAAATGTGGAAGCATAGACAAGGCATGTAAACTGTTTGACAGAATGTCTGAAAGAGATGCCATCTCATGGAATAGGATGATTGCAGGATATGCACAAAATGGATTTTATGAAAAGGCTTTAGAAACTTTCAAGCAAATGCAATTAGCAGGTGTGAAGCCAAATTCCACAACCTATGCCATCATCCTCCCTACCTGTGCTAAAATGGGAGCTTTGGAGTAGGGTATGAACATCCATTAGAGCATAATAGATGGGGGATTTTTGTCAAATATTATGGTTGGAAATGCTCTGTTAGACATATATGCAAAATGTGGAAATGTACACAAGGCACGTGAACTCTTTGATGGAATGCCTCAAAGAGATATCACCTCATGGAATGCAATAATTTCAGGATATGCACAAAATGGATTTTGCAAGGATGCTCTCAAAATATTTGCTGGTATAAATTTTTGTAAATATAATTACTTAAAACTGAGATAGATGATAGGTAAACCCATATTCCAACATGCTCACCTATTGAAAATGGCTGACAACATCAAAAAGATACCTACTCTAGTCTTATTTGAATTTTTCTATAAAAATGCTTAGCATTTGGTAACTAAATGCTTTATAATTGAGTAATATAAACTCAAATAGATACTTTCTAATCAATGAAAGCTATTGAAGTGAAGCTTACAACAAAAACAAAATGATCTTTATATTGCCTCATATATTCAAACTATATAATGAGAGTGCAACTAACTATACAGTAAGGATGATAAGTAAAATATACCTGACAACAATCATAAAACCACCAGGAAACAAAGCCAGTCTCTGTAATAACACAACATGTTTACATAAGCATCAAAAAAATTCTAATTTTTGACACATTTTTGAAGTCTAATAATAAAAATATTAGGAATACACATGTTATCAAGTTAAAAGCAATTGCATATGCATACTATAGTATAATTTAAAACCATAAACCATTAGAGAGCATATGACCTTAACTTGGAAATTCAAATGTGTACATTTGTTGGAAACATCAAAAGATACCATTAAAGTAATCTTTATTGTAGAAGCTTTGGTGTTCTCTTTTGCAAAATAAATCCGTTGTAACAATCTTCTCAAATTTGTTTGCAACAAACTACTTCCAAAGAAGACATGTTATAACTTATACGCATATTTATTTTCTTTGAACTTGTAGAGGATCTAAAGAAGGGGAAAAAACTATCAAATTCATCAAATCAACTCTATAAGGGAAACTCCCAGTATGATTTAAATTTGTGAGATTCGACCCCCAATATGATGGTTCTTAGAGCAGCTTCATCAGGGTTTGTGTTTACATTGATTTGTCCAAACCATTGCACCATTATATTGACATTATTTCAAACAAAGGATTTTGGAAGATTTTTTTTTTTCTAGAAATCCTCACAAACAAACCAAATCCTATTAAATCATTCTTGATTGAATTATCTAGCAAGTTTAACAAGACTATACATAGAGCCACAAAAAGATTAGTTAGATTGGTTTTCAACACTCGTCTCACATCTCAGTTGTTGTGATTTGGTCCTCAATTGAGCTATGAGCATCTTCATTTTCCATTTTTTAGTGAAATCGAGCCCCATAATTTTTTTTTCAAAGACTATCTCAAGTGGTTTCAACTAAATATGAAGCTTATCTAATTCGTATCCTTTCAACACAAGAAGACCAAAACCTTGGTTTTGTTTGTGTTGACTTAGATCATGAGTGCCAACAAAATTGTCCCATTGTTGGAACCACCACCCAAGTCCTGATGATAGGTATAAACTCCACTGACGACATCGCCATCAGACCATCACGGGAACAAGAGACCTCGTCCCGCCGATAGAAGAACCTCACACCGATGAAAAAATAGAACCGTTGATGCATCATTAGAACTAGAAGACACGTCCAACCAATAGACCGATAAGGTGGGGGCAGTCAATTCCATTTTCTATAATGTGGTAAGAGTCATACATGTAACACTATGTTAGGTTGGAGAACTCTTCTTGGAGGTTCTAAACGATTTTCTTTTTTTATCATACTGTATTGGCAGTGCCACTTGGATCATAGTTGTTTGGTGAGATTCCAAACCTAAACAATGAGGTACAGTTGTGGAAATATCATAGAGAGAAGCTACAAGCTACCATGATGATTTTGTTGAGCAAACTTATGTCAGAGTCTTGGTTAGTGTGGCTTAAGACATGTGTAGATGATATTCTCTTTGCAGATAGGCTTGGGGGAAAGTATTTTCTTGATCTTGTGAAAAGTGGCAAGGAACTTGCACAGAATGAGACATTGATTAGAGAAACATTGGATAGTCTGGATGCATTTGAAGGGAGCTTGGAGTGGCTAAAAATGGATTTTGGTTCAAATGTTGAGTTTCCATGGCAATGTGTGTGTGAGATTGTTTTGAAGCACTCAAAGAGTTTATGGGATGAAATTTTTGAAAGCCTGTTTGTTAGTAGGATGAAACAAATAATAGTTGATGGATTTGTAGATCTGCATGAGAGAGTTAAGGTTGGTAAATTCCTTGAAGCCATAGTTACATCTCTGGAAAGTTACAAAGATGTTGAAACTCATTTGCACAAATTAACTACTAGTAAGGGTTGGCTTGGCAAGAGAGGGGACCTAAAAAGTGCCAATTTACCTAGGTTGAGTTTTAGATTTATGATGACAAATGATGAAGATTGGTTTGGTCACCTTAATGCTTATTTTGGAACTAAGGTTAGTCAAATAAAAGATACCATAGATAAGGGTTCCAAGAATATTCTAGAAGACCTCCTAAGTTTTCTTCATGCACATAAATCTCCTTCAAGGCTAAATGATTTAGCACCTTATTTGCAAGAGAAATGCTTCCATTTTATCTCAACATTGATTGTTGAGATCGAAGAACATCTTGCACATCTTTTAGAAGCTCTCTATCAAGAAATGAAAAATGAGGAGATGCCAAAAAAAATGAATGAGACACTAGAACCAACAATTATAGTGGAAAGGTCACTTTTCTTAGGAAGGATTTTAGTTGCTCTCAGTTTTCATGCAACTTCCCTTCCACTAGTTCTTGGCTCATCTCAGCTCTGGTTTGTCGAGAACAAAGCTTCATTTTTAGGGAAAGGATCTTTGACTTCTAGATATTCCAGTACTAATTTTGATTACCCTCTTCTAGATAGTTCTAGAAGACAAATACTAATGAGAGGGGTTGGTTTGAAGCCTGAATCACAGGATAAAAATAATAGCACCAAATTGAATAAACTGAGAAGAACTATGCACAATATTTGTATCAAAGCTAAGAGGTATCACAAAAATTGATCATAATCCTAAATATGAACATATATACACAAACCAAATGGGGAAATCTACATTTTTTTCAATTGAAGTTAATTAGTTTTCTTTTTTGAGGGCGGATTGCTTGTAGGCCTAAAGTTGGTCATATATTTAGTCAACTAGTTGATAACTATAATAGAAATTGTCCATGACAGCTAAACATGGGCATGCACATGCACATCTATACACAAACAAATGGGAAAATATACATTGTTCACTTAGTTCAATTAAATTTGAAAAGATAACTCTTGCCCATTGATATGTTGATAATTTCATATGTTTCAATGATTTAAGCAAGCAAAATGCACAAGGGATAACCTTTCTACCTATAAAGTGCTTATTGAACACATGGCAGATTAGGATTTAAGTAACAGAGTCCTTCAACAATCAATTATATACTCTATGGAGCAACCTAAGTTGAACATAAGTTTTGAATGGAGGAAAAGAACAAAGACTTTCAAGGATTTTCTTGGTGCAAGTAGACTCAAATTAAACAATTTTGCAATTATAGTGTTGATAATTACATGCATAAGTTATAAAAGAAAACAAGAAATTGTCATGTTTATTCATGTGAACAAAAAAACTAAACTTGAAGAGAAATAAAAGTTCCTATTTTATTCTATCTCCTACTGGAATCCATTGGGATGACACAAATCAGCAACTAGTTCAACAAAAAATTAGAATGCTTAAAAAATTTCATTGATCTACATTAAATGATACAATATTATATGTTTACTCAAAATAATACCTCCCAATGTAACTACCTATTAGGAGGAACTTTTTTTAGGAAAATAACATATCGGAGTCCATTCTGAAGTTGGCCCCGATAAAGCTTTGGATGGGATGGAAGTTTAGAGATTAAGAATCCTTCTAAATCAGCTCCTTCTATTTCATGCTCCCAAAATTCCATACCTTGCTTCTCCATCAATCCATCATAAGGCCATGTTGTCCTTGCAACATCTGGCTCATCAGGACCTATTGTTGTTGCTAGAACTTTGGCTCTTCGACACAAATGATTCTAAAACCCCCATTTACATCATAGATGGTCCCATTAGACCTTATTTAATGAAAAAAAACTACATCTAATGCCTAAAGACCCTAACACCTAGACTTCAACTAATTGACCTCTTGATGTGAACTTCACATGCTTGGTGCTCCTGCACTAGATAGTGAAGTGGAAGATTGGAGGGGATTCTAGCATGATCACAAATCTATCAAAAATTACATGGTTCAATTATCCCATGTCTCCTAATTGAAGATATTGTGTATAATCATAGGGTCAACAAGATCCTTATAGACAAGATGATGGTAGTTAGGCTGAATAATGGTTTCATCTACAATATTTAAGAATTTCTCCACTTAAAAAGTGAACTTGGAGCTAAGTTGATTGAGCATGTAGACATCCAAGTGACTTGAATATATTTAGATCAATGAAAATATAGATTTTTAGCATATTTCTATAGAAAATATATTTTTTTAGGCCATGTATGACCCAATATGGATTGAAAATCATGTTTAATTGGTTGTAAATAGTAGAGCCTTCAATCACCTTCCACATTCTTCTTGTTTCATGTAGTTTGATTAGGTATTGTGTAAGTTATTTGATTTTTTGTGAAATGAGTTAGGAACCCTCAGTAGGGTAAATAGTGGTTAAGAAAAATTGTTTCCCCTCTTTCCAACTAGTGAAATCCTCTAATTATTTGTGATATTACTCTTACTTGTATGTTCCTCCACATTCTAATGATTTTTGGATCAAAACACAAAGTTAAGGTGATGAGAGTTGGAATTCTTGACTGAATTTTTTGTTATAGATTGATAAAACTCAGAGTTTCAATGGAACTTAGCCTAGGGTTTGGTAAATTGAGCATGTGAATGGCTATCTAAAGGTATATTAAGCATCAACATGTCAAATACCTTTATTTGAAGCACTGCAACAATGAGTTTGTGTGTGGAGATTATATAACCAATAAGCCCTATCTTGGTTGTAGACCTAATTAGCCCAGTTTTGAGGCATAGACAGTCTGTTTGTACACCTTTTCTCCAAAATAACCTAAAAAAATATTTTGATATGTTTTGGTACATGAAAAGGGGGATCCTAATTGTTGATTATAGTCATTATTAGAGGTCTCCATGGGAAGTTATCTCTGATAGTGTTGTGATGCATGGCTACAAGGAGTACAATCAGTCATTAAAGTTTGTCTATCAAAGTGAAAGGCTCTATGTCTTAGGGTGTGGAAAGAGTTTAATCATGTTAAATTAAGTCTATTAATGGTGTCTCAGGTGTTGAAATAGTGTTGAAACAAACAATGGTGTCATGAAAAGAAAGGTTGAGGGTTGAGGTTTGTAAGTACCATGGTGGCATAACAAGGACGGTCATAACAAGGTGATGTAATATGAAAGGGCAGATGTTGTAATTGATTGTTTTTTATTAAGTTAAATTTCACCAAGGTTTCTTGAAATTTTTGTAGTGTTTTGGGACTCTGACTTGCACATTTGTGTGTTGGGTTGAGTGATTGGAAAGGGAAAGAAGAACTTGAGATGAGTAATCAAACTAAACATGGATTGAGTTTGTTAAAATGGAATTGAGAATTTGATATTTTGTGTAGCCACAACTAAAGTGTTGGAGGCTGGCAATTGGTAAACTTCAAATAATTCCTTCTGAACCTCACTAGTTATAAATCTGAATTCCCATGTTTACTTCTCATTTATTTTCTATTCTAACAACTGATAGAAGGAAGCAAAGGCCTCCAATCAACCATAATATAGAAAGAAGAAATTCTACCTTGATTGCTGACCTTCAGGAAAATTTGCAGAAGGCTTCAAGGTACCACCTTGGGAGCATAACACTATGATTTTGGAGTTTTTATCTGGTTTTGATCTCACTTCTGTCAAGTACAAAAAAATTCCTTAATATATAGTATTCAAAATTTGAATAGACTTTCTTTTATGATAGATTCTTAATAGAGTTGTTAATTAACATGCCTATAATTCCAATGTTAGAAAAAATTTACCTTCAAGAAACTCTGGATTTTCTTCAATTCCTTGAAAAATCCCAAAGAATGAAAATGCAACATATCTAGCAACATCCCATGCCATCCACTCTTTTATTAATCTATAAATTTGCACATTTATAGCTCCTTCTGGATGATATTGAAAAAAAGGGCTTCATCAGAAACATGAGGAACAGGCACACATTAATTAGAATTTACCACCAACTTCTGCAACCAACTTTAAGGAAGTAATTGGAATAAAGAATACAAAAATACAAGTATAACCAACTATTAATTAACTATATATGCAAGCAGCTAGAAGATATACATTGGCATACAACAATAAACATATAGAATTCTTACCCATTTCTTCACTCAATATTTTCTTTAATTTTTAAAGCTTTAAGATAAAACCTTGTGGTAGTTTTTTACATCAACATTTTGGATCACATTACGTGATCCTATCATCACACAATGTGATCGAAACCACAATCTAAAAAACTACCATGCTGTTGTATCCAAAAGCTTTAAAATGAAAAACCTAATGCTTCTAAACAAGCTTTTCTTTTCACGTTACAATAATAATTCCTTAAAAATATGCCAGTATACTTTTGTTTATTGTGAGATAATGTGATGATTCTTTCAAGTGTAGGTAGAACATAAACAAGTAATGAGAACTTTCCTATTAAGATTAAAAACTACAAGAAATCCTTAAAATCCCAAGAAGCATGAATGGTATTTAAAGTACGTACTTCTTTAAATTCTGCCTCTCGACACACATCCAAAACAACATATCCATTTTCTTTCTGAAGTCTGAATGGTTCATTGACTTCCATAGATTGCACCTACACGTTCTCTCAAACATCATTGACACAAGGAAGAATTTGGACTTTGGTTCCTTAGAAAGCAAGCAAATACTCTATTATATAAGTGGTCTGTAATATTTCTTTCTTTGTACTTGTAATTAGGATTTTAAAAATTAAAATCCTCAAAAGTGTTGAAGAATAAAAGCAACTAACCCTCACAACATATGCCATAATCCTATCACAAGATCTTTCTATCAAAAAAACAACATTCCAATCACTACTCTATCCTTATCCTAAAGATGGATCATTGAGTACAATCCAAAATATTGATGGAAAAAAACAAATACAGTTAAATCCAAAAGCTAAAAATTCATTCTTCTTCAGACAACATTCATATCACTTTGTAAATTCCAAATAGAAAATGTCAAGAACAATATACCTTCCTAGTCGAGACATTGATTTGGGAAAACTTTTGTGCTAAGAATGATTCAATCCCCAAAGAAAATATAATCAAGTGTAATCTATACTAAATATTCTTCAGCAATTTCCATTGGTTGTAGAAAAATAAATTTTCCATGCATTCTTAAGGGAGTCTAAAGAGGCCAAAATAGTTGTATTTGCATTGTCTCTCCACCTAAGATAAGTGGACTGCTCTGCATTTAAAGCATATAATGAAGCTAAATTTAATGTAATTGTAATTTATGAGAAGTGCAATTCATTCAAATTGTAAATATTTTGAAAAGAAGGTAAGTAGTTCCTAGTTGCATATGCAAATACTTATTTTCTTTGCAAGAAGAGTCCCAATGTAAATAGTAGAATATATACAACCTAATTTATAAAAAATAAAATCAATTAAATTCTAGTTTATAGAAGAGTGTCTGGTCTATACAAGAAGATGATCTAATTTGTTTCCCAATAAATGGAGAAGGCATACAACTAAATAAGGTTTAGAAAGTCACTGATCAAGTCAGTCTTCTATCAAAGTTCTAGCTATGTTATTATCTTTCAATGATGCATTACCAAAAACTTATTTGTGCATTTGGATTTGTTTCTACACTAATATATATTAATATGATTCCTTTGCTTATTTAAATAAAAAATGAACCATTTCATCATCACTGAACAAAAGGAAAAAAAACCATATTTAGGGCACTTTTATCATGGTTCATATGTGTTCACTTCTTAAATTGACATCACTAAAGCAACCATGGTTCAAAACATATTTCAGCTCTATTCTTAACAACTAGTAACAAAAACTGAAGCAAATACCAATACCACTTTTCAAAAGTCATGCCCTTCTCCACTCTAGGAGCCTCATCTAGTACATACCACATAGAGCTGGAGCCTGTCATGAAAGAACCACTGAAACCCAAAACATTGAAATAACCCCTCTTTAGGATATAGAAGCAAAGGAAAAAGCACAACTAGTCACTATCAATTGTCTAGGGACTATAGATTGGATATGATGTTTTTGAAGTCAAATTTTTTGTGAATTTTCTATTTTATCTGAGTATTATGTTCTTTCTTTAATCATGTCAGCCTAAATTATATACTATTTTAATAGTTAGCCAATCTTGTCTCAAGATTCTAGTGGTGATATATGAGATGAAAGTTGTCTCTATATTTTGTATCCCCATGTCTTCCTGATCAAAAAAATAATATGGATAATTTATCCATTTTTAAAGATTTAAAAGCATATTGAGGAGGTTTCTATCATTGTTCAAATGTCTTTTCTTCTCACCAAAAGGAAACTGATGTAGCACAAACAGATTCAAAGAGCATTTCAGCTTATAACTAAGCATCCAGTTATCCCAAATTCCCTTCTCCACTTAAGGAAACTCTTCTAGTACAACTCACATAGATGTGAAGCCTTTTAAGGAAACACCAATAGATCCCCCAACATTAACAAAGAATCCATAGGATTGACAATAATCACTACCAATTCTTGTAGTGAGATCATGTTGGGCATATTTGTTTTGAAATTCCCTTTTTTTGTTTGATGTTGAACACACATCTCTAGTTTCCTATGGAATATATATTTTAGCTCAGATCTATCTTATTCTTTTTAAGTCCTGTAACTTTATTGTATAAGGTTAAATATTTAGTGATACACTGATAAATTTTTCTTCTATCAGAGTTCCTAGTAAGTTATGATCTTTCAATGAGGTGCTATCAGAGATTTTTTTGTGCATTTTGTATTGTTTCCCCTCAAATATGTATACATTTAGTTTCTTTCATTGATCAACAAAAACAAAATTAGACCAATGGGGAATTTTTGAACAGTTAAAAACATATTCAAGGGTTTAAAATGTCTTCTTTATACATTCAACATTGAGATCAACCTAACAACTTGCATATTAGCATTTTATTTGACTATTGATGCAGAGATAAAAGGATCTAGCAATTAGTTACATCTTGAGATCATGTACTTATAGGGCACATTAATGTTATGGTTAAACAATTTTAACATTCTCAGGCATTTACTAATGCTAACATTTTATAGCTTGTTGTTTTAAAAAACTTCATATATGGAAGTATTGAAGAACAACTCATGTATATGTAAATTTTTATTATTTTATTAGTTGCTGGTAAACAAACATGCTACTACAATGGTATTTACAATTAGAAACAAGTTCATAGCATAACAAACCTAGAAAAATTGACCCTGTTCAGATTGTTTGCATGTTGAAGATATGAAGTTGGGCTTTCCAGCATTCATTTATGAACATGGCAATGAAAATATATTCACACACCCTATGCATGCTATCTCTAACATCCAAAGAATTGATTTTACTTGAATCACCAGACTAATGATTAGCCATCATTTCCAGCGTGTAGCATAATTTCTTCCACTAAGTAGTGGCCACATTTTATTATAAGAAGGTTAAGGTGAAGCTAGATTTTAAGTTCCAAGCCAAGTGAGATGTCCATTTGATGTATGAGATAGACATTAAAAACACACTCATATATTAATTTATAATAACTAGAATGGTGGTACAAGCAATACACAATGAATCATAGACTACAAAACACATCTTTTCAAAGTTTTAACCCTCCATTACAATAAAATTATGAAGAGCACCTACATGTGACCATGCTCCATCAAAGACTTAAACAACACTAATGGTACACTAACCTCTTCAAGAAATATTGGAACATTGTGATCTTCTACCTTTGTTGTTGGAGTTAAAATTATTTTCTCAAGTTGTTGATTCTTAACTAAACCTGTATAAGAAAACAACATTGTGTCTTGTAACAGATTATATGTAGATTCTTGATTTCCTTTGGTTTTCTTTGATAGATCGTTAATTGACATTTTATAAAGGCTTTAAAAGATTCTAGAATGAAAGCGATAATGCTAAATGGAGTCCCATCATAGGGATATGTGAGGACAAATTAGTATCCATTCAAATTGGAAGTCTCATTGATATGGTAAATCACCAATCAGACCAAGAACCTTAATTTACTACTTTCAGTGATATTTTAGTTTCTTGTATGGTTAGAATTACATTAGTACTTTTATTCTAGAATATTGGTGGTGCTAAATGAAACAATCTGCTATGTTCAATTACATATGTAGATGTAATAAAATTCCAAGTACTAATGTTGGATGGAGTCCCATCATAGGGATATGTGAGCCCAAGTTAACAATTGCAAGAGAAATTGTTCTAAGAGATGTGAACCATTTCCATCAATTTAAATAGGGTCAATGTTCTTGTGGAGAATATTGGTGGTGCTAAATGAAACAATCTAAAAAAAAGGCTTGCACTATAATAATGTGCACTACATCAGATATCCAATAATAATGAAGGGACATCCATCAAAGCATAACAACAGGGACTTTTTTGTCATATGTTGTAGTTACAAGTTCCTTGCTAGACATATGTTAAAATGTTGAAGCATAGACAAGGAAAGAAAACTATTTCCAAAAATGCCTCAAAGAAATGAGATATCATGGAATGTCATGATTAAAGGATATGTTCAAAATGGGTTTTTTTTTAAAAGTCCTTAGAAAAATTTAAGCAAATGCAATGAGTGGGTGTAAATCCCAAATCCTCAACCTTTAATCTATTCAAAGTAAACTAAATTTGAAAATATCAGGGTTTAAGGACTTACTTAGATGGCTGCAGCTTGCTAAATTGGAGAAGTGAAAGGTCAATACCAGAGAGGAAGAGTTTGGGGAAGCAAAGCCATTTCCAGTGTCCTAGCCTTCTTGCGCCAAATAGAAAATGCCATTCACCACCTACGCTAGCATATACTCTTCCTTTGCAAGCATCCTCCCTACGTGAAAATGGGACCTTTGGAATAGGATATGGACATTCGTAAATGTTGTTGTATACTCAACTGTGTAGGGTAAAAGATGTCATAATGTCAAAACCTAGATGTGCACATTATTAGGAACTTGGCAATAATTTTCATTTTAATAAACATACTCTAAAACCATTGTTACAACTCACCAAATCGAAGAAGTGAAAGGTATTGGCGGAGTGAAAAGCAATAGTGGTGGGAAAATGATGAATGCTTAAGATTTTTCAATATAATATATATTGCTTTTGTTAGTAACTATTTTCCTTTCTTATTTTTTTGTATTATATGCATATATGTTCTAGCTTTTTTATTTTTTCTTGGGGTTTTTCTCTCTTTGCTTTATTTTTTAATTTTTATCTACATTTATGTCATGGCCTAGTAATTAAGCCATAGCATACATGCTATATTAAATTTTTTTCAACTTTCATTTTTTTTGCATTTTTATTTATAAATTTATTCCTTATAAATATGCTAATAGATATAAAAAAAAAAGTTAGTTTTCTATTTTGTCTCTTTTTACTTATCTAATTAATTTTCTTTTTTCACCTTTTTTACCCTTGTATTGTTTTGTCTATTCTATTTCCTTCTTTTCCCTTAATTGGTTTCAACATTTTGTTGCATGCTTTGACTTTCTTTTGGTTCTTTTTATTGTTCATTTTAAATTTTAAATTTAATTTTTTGTCTTGTCTTCATTGGTCACTGTGCAACCTCCCCTTCTCCTCTTGTTTCTCTATTTAGTTTGTTCTTGGTATGCAACTAACCAATTTTCTCCTTGAGCTCTTTCATCCTAATGATGGATCACAGAGTGTGATCCGGAACGTTGATGCAAAAAAATCTCACACAATCTAATCCAGAAATGGTGCAACATTAAATATAATTAATATATTATATATATTTAATATAATAGTAATAATATTAAATTATATATAATATAATTATATTTATTATTATATTTAATAGTATATATAGGTAATATTATTATTAGAGGATTATATTATTATTATATATTGTATTTTATAATAAAAAATATTAAATATAAATATAAAATTATTATAATTAATAATTAATAATTAATATATTCTTATATAGAAAAAATTAAATTAATATATAAAAAAATTGATAGTTTAATTGATATTTGGAGATATTAGGAAAAAGAAAGAGAGATTGAGGGGGAGACAATTCTATATAGAGAGATGAATATATACTAATGTCACTTGCACCTAAAGGAGGTTCAAGGATTGCGCCGATAAATTTTTTTATGTTAATATGTTAGAGAGTATGTGTTTGTGCATGGATGTGCTACAAATTCTAGTTGTAATATGTGGCTAGCTTAAAAAATTAATAATAAGTGCTAAATAATGGAATGAAATAAATTTAGACAAATCTAGATTAGGTCTCCTTATAACATACTTTGTGCTCTTGGGCTTAGGTCATGTGGTGAAGTTAGGGCTCCTTAAAATGCTTCCTCTTTGACCCCATCATGTTGAACTATGGTAATAGCACTATTGATTCTTGATTCCTTAAATGATCCATTCAAATGGATTGAAATAATTGATAATATATATGTATTATTTAAATGAAAGTGTCTGCAAGATAGCCCTCAAAATTATGCAATTGGATTGTCTAAATCATATTTTATTAGTGAAATTGACCACAATTTCTCTTTCATACATTTGACATGCTAACACAAGAGGAAAATCAAACTAGCTTCAAATAATAGTTAAAAACATTAATGACTCATTAACATAATGAGTAATAAAAGTTAAAGAATGTAAATGTTAATTTTTTTTATAAAATATGTGAAGACCTTAAGACTATGCCAAGAGGCAATGCCTTCCACGCAATAGGTATTTTTGGTGCACCAATCAACCTAGGCAGCCAAATGGCCCACTTAGGTAGGGGTCCCATGAGGGGGGCTTAAGCTCTATGGATTATGATCAAATTCGAAAGAAAAAAGAATAGAGGAGTAATAGTCATTTATTTAGTCATTAATTTAGACATATATTTAGTCATTTATTTCATCATTTTTATTTGTTTGATATTAGTCATTTATTTATTCATTTTTGTTAGTCTAATATTAGTCATTTATTTAGTCATTTAGTTGTGATTTTACCCAATGACCAAATTAGTCACTTATAAATGACCAAATTAGTCATTTATTTTCAAAATACTACTAGTGTTAGTCACATGACTAAAATTTTTAGTCATGTGACTAAAATTTTTAGTCACGCAGTCATTTATTTTCCAAATTCTACTAGTGATTGCATTTTTAGATGGAAGGACAAGCTCCCTCAAGGTTAGAGATGATGGTTCCAATTTTTTGTTCCTCTTGCATGGAATATTTTCTTTTGTTGGCCTTGGATCTCCATAATTGTAGGAAAGATGCAAATGTTTCTCCCTTAGCTTGTTTGAGACCAGATAATTCTTCCAAGCTCACTTCCATGCCTAAGTTAAATGAGTAGTTTTCTATAAACAAGTCCACAATTTCTTTGAACTTTTTGATTCCAGGGGGTAAGCGGGAGAACTATTCAATCACTAGGCCAACCAAGCTTCAGGGGAAGAGTCACATTAGATAGGAATTGTCATATGCCACTTCCATACAATGTACGTGGAATTATCTGATGTGATCCTCAAGATTTCTATTTCCCTGATATTTGTCAAATTTTGGTAATTTTGAAGCCTGGTGGGAATGGAACCATAGCAATGCTTCTATCAAATGGATAGGAGCACAAATTTCCTTGTGTGTGTGATTTATTTTTCTTCCCTGATTGTATGTCTTGTATTTTTTGCCAGAGAAATTTGAATTACATGGAGAGATCATTTTCCAAATCAGGTCGTGGTATGTGCATGTTTTGGAATGGTATGGTTTGTTGGGGAAAGGATGGGGTGGCTTGCATGTTTGGGTTCAAGGAATTTTGATACATGTTCATGAAAGGTTGCTAGAAGTTTTGTTGTGCAAACAACACTTATTGGTATGCATGTTGTTGTTGTTGTTGTGCCAATAGTTCTTTTTGTGGGGCTTGTTGTTGTTATTGTTGTTGAGCCAATAACACTTGTTATTGGGCATGTTGTGCTTTTTTCTATTTTTATGCTATCAATGCTTGTTGTGTGTGTTGTTGTAAGGCTTGTTGATAGGATTGATATTGTAACAAGGCTTGTGCTTGTTCTTGTTGTGCTTGGTATTGAGCTTGCTCTTAGACTTAAGCTTGAGAATGGGATTGCACTTGTTGTTGTGCCTATTGTGCAACTTGTTTCTATTGTAGTAAAGCTTATGCTCGCACTTGGGATTGAAATTATTGCAAGGCATTTTGGTAAGCTTGTTGTGCTTCTTGTAATGTGATACTATACTGATTTACCACATTTGAATTTGGAGGTAGAGGTGGGGGATTTTGTGGGATGGTGTGAGATGATGTGACAAGAGATTGTTGGGTGATGACAAGGGGTCAAGTGGTGGATGTTGTTGTTGATATGCTTAGTCTTTGGATGACTATATTTTGGGATGTTTGAGGTGTGGTAGATGATGTGATGATTGGTTGAGAGATTTGGGTTGATGCCACTTGGTGTTGTGATATTAGTGGCATGTTTGGAGGATTTGGTATGATAGGTGTTTTGACTTGATTTGACTGGTTTTAGATATATGTGTTTAATGAAGGGATTTTCCCTATACCTTGAATGGGTGTGGATGATGATGTAAAGATAGGGAATGGTGGTAAGATTTGTGGTGTCTTCCCTTGTAGAATTGAAGATGAAGCATTGAAAGTACCCACTTGTTCAAATAAGTCCACTTTCCCTTGTGAGATGTTAGGATTGTAGCCTTGTGTATGAATGGAATATGTTGGGGTACCATGAAAAGTGGTTGAATTATTCATATCATGGAAGATGAGTGGCACATATGGTTGCTTAGGGTCTTATGGGATGGTGTTTGGCATTTCCAATATTGTGTTGGCTTCTAGATTTTGGTTGTTGACAAGTGGATTCCCTTGAAGGGCTTGGAGTAGTGAACTTCCCTTTGTGATCATAGGTTGACTTGGGGCATGATAGTATGATGGTTGAATGATTGGTTAGATGATGTTTGGGAATAAAGGTGTGAATGAAATTTGTGGTATGTTCCCCAAAGGTTGTTCAACAATGGTGATCACATCAAAATCAGAAGAGAGTTTAGCCCCTTCTTTTTCCAATGCCAACATGTATTGGGTAGTGTTTAGCCTCATGACTATGTTGACAAGTTTGTGAGTTTCAAGATTTTGGACTAGTTCAAGTATTTCATCTTGGGACATCTCTTTGAAGTTATTCATGACATCCTCCACTTGGAAATCTCCCTCTTGAGGATCATGAGGTAGTTGAGGGGGATTAAGTGGAGGGTTGATATATTCCATAGGGTTGAATTATGTTTGAGTTAAATCACTTGAAGTTGATGTTTCTTTGTTTTTCTCCATGATCTTCTTGTGTTGTGACCTTGTTTGGACTATAAAATTGGTATCAAATTTTAGGAATATGGGTTATGAACCTCTAACTCCTTTGGTTGATCTAAACTTTAGGTTCAAAAAGAAATTCTAGGAAGTGTTTAAGGATCAAATGATGATGATGTGATAAATGAAGGATGAATGGTATGGATGTTTGAACTTTTGAGAAATTTTGATCAATACTAGACCTTAGAATTTTTTATTTTTCTAGGTTTGATTTGGATAATGCACTTGTAGATCCCAAGATGTTAGATGTGATCTTGGGGTGAACTTGTCCAAAAGGGGTGCTAATTTAACTAAATGTGTGAGAAAGGATTCATTCCCACACACCTAGCTACAAAAGATGATTTTGATTTTGATCTAAGGATTTACCAAAAGTGTAGCATAGATGATTTTTCCAATATTCTAAAAGTTGTTTGTTAGATGGGTTTTGATGAATGTTGTGACAAATGAAAGTGTTGGTATTGACCCTAGATGAACCTAGAAACACTTTTCTTACAAGACCAAGGAGTTGAAGAACATGCTATTCCCTATAAAGTGTTCAAATCCAAAAGACCAATTTTTGACTTTAATGAGGGGTTCATACTAAGTATACATGTCTATATTATTCAACATAATAAGTCTATAAAACCTTGTTACCCTCTTGCTTATTTTGTGGTACTATCTTAGGTTACATATTCTAATGTATCTTCTTATAGTTTTTTGAGTATGATGCCTAAGTTTGAGGTGACGACATATGGACCTTTTCTAAGTTTGAATTTTGACTTTGCGGGAAATCATGAAGGAAAACACATGTGTGGGGTTCAATTGTCTTTTTATCTTGATTAAATGGATTTTTCTTTACCATATCAACTCATCTTGTTTAAATTCCAAATTGAATGTCTATGTCTTAGCTCCTCTTCATTCCACAAGGTGCATTATGTGAAAATCAAAGAGTCAAGGCCATAGTTTCTCTAGGTTAACTTTGAAGAGAGCAAATTGAGATATGAGCCCAAATATTTAGAAGCCTCTAAGGATAAAATTCCTGGGACAAGCAGTAATAATTGAACTCTTCAAAGATATTCACTCTTTCCAAAGGGTTTGAAATTTTGATGATTTGTTAAATGTATATTTTCAATGTTTGAGATCCAAGCATTGTGTTTAACTGACTTGCAAAATGCACAATCCTAGGCTGCAAAGATACTACTTCCTAAGTCCCCACTTAGATTTCTCCAAACACTAAGACAAAGTGAATGGCTAGAGATTTAGCAACACTGGCTCCCTTCCATGGCACACACTTCTTAAGACCACCAAATCTCAAAATCCTAAATATTTGAAGATCCTAAGGATTTTCCTGTTTCAACTTTGAATAGTAAAAGTGTGGGGCGGCTTCAAAATGATCGTTCCTGCACCAACAAGCATAAAGGTTTTTGGTCACTAACCAATTGGTTCATAATAAGGGCTTTCGTTCAAGGTGGCCATACACACAGAAAGATTAGCTCAAGATTATGGTCAATCAAGAGGTCTCCTAGTCTCTTCCTAAGAAGATATTTATCACATGGATACTAAGGGTGACACTTATCGGTATGGCACATCCATACCTATTGTTTATGACTTTCGTCACAAACACATTTTTATATAGTGATTTGAAAGAGCTTGGCTTTAGCTCGTTACCACTTGGGTCGTTCCCACCTTTTGAAGCAGGGTGGTAGGCCCTCTAAGGGTACCACAAAAAAAAGAGAGTACATTTGTACTTTGACCTCCAATACTACGTAAAGTGCAAGGAGGGAACACACACCATGCCTTTTCATCACTCTAGCATGGAGTTCATTTTAGTCCAAATGGAAGCATGTGGGTGATTAGATAACAAATGTCAAAGGAATTCTTTTGATTCTCAAGATCATCGAGTGGCACAAGAGAAGTGCATACGCATTCAAATGAAAAGAATTGCAAAACACAAAACAAAGAAGAAACAAGTTCTTTTTAATCCCCAAAGTAAAGGTGAGTTCGTTTTAAGCACCAAAAATTGAGTGTGAATTTTCCTTGTTCAATTTTAATCCCACAAAGCAATGTTGAGTAAATTTTTAAGTTTAATTTTAACCAATTTGAAAAAGATCAAATCAATGATTAATTTTAAACCAAAAAATGAAGTGAGTTTCCCTAAAACAAAAAATAAAAGTAGCAATGGATGCCCTAGGCTATTACAACAAGCATTTAAAAATGCTTTTCAAGTTCAATGCCCACTTTTCAAACTCAAATTTGCTTGTTATTTGATCCCATGTGAGAGAGAATACCATTATTTCTTGATGAAAACCTACAAACATTACAAAGCTATCACCAATAAGATTTATTTCAAGGAATTAATGAAGAATACAACACTATTACAAAAAAAAGTTACACCTGTTATGCAAAGTATATGTAAAAAACAATCAATGGTCAAATCACTAAAATTTAATCAACACATGATTCCAAATGAAATTACAAAATTATGATGCCGAATGAAAATTATAGGTCAAAATTAATCAACACACCAGCTAAGTGTGTACAAGAATATCATGCCAAAGTGTCAAATTCTAGGTTTGCACTTATTGGACATAGGAACATTAATTGCATTTATCCCATACTCAACATAGAAAGTACTTCTATAGTAATGATAAAATTCTCAAGAATGAATTTCAAAGTAGATGACAAACGCCCCTCACCAAACCCTTGGATTGAAGTAAATGGTTTGTTTGAAGGCTATCATTTCTTAGTAGGAGGCTACCAACATGAATCAAGTGTCAACAAAAACATTTCATACAAGTTTCAGAGTACACAAATAAATATAGTAAAAAGGTGAATGATGGTGGTGTTATGTATGACATCTTTAACCAAAGTTAATCAAAGCTCTTGCACAAGGGAAGATAAAATTGTGAATGTCATACTTTACATAGTGGATTGCATATTTTCACTTTTTGATAGAGATCGATTCCTTGAATTCCTTACCACTGTGACATGAAAGAGTTGTTTGAATTATGTTCCATCTTGCATAGAAAATTTCTTACACTCCCTCCAAACACAATCATTAGAAAAGTCACAAAATATTTTTAACAACAAAAAAAATTTGTACAACATAAATATGCAAAAATCAAACTCAGCTATCAATTCCCACTGTCTTTCACTATACCTACATTATTTTATGTTAGGTTGATGGAGATCAATTCATTGAATTCCCCCAAAGAATGGCACGACATGAATTAAACTTATTCTGCAATGAATACCAACTGCCATTAATGAAAATGAACACATCAATTAAAGCAATATGAATAAGTTGATTGGAGGATTATAAACCTTTGACGGTTGTTTAAGAATTAATTTCCAGATAGTAGGATCAAAAAGAGAGATTTCATATAACTTGTAGATTCATTAAAAGAATTGACAAGCAATGCAAATCCTAGGATATGTAATCAATTTGTATGCAAAATGTGGATAAATAGAAACTAGAATAGGATATGTAATCAGAAAGAAGTGGAAAAAATATCAGAAAAGGCTTTCTTTATGTGATTATATCAATTATTACATCAACAACAAGTATATTAGCTAAATATGTAATGCAACAATTGATAAAATAGTGGAAAAAAGCTAAATCTGTAATGCAATGATTATATTAGTCGATGCCTTGTAGGCGGCTTGCAAATAAAGACAAAGGAAGTGCCCAAAGAATTGAAGGTCCAAAAATTATTAAGACAACAAATACTAAGATAACAATATCGATGGAACAATAATATTGATACAACAAGATCCCTCAAATCATTTAGTGCCCTTAAATATCAATGCAATTAGGAATTCGGTTTCTAAATTTTCAATGCAATGATAGCAAAATAATATTAAATATGAATACGTGTCAATGCTATTAAGTCTCTTCTTGGATTGCTAAAAGAAATCCTAGTTCTATTTGAAGACTGAAAATGATGCTATGGTATCGATATTTTTAAAATCTAGTAGCTGATAAACACAAAGAAAAAAAGCAACAGTCTTCAACCTATGAATCTAGGATGCTAGTCAATGAGTTAGCTTTTTTGTAGCACTCATGAGATTTTGCATATGATTTTAAACACTCACACAAATTAGAAAAATAAAATCCTCCCAATTTTGAGAATAGTTGATTGAACAAATTAGCAAAATAAAAGAAAAGTTGACTTGTCTGAAAGTTGTAAGTACTCCCAATTTTGAGAATGGTTCTTTAGATGATGCCACAAGCAAATGTAGTCTCAACGAATGTAATACTTCTAGGGTAATGTGTAAGAATGGTGGGTGCCAAAATGTGAACGCTAAACTTGCATTTTTCTCAAAGAATGACAAACATTAGCATTATTAGTCAATTTAAACAAAGCAAATAAAGAATTCCTATGAAATACTTAAACATGCTAAATATGTAATCAAGACAATAAGAGACCAAAGTAACCAATGAAAACATATAAAAACATATTCAAACTCTATCCCATAGTGGGAGTGGTTCTCCTTTGATGTGGAAAGAATTCCCTTTCCCACCCATTTTGATAAAGCTTCCAAGATGTGATGAAGTCCAATTACCCTTAAAGATAATGATAGCAATTGGAGGATAATGACTTTGCATAAAGAAGTGGAACCATTTCAAGTAGAAGAGGCTTCTACTTATAGGAATCAAGGGTTGAATAAGAGGTAAAATTGGTTAATGTGGGATAAAAAGGGAGCCAATAGGATTGTGACTCTTGTCACAATTCTATCTGATGAGGATGGAGCACATTTTGGGGAATGTGTAGAGTAAAGGGGATGGAAGAGAAATAAATGAAAATGATTGAGGATGTAAGAGGATTAAATGAATGTGGTTGGAGATGTAAGAGAATGTGGGTGAGGATGTAAGAGAGATTAATTCCTTTGTAAGAGGCATTAATATTGGGTAAGAAAGTCAAATAAGTGGAGTTATTGAAGGAATATTCTCAAAGAATATGCCTTTGTGAGGGAAAATAGGTTAATTAGTTAATTAAAAGAAATTATTTTCATGTGAAAGTTGGTTAGTTGACTAGGGGTTTAGTTTGACCAAGGTTGAGTCAAAAGCTAGAGAATGGGTAATGATGATTAAGAGTTAATTAATTCAGAATTAATCAATTTGAAGGGATTAGAAGTTTTATGACATTTGATTTAAATAACTTGATTTATTAAATCAAATGAGAGGACTTTAGGGTTTTAACTAAATAAATTGATTTATTTAATCAAACATGATGAACATTAGTGAATTAATATAATGAATTGCTTTATTTGATTAATAGTGGAAATTGATAATTTGAGTGTCTATAAGGATTAATCATAGATTGTGGGGATATTGATAATAGGAGAAAGGTCATTTGTGATTACAAATATATATAGTGGAACCTGATGTACAATAATAAACCCCTTCCACTTCTACAAGGATGCTTAGCTAAAAAGTGGAACAAATTGGGAATATCCAACTTCAATGATATCTTGGTTAATAATGAAATAATTTCATGGGGTCAACTAAAAAATAATTTAAATCTTCCTAATTCTAACTTGAGGTACTATACAGTCCTGATGAACTTGTATTGAACAACATAAGCTTTCTTGTGAACAATAATTCCAAACTAGAAGGATATGATAATCTCAAGTGGTTAGATAGAACCCCCTCTAAAGATAAAACCTCATAATATGTATAAATTATTAAATGAACCTTGTTCTAGCCCATATAAATCAAGTCCGGGGGGCTTAATATGAGAAAAATAATGGTTTTTCATTCCGAAAACTTGTTGGTTCAAAGTGGTTGATCCTAAGAAGTGTTGTTTTTGGTGGCTATTGTTCTTAGGTAAACTGGTCAGTGGCCCTTCTCAACTTGTTTGTAGTGTAAGTAATTTCCTTGAAGATGTTGCTCATATTTTGTTTAAATGTAAATATGCTTTAAAATTCTGGTCATTTTTCTTTGGAAATGTTTTGAGTTGGTATTGTAGGAATAATGTATCACATGGCATGGAATTATATGTGGTTATGTCAAAGGTTCAAGTACTAATGTGAATGTATTCTAAATACTTTTGTCCATAGAAATACTATGGTTCATCTAAAGAAAAGAAATGAAGATGTGTACCAAGGCAGAAGGAGAAGCCTTACCAAGTCTTTTCATAGACTCATTTTTTTACTTATTATTGAATAGGTAACCTTGACATTGAAGATTCTTGAGGACAAATTTGTGAAGATCTTCAATGAAGGAGCTGAAAGTTTTTATAAAAATGATATCTAGGAAGCAAACTACTGGCCATAGGATTTTGGAAAACTACTATAAGCTCCACTAGTATGAACAAAAGAGGGATGCTCCCCTCAAGGACTTGAAAATCACTCATGAGAATGTTAAGAACAGTGGATGGGAGAGGGTATCCCCCAATTGGGTACCCTTCTGAGAGTTGATTCCTTCAATATCAACAAGGACTATACCAACAAAAAAGCACATAATAGTGTAGAAAAGGAATGTTAATGAAGACCATAAAAGCTCATTTTTGATATTAAGTATGAAGTAGCTTATAATTATCTCTTTTATGATTTGTATCCCTTCGGGTAGTTTGTTAATGGCTATGGCCAATATCTCTATGATGTAATCAAGCTATTTCTTATTGGTAATTGAATATCAATTTAAAAAATATATACTTTGATAATTATGTTTATCTTATGTAATTTTGGATTTCTTTTTACTTGAGATATTTTCATAATTTTTACTTTTCTTGATAAAATAATATGAGAAAGTATTTGAATTATGAAAAAAATAAATGATAAAAATGTAAAAACTATTAGGGTACGATCAAGGGTTTTCCTTAGATGTGGTTGGTTGTTGGTAGCAATAACCATGGTGATGACTACTACTTTTGCTACTTTGGGGGCTAATGATGTAGAGGATTTTGCTAGTTCTCATTTGGATTTTTGTAAAAAAGGAAGTATTTCTTGATTTTGAAATTTTATTCATAATAACTACTGGTTGAGGCACAACTAAAATCTCTCTATGTTATTTTGTATAAAATGAATACGAAGCCCAAATTTTCCTTTGATCACTATTCCCCAAGGAAAAACTCCCTATATTTTTATGAGAAAGTTGTAGTTGTAAAGCTTATGGGTCTTTGGTCAAGACCCAAAACCATCGATGCTTGGATTAATATCCATTGGAAACCATTGTTGAAGGGTAGAATAAGCATTTTATTTTGTGGAAGAGGATTTTATGTCTTCTTTGAGCTAAAAGAGGATAAAGAATCATTATTTTAGAAATTGCCTAGATTTCATCAGGGCAAGAGGATTTCCTTTGAATAATTGGTTATTGAATTTTATTCCAATTAAAACTTACCTAATGTACTCCTTATTTGAATGAAACTTCCCCTCTCCTTATTTTTTGGGATGAAAATATTTGGATATCATTCGTAGCACTCTAGTCCATTTCATTAATAAGGTTAAGCCAAAATACAACTTTACATGTGTTCAATTTTTTGTAGAATCTGATTTAGAGAAAGGTCTCTTTGAAGCCATGAAGCTAAATTTGGATGGATGGTCATATATTGAGGAACTTTATTATGACCATTAGCCCTTCAAATGTAACAAATTCCATGAGGATGGTCACTTTATTAAGGATTGCAAAATAATTAAATATGCATCAAATATCCCAAAAATCTCACCAAACCTTCATCAAAGCAAAAGAAAATAGGCATGTCTAATAAAATAATGGTAAAAAATTAGGGTATCAAATAGGGTCAATCTATTATTATTTCAAATAATTTTAATATTTTAGGGGAATATTTAAGGCCCTTTGGAAGAAAAAATATATGATTGTGCAAAATTCAATTTGAGAGAAGTGGATAGGGAGGTTGGGAAACAAACCCCTTTGGAAGAGGAAAACATAATCATTTTCAATTTGGTTTAAGAGAGGTACATAGGGAAATATGGAAACAAAACCCTTTGAAGGGAGAGGGAAAATACATTCAAGAAAAAGTTAGGTGAAGAGAATGTTGGAAGAATGAAGAAGAACATCTATTTATACAAATTTGTGTTGTCATTGATGTCACCATGTTATATGAGTTACAACTACAAGTTTAAGTTCTAGCTTGATCTAGTATTCTGAACCGGTATTTGAACTAGTATGCAATTATTATCCTCTCGTATTTTGGTCTACAATCCTTAGTTGATGATTATCATTGCTTGCAGTTTTGGGAAATGGTTTTTGGATGTTGGAAGCTTGTATGTTCAGAATCTCATGTGCACAGGTGCTTGTATGGCGAGTTGGCATTACTCTATTGTTGCATTTTATTATTAGGTCTATCCCTGACCAACCTAATGTATAGTTGATGTTGTAATGGATTAATTTTGTGGTGTTGATGTATTTGTGACCTGTATTAGGTCCATGCCAACATGTTGTAGTGCATTACACACTTTAATTTGTTTTCGAAAGGTTTTATACATTCTTGAAGCCAACAGTCAATCTTTTTGGTGATTAAGGGTTTTATCTAATTAGGTTGACCTAATTGATGCTTGTAGATGAATCATATATATATTGGAAAATTTTGTGATTGATGATGCAAAGAATTAGTGCAAAGATAGAAAATTATGTGAAGATGATGAAGTGTGTAAAGTCAGTTTACTGAGCATCAAAGGAATTGAATCGACACTTGTTAGGTGTAACTTTATTAGTTCATTTTTTGGCTGCAAGCCATTTTGTTATTATATCTTTTTAGGCAATGATCCTTCCATTTTGGACAGTGAGTCGTGGTAGTGAGCCACCCTTTGTAATATCTTATAACTGGTTATACTATATTGTGAGCTAATCCTCACTGTGGTTTTTCCCATTTTGGGTTTTCCACGTAACAATCCTAGTATTCATGTGTTGTGTGTTTTTATGCTCTTGCTCATTTTTACTATTATATGCACTAGAGTAATTGTATGGTGTTTGTTCAATAAGTTTAAAAAGATACTGATTCACCCCCCCTCTCAGTATCTTGGGTATTCAATAGAGAAAAGGTAATGAATTAGATCCAAGTGGTTTTATTCCTTTCAAAACCTTGAATTTCTTAGTTTGGAGCCTTGATGTTTCTTTTTAAAAATCATTAGAGTAAGGATGAATAAAAAAACCTTAATGATAAACCTCTTATAGAAAACATCTTCTCAATAAGAAGACTAGGATGATGATAGGTGAGTTACCCATTCTTCAAAAAGGAATTGATTTTTTTGGGTTTAATTTTTTATATCAACTCAAATTGTAACCTTTTGTCTTGTATTTATTTGAATTGATACCTAGGATCAACCTAATGCATAGAATTTGAGGTATTCTCTCCCTATTTCCTACCTTTTTGTATGATTATTTTGTAATATTTCTTTGTAGTAATATAGTTCTTTTCATAAATAATATGAGAAAAAGTAATAAATTAAAAACCAAAAAAAATATAAAGAAAGTAAACATTAGTGTGTAGAATGATGAAAATTGTATACCCATGCCCTTTCTCCTTATTTTTTGGGCCCAATTTAAATAGAGTTTCCTTAATTGTATAGCGATTCTATAACACACATAATCTTGATTGAATTTGACTCATGACAATATCATATCTTGATATTATTATCACTCATCATAGTGATTTGATCCTAACACTTACATACCTCATTCACTACCAAAGATAAGATCTATAAGTGTAGATTTGATTGAGGTCATTTCTAAAACCATGAATATGAACCTTAAAATTTTAAACTTAAACATTTGAATTTACATCCTACCAGCCTTTTCACTAGCTATTTTGAGCCAATTGAGTGCACACTTGTGTTGATTTATGTGCTACATTATTGAATTTTTAGAATTCATTCATTTTAGATCAGGTTAAAATTATCAAAGACAACCTATGTTTTATTAAAGAGAATTATCACAAAGAATTTTTGAGAGTACCATAACAACACTAACAAGAGTATTGAATTAGCATGCATCATCCTAAGTCCTTTATACACTTTCTTTTGTGCTCAATCCTTACTCTAAAGTTGTTAAATAGGTCCTAATAGAGGTATAACTAAGGAGAGAATGACCCTCATTATTTAGAAAATTCTCTAAAGGTGTTTCTAAACACTGCCAAACCTTTTATTTAGGGATAAAAATATTGGTGCAAGAAAAAATTACTCAACCAAATTCTTCTAGTTTAATTTTACAAAGTATAGCTTAGACATCTATAACAATTTTCGATATGTACTCATAGAGATTAGGTTCACACTAACATAGGTGAAATAGAGTGAAATATAATTATTTTATAGATTTTGAGACACTCATATGAGAAAAACCTAAAATATAATCTTATGGTGAGTTGGTTCATGGCATCATTAGCTTCACTTTCCCTTTTTTTGAATCTAGTTAATTATTTCATCTAAATTGATTTTTTTTTTTACTTAAGCATTTATTGTTTTCATTTCCAACTCATCCATCTACATTATTTATTTATTATTTTAGTTATTCAATTAGAAAATATATTTTATGTAGGGATGTGTGTTTAAGGAATATATGTCACTAACAACATTTTTATGATTTGTGATTTATAGTGACAAGCTCATAAATATTCCTATGTCCCAAGGAGATTTATCAACATAGTTTCTCTAGAAAATCTCCTTTTACATTCCTACTTTGTTAATTCTTTACCAATTTGGGTATCGGGAAAAATATTCTAACCTTCTTATTTTTTCTTCTTGGAGGATTTTTTCAAACAAGTTGTAGTAAGTACCTATTTTAAATGTTTGAGAATCATTTTTTTTTTAATTTCACAAGTTCTCAATTTAGTGATCATTTAAAGAAGAATGCACTAATGATATGCATAATATGGGTAGATTTTTATCTTTAATTGTTTGAAATGTAATCAATTTTTATTTTAACTACTTATTTCACTTTGATGTTCATCTACCTAATAGTTTTCATGAACATCGAATTTGGGGAAAATATAATGGTTAAAATTAAATTCTTGTGCCCTTTTCCCTTATATTTTGATCTCACTTTGATTAGAGTATCGTTAATGTAATAATAATTCTACAAGTGACATACACTTATATGAATTCAAATCATGAATTTATCATATCCTAATCACACTATCACTTATCCCTAGAGATTTGATTCTAAACCTAAATCCCTCATTCACGTCTCTAGATTAGATTCATGGAAACTCTAGCAAAGTTATTTCCATAATTTTGTAGATCTAAACCTCAAATTTTTAAGAATTTAAATATATATTTAAACATAATTGACCTTTTAACTATCTATTGTGAGTTGATCTTGTGCATGTTAATATTTATTTGTGTGTTATGTTGTATTCAAAGAAATTAATTCTTTAATTTTAAATCACACTAAAATCATTAAGGAAAATCTATGAGTAATTAAAGAGTATTTTCATAAATCATTTATGAGATCATCATAACAACATTAATAATATTACATCATCATCATCAATCATTCTAGGTCAATTTTATTCTTGAGTTTTACAATCCTTGTTCCAAATAATTTGAATTGGTCCACCTATGGGTCTAAATAAGAACATGTCATTGATTTATCCTTACTTTTATACACCAAAATATTGAGGTGAGTATATTTTAGTTAGTCAATCTCTTCTAATTTAGTCACACAACTTATAATTTAGATCCTTGCATCAAATTCTATGATGTGTAAATTTTGACTTGCAACTATTGTGCACATATGAGAGATTACATGTTTCACACACTCCAACTATACATCTAATAAGTGTGAAATTCACTCCTACTTGTTTGGTAATAACTAGTGAAGTGGAATGACTATTTAACTATCCTCCTATCAAGGGAGAAAGGTCTTATACATGGAAGAAGGGTTCAAGCTTGAGTGGGAGATGGAACTTTAGAGTTGTGGGGTGTTATCTTGCAAATATTTTAAGTGTTATAATTATGGTTCTAGTATCAATTTTTTTGATAGGTTCTAAGAGAATGAGATCTCTTATGAAACTCTTCTTTTATGTTCCTTCTCCCATTATCTTCTTGTAATTCTCAAAGTTTCTCTTGGTTGGGTGTTTCTAATCCAATTGTCCCTAATTTTAGAACACATTGGGTGTGAGATGTCCAAGTGATTGAAGAGAGACTCTTGAGAGGAAAGTATTAGTCTTTTGTTTACATTTTATTGATTGATTATTTTCTTAAAAGTGTTTTGAATTGATCAACTCATTAGGTGGCTTGTTATGTTTCCAAGGGATTTTATTTCTTTGTTTTGTGGTTTCATAATTTGGTGATGAATGATATAAATAGAATAATCTAGGTGAGTGCAAAATAAAAAAATCTATTCTATTTTTTTTGAAAATGAAATGTGATCTAATTTATCTATTTACAATTGGAATTTTTTATATATTTAACAAATGGACTTTAATTTAAGTTTTCTAGATGTAATTTCTATATTTATTTTTTAGTTGAATTACATCATGTTTGAATCGAGGGCTTTATGATTAAACACCTTATCTTATAAGAAATGTATTTGAAAAAACAAGAGATAAATTAAATTTAACTTAATCTAATCTAATCTAGGAAAAAATAGCCTAAGAAATTAATAAATAATTCTACTCTAATCCAATAATTAATAAAAAAATGTTACTATCCCCAAGAAATATTTATTTCCTAATTACTATTCTAATCTATTGTAAATAAATGAAAATTTCTAAAATACGAAACCTATATAATATCTTTATTACTTATTTGAAGTGGTGTGTGTCATTAAGAGGTCCAACCCCTATATCATGCTCTACAACAATGGGTTGCTACTCTTTGAAGAAAATAGAAACATAAGGGAGATCTAGATATGGGAAAATTGAATAATTACTTGCAAGGTAATGGGAAGATTTGAAGCTTCTATAAACATCTAAATATTTCCCTAGTATAACTAGTCCTAATCGACTAAACCCATCACCTAGTACAAATCCCCTTCACCTAAAGTTCCACACTTTATTAAATGATCATATTATTTAATTAATTCATTTTCCATATCACCTTACATTAAATAAATAAATACCATTTACCCCTATTTTCGACCTCAGACATGGCTAAAATAATTAAATATTATTATTATTTTGTTATGCCTATATTACCTCAACACATTCCAAGAATAAATGGCACCCAAGAACACTTGTATTTATGGTTCCATGATTCTCTCCACCAAACCCGATAATATAACCCTACTCGATGCATATGTCCCTTATCCCTCTCATTGTCACAACTAATTATTAAATTTAGTAAGTTCATCTTAGCCATTCATAATCCAACAAAATCCATATTTACCATCCATCCTCTCCTTGATTCTAGGGAAATCTTCTCAATAACCCTCTACTATTGATCTCACCATCAGATCTTGACCATTTGTTGCCTCCAAAATTCTATAAATCAAGGAATTCTTCAACTTATTTTATCATCCATCAAATTTATGCTAGGTACATGCTTTCAAAATAGGTATCTTCAAGGAAAGGAGTATACATATATCGCTAGTCATTGGAGAAAATCACTTGACAATGGATTCATTGGTAAATTATAAGTTTATTGATAATGTTATTTTGTTTGTTTATACTCCTTGTTGAGATCTATCTAGAGGTTTTGTCTTGATTTGGATAGGAAATTGCATTCTTGTTTGTTTCTATTTTGAATTTCAAATCTTAGGCATTAATTTTGGTGAATTTGTTGGGGATTTTATACCCTTATCTAATCTTAATTTTTATGCTTAAGCCTTGAGGTTGGTTTAGAATAACTAGTTTTTATAGGTTCTTGAAAAGGTTTTAGAGGTCAAATTTTATATGTGCATTTGAGAGTAAAATGGATTGCACTATTACATCTAAAATGGATGAGAAGTAATTTTTGTCATATAACACTCGATAATTTTTTGACATAAAAAATTGACATGTTTGTAGGGTCATTTGAGGTTGCTATTGTGTGAAATTCTATACTTTCGTACAAAGCCTATAGCATTTGTACTGTATGGATGATAGTACAACTGCACCAAAAAAATAATGTGGAGGCATATACATAGTGTTAAGGTAGGATGTATACACGAGGGTGTATATTCACAAAATCATAATAGGAGGTATACATGATAGTTTTAAAAAATGCTGCAATATACACAAAAATATATGTATCATTTTTCTATAGAATACATAGCGTAGGTAGTTTTTTTGGAACATATAATGTATATATGGGTTTAGTTGTGAAAGAGTACAGAAGCCCTACATCAAACATACATAGAAAATATCCTCGGTCAAAGGTATATATACACAATACTAGATGAGAATATATAAATGTGTGGGTGGATACACATTGCAAATTGTGCACTCATAAGCATATATAACTTAGGTTGTTTAAACTCTATTACAGTTCCTTTCAAATCTATAGGACTCCAAAGGAATATAAGATGTTAATCCACAGTTATCTATTTTTATAGTTCCCTTGGAGTCCACAAGAATGGGAAGACTAAATTGTGTTTGATAATTTTTTAAATCCTCTACTATTTTATATTTTCCCCCATGAGCCCTTAGGTGATATGAATGACTAGGAGTTGGATTTCCATTCAATCCCTCAAATGTAAGCAAACATAAGCCCTAGGTAACATTAAATTTAGCCACCCAAAATTTAGCCCTTTTTTTCCCTTAGTGATTGGTTGCTTGGCTGAATAGGGGATAGAGATAAGGGTATTAAACCATTAGTCATGTCCATTGAAACTACTTAAAGATATAAATTTTAGCTAAAACAATCATAATTCAATATTTTTTATAACATTTTCAAAATTTTGTAAGAATTGGAAAGTTGAATCAGAGGCATTTATAGTAGGGAAGGAAAAAATTGAAAATTTTGTTCTAGAATTCAAGTAAACTCATCCAACATCAAGATTTTTTTTGAAACTTCAAAGAGTCAACTTTTTGTATTTTATCCTTTTTCAATGTTTTTTTAATTATTATAAAAATTCAAAGAATATATTTTTATAGTCTATTTTTCTATATGATTAACTAGTTTTTTTTTTACTAACTTTTGTGTGTAGGTATTTTTCATGTGTCTAAGGATTCAATCTTGTAAACTAATAAGTTAAGTGGTTCTGCAATAATTTTTATAATATCTTGATTACAGACCTTTTCTTTTTCTATGTGATTTTTCTACTTTGTTTTTTTCACATTGAAAAGTGGGGTAAAATTCACATTCACACTTGGATTTAGGATAACAATTTGTGTGTCTTTTAAACCCAAGGCACACTTATGTATGGTCTCCTCTTGCACCTTAGGATGATCTTAAGGATTAGAAATAAGTGTTGTCTTGATTTTCTTTTTAGGGGGATTTTTTGGAGGTTGCATCACCCCAAAGGATGACCTCAACTCTAGTGTTCTAATGAAGTATAAATTATTGGGGGTGAATTAAAAGACATCCGTCTTTGAAGTTGTGACTTTTTCATTTAGGCTAACCCCCTAAGAAATTTAAACCTTGGGGAAGTGAAGGATAAGGGTGTGTTACCCTCTTCTCCTATTTGTTTGACATTTTTTCACTTTTAAATTCATGGATTAGGCCTCACATGTCATTGTGGCATATAGAGGATTCCTTAGATAAGCCTTATATATCCTAGATTAAGACTTTTCAACCATATTTTAGTGTGGTACAAGTGATGTCAATTGTACCTTGAAGTTAGTCACAATGTACTTTCATTTGGTGAGATAGAGTTAACCTTGGGCAAGGTTTTGTCCTCCAAGGTAAGTTGCGTGTTAGTGGTACATGAACATATATACCCTAGCTATCCATACACAAGTAGATATTATTAATGGATTAATTTCCATTATGGATGATAGGCCAAAACTAGGGTAAATAATGATAAAAATAATTGAATTTATGTTTGGTCTAAGTGTCAATCTAGGGGTGTAAACTTGCAAAAGGTGTATTGGCTATATGCATAAGGGCTACAGGTTATGAGGTGAGTGTGGATGAAATGTAGCTAAACAATTAAATCATTTATTAAACTACTACACGAGTTCTGAATGCAACTATAAACTAGTAAAGGAAATATAATTGAAACTGCTACAGGGTTGTGCAAGTTGTTATAGGATCTGTGCAAACCACAAGATCACAATATGCTATAGAAATTGTATGCAAGTGATAGTAACTACTATAAGAAATGCTGAAAATAAATTAAATACAATAATAAATAATAATCATGAGATCATTATTGAATAATAATTAAAATAATCTATTTACATTTATTCAAAGTTTAACAATTATTAAATGAAATAAAATCACACAACATATTAAATAAAATACAAAGATCATTGTGAGTGCTTCCAAAGAGTGGGCTCTCCTCTTCATTTGCACAAGAATGATCTTCTAAGGCACTGCTACTGAACTCCCTTCAAAATGTGAACTACATACACTATAATTTATTTTAGAAATACTGCATACTCTCTATTACATTTTTATTTTCTACACCATTCTACACCTCTTGCTATATTAAACTTTATCTTATTTTTTCTCATGTTATTACATTGTCGATCTCATTATATAAGAACTAGTATGTAAAACTATTAGCAAGTTTCCATGCTTGTTTACTATTTTCACACCTTCTTTTATTTTGTGGTTTAAAACTCATGGTTTACTTGTTATCCACAAATATAGGGAGTGGAAATATGGTTACAAAAATAATATGGAGTATTATTTTTGGTGTTAGGTCATCATCCACATAAGTATAAAAATAAAGATTAATCAGTTGTAAAAAAATAGCTAAAGAATAGTCTACTCAAATATTTTATTAGCTATAAGTAAAATATTAGAAAGTGCTCCCACGGGCTACAAAAAGTATGTGATCTCCACCTTTATTAGAATTCCACAAGATCTATTTCCAAAAAATAAAATGATAATGCTCATTAGTAAATACAATTCAAGAATTAATTTTCATATTGTACCCAAAAACTAAATTAAATACATCTTATTTATATTCAATCATATGCAACATAAAGGTGGTAAAATTATATAATATGGTATGAAAATGGAGTAAGAAAGTGGAGATTAAGGTATATAAAAAGGCTTTGAATATGGGATAAAATAGGATGTAAATGGCTCTCATAAATGGACCCACACTAAGAGTCACACATTTTATTAAAATATCATAGGATTTTTATTATGTTTTCTTGTTTGTGTGTTGTATATACTGAATTCTTGTCTTTAAACACTCACTACCAAGTTTAAGTTGAGTTTAGTCTTTGAAGTCAGTTTTTTTGTTTGAATACATTTTCCAATTGCTATCCTTTGAAATGTAAAATATTGAAACCAAATCTAGGATAACATTTCCTTAGTGCTAAATATATTTTTCCTTGGTCTAATCATAAAATACACAGACCATGTAATGCCCCCACCAAGGAACCCCAGAGGACAACACTACTAGGACAAATTAATGGAACAATTTATTTTTATTTTTAATGAAAATAAACATAGAATGCATAACATAACATGATAACTACTCCTAGTTCCTCTAAGGTTCCTCGGCTGCACTACTCACAAATCAAGATTACTAGAAAAAAAGTTTACATGATCGATCTAACATTCAAGGTTCATTTTAAAGCACCACATTAATGATTTTACATTACATACTTCCATAGCATGTCAACAAATACTCAATATTCAAGATCATATCTAGCTAACATATGCAAGATGCATTACTTTACAATACTCTTTACAAGACAAAATCATCAATTATTGTTACATCATTACAATAAATACAACAATGCTTCCCCTAGTACATGTGGGAAGATAACATTAGATTACATTAAGAGAGACAAATAGAATTATAATCCAATATACAAATATATGAAAGGATGTCTTCTCAATTGGAATAGGTATTGAAATCTACAGTGCAATAACCAATATCCATGCAAACAAACATGCATCAAGAATGCCCAATGGAGAAAAAGCACCAACCTCCCAACCATGTGGAACCCTGAGGTCCACCCCCATGCTAGGAGATAACACAAGGTCCCACAACCAACAGACAATCAGGAAAGAAATAGGCTAACATAAGCAAGGGATTATACATGACACCAACATCACTTCCAACATTGACAACACTTACAATGCTTGCAACACTTACAACACTTCCAAAGGCACTCACATATCAAGAGGAAATACAACTAGGGAATGCTAGGCTATAATAGGGAGGAATGTCATCACATAGCTTGATATGGGTTTTCATGGTAGATCTTGCTAGGCTTCGACCCCCATCCTGGGTTATCTTGGTGGCCTCTCCCGCTCCCCGACCCCCATACAAACTCATGTAGAATCGATGTACCTTTCATGAGGACAAAGGTGTTGATCTTGCCATTTCAAGCCTTCCCATCTCATCTCAAGCCTAAATGAGCACTTGAGCCATGAGTGAGGCATATCATTATCTTTTTTAATGTGAATTCTACCCATCCCCCTAATTCATTATTAAGGTTATCACTGGATTAAGAAACCCTCCAATGGGTTGTATTGGACACCACTTTGGGTTTTTTCCCCCATTGAGAGCCACTCCCCCTACTTGCAACTAGTAAACCCTACACAGAGCAAGGCATTGTTCATCTTGCACACTTATCACAATCACATCGACACCAGTTAGGACAACATGAACCCATGTCCCAACTCATAGCCACAACTCAACCATCATGAATAGGTAGTACAAAACTTAGGGTTTGTATTTCACACAATACACATATGAATTCCTTTCAATAGAATATCATAACAAAATCTCACGCATCCATATATAGATAGGAGGGCTACACCCTTAGGATTTACATTTAACATAATACACATGACCAACAACATAGCCAAGCCACTTCCAAGGTTAAACAATCATAAAGACCATATGTACAAATATACCCCCTCCTAGGCGTCTAGAAACCAACATACTAAGCAAATTTTCCAATGGCACAAAAACTTGAACATACTTTACATAGACGACATCCATCTTTAACAATAACATAAACACTACAACATTATAACCATGAAGACATTTCCATTAAATAAGGCATTATTTTAATTCTCTTATCATTCATTTAACTTAGCCACCTAGTTCAAACAAAATATTATTTACTACAAATTATATTTAAACAAAGTAACTATATCATTAATCAAACAACCCTATCTTTTGAACTAGCTAATACAAAATCTTACTATTAAAGTTACAATTATATCACTACAATAATAATATTCTAATCAATTAATTTATATGACAATTCTACTAATCAACTATTAAATAATTATATACAAATAACCAACATTCACCTACTAATTAATTAACAGAGGATAATATAAAACATTTAACATTTATCAAGATCTTTTAAATTAAATAACCTATCCCTAACATTTTACCTTCACTTAATTTTAACATTCATAGACTTTTATGTTGTGCAAATTTTTCTGTCAATAATTAATCTACTTCTATTCACACAAATTACATGAAATTACATTTAACCAAAATTAGGAACTAACCCTATAATACTGACATTCACAACTTTATCTAACTAACTAACTTTATTTCCAAAGGGCTAAAAAAAGAAACCGTTAGTAAAATATATATTACTTTCTTTTACCCAAAGATGGGTGAAGGATAGATGTGCACTGAAATATACATAACTAATTACCAGTTCTACTAAATACTTACAAAAGAGAATACCCAAAACTAACTCTTAATCCATTTAATTCTTTCATCTAATTATAATAATCTACTAATTTGATTTTAGAAGGATACTTAGAATTTATTGCACTATTGACTAGAATACAATTAAAATAAGTAGAGGTACTACAATTTGCTTGGATTCATTTCCTTTTAACATCTACTAAAAGATATAATATGAACGGTACACTAACTATGGTTTAATGGAAGTAGATTTTGATACTTAACATATTATTTATTTGAGAACTATTCTTAAGACAACTGCACATATCCTACACTAAGTTTATTTGTTCAAGCAATTAATACATGCCTATTCTATATGCAATTTCCTTATGTCCAATAATTCCTAATATTTGAATACTAAAACTCAATGCTGGTTATAAATATACTAGAAGAAAAGAGATTATATATATAAATGTAAATATAAATCATCTAAACTAACTTTAATACTAACTTCGTATTCATTATTTTCCCTAAGAATTCTTTTAAAGTTCTTAATCTCTAAGTTTTTGTTCGATATTATTATTAACCAAAACTGAAAATGATATATATATATTATCCTGGTGATCATATTAATAGTTGAAGAAGATAATATCTCATTAGTATGATTTAACTCTATTGAAACAATTTTGTTAAAGTCCTCCAAGAGCCTTGTTTTAGACTATAATATTCATGTTAATGAGAACACTGTTAGTGGAAGATTTGGTATCAATGTATATAGGCATGGATGCATTCATGAGTCAATAGTTTGTAGGCTACTATGAATGAGTAATTCATTAGTCATGGTCACTATGTAGGTTGATAAGGCTCTCTTTTCCATGAGGCACTATCAACATGACTATAATTTCTATGAGATGAAGGTTTTGTCTCAACTGCAATATTTATCCCTTGATAGTTTTTCCCTCTCTTTCCAAAATCGCCCATTTACTTCTTGTTCCCTACTCTATACCTTTTGTATGTTACATTAAAGTGATACACTCTCATCAAAAAATTCTTTGGCACTCCCACTGTTATACCCTAATAGCAAAGTACAGAGAGAGCATTATTTGTTTTTCATCTTCAATAGGCATAAATATAGACTTACAACCCATTTTACCTTTAATCTATTTGTCAATTGACCGAAAGGCCTATCATTTCACTAATGTGAATGGTAGTTGATTCCCACAACAATAATCCACCTTTTGGAGACCTAATGACCATCTATATAAAAGCCCAGATACGCAAAAACCACTTTCAAGTATGCAAGAGCAAGATTTTTGTTCTTCTAATATTGGAAGAAATAAAGTGAATTTTAGGTCAATGGAATTCCCTGCCCTCTATCAATTGGTTTGTGATCCCTGCTAGAAAATTTTTCCACAGCCTAGGTCTGAGCATGACCCTAGTAAGCTTAATTTAAGGTTCAAAAGTTTAAAAATTAAACCTTCCTCAATTGAAAATCAATCATGGTATCAATTTTACAACTACCCTACATAACTATATATGTCATCTCAAGACATAAATTTATTTTTCAAAAAAATGGAAAACTAAACGAAACCTTTAAAAGCGACTAAAAACAATATTTTAAAAAATATTTTAAATACAGCATAGAAGGGGCATGAATAAATTTTGCACCATGCATACAAGTGAGAATTTTTCCAAGATTAGTTGTGTTCATGTCACCAGTACACAGACATTCTTCCCAGCCAGAGTCATTACACCCACTATGTTCTTAGGATTTGACTGGGTTTTTTCCCCACAAATAAAATTGACTATATCTACCTATGCCTGAAATCTATAGGGATTGTAATCCCCATTTCTCATCCACTTTGAATTGTCGATGCATATCATAGTAGCCATGAGCACCATGGTGAATAATGAATTCAAGTAGCAATGAAGATGAACTAAATAAAAAATCTCTAAGAAATCTGCACTGGCCTCGATGAATTTCTATGAGCTTTTCTTTCTCACAACCCCTCTATTTATAGCTTTTAATCTATACTTTTCCTTACTCACAAACTAAACCTTTACTTATAGAGTGCTCTTTGCCTCTTACACGAGAGAGGAGGAGAGAGGGAGAAAAATGAAGGGGAATTAGATAATAGGAACATAATTGGAAAGGGAAAAGCTAGATCTCCAATCCCTGTGTAGATCCTCCAGTCTAGACCATAACCAATGGCCATTGCCGAGCATTTATGTCATGTTTACATAAATCCCCCAAATCCAAAATGTTTACAACAAGAAGAAGGATGTCTATTGTACAGGAAAAGCTATCCCAACTATCTATCATACAGATGAAGGTTAATTTTAATTTATTAAACCGCCTTCCCAACACAACATAATAGTTAATTTTAAATTAATTAAAAGCTTTTCATTTAAAAATCATAACAATATAATATGATAGATTTCCAATTTACACAAATGGGTAAAACCATTTACCCACATTCACACACACCTTATAATTAATTAAATAATCTGACTATATAATATTTATTTATTTACCTTATTATTATTATTTATTCATTTTAATATTACACTATAAATTTATTTTATTATTAACTATGAATATATTTATTTACCAAAGTATATCTTTTACTTAACAATCCATTTTAATGCATAAAATAACCAAAGGAATTTATCTAAGAAATTTAAATTAAATAAAACCAAATGCCAATCAATTACCTAACCACTATCCAAGGTCAAAAGCAAAACTTCAAGCAATACCAACTAACCACTAGCAGTACTAACTAGGTATCAAACCGGATACTTATCCTGTTCGAGGATGATGGCTAGGGTAGGGGACCAATTTTTACCTCCGATCAAGTGATCCATTGGGTTCAAGGCATGCTTAGACCTGCCAATTCAGGTGGAGTCTATGCCTAGTACTTGCAACCTGTATCACATAAAATGGTTGTGCATAAACATATACATATAATTGAGTACACCGTGATAGGGAATCACAACGTCGCAAAGTATTCACAAGTGAGTGATGCGACACTATCCCTTTTACCCAAACACATCAATAAGAACAATACCTAGTAATCAAATCAACTCATAAAAAAATAGCTACGTAGCAATTAGAATAAGATTAGTCACATAATAATCACATAACAGTCATGGTAAAATAATCACATAATTATGATTAGTCCTCATAATCAAGTAAAACCATATACTAAGTATAACATGTGCATAAAACCTCAAGTGATAGAAGTGTCATCAAAGGAATCATCATAGCAATAAGTCCAACATCATATAATGTATCATAATTTCTCATCATAAAATAGATCAACTATTAGTCTATTAGGAAAATAGTATGAGAGGCACTACATCCTCCCTCTCTAGAATTAGGCTTACTCTTGGAAGCCTGCAAAAAAGAAAGGGTACAATTCTCGCATTTGAGATGCATCCTCCCAAGTGGTCAAAGAATCATCATTAGGATCCCACTAGATCCTCACCTGTTGAATGTCTTCACCCCTGAGGGCGAGTCTCTTGTGCTGTAGAATGCCCAGGAGCTCCAGCATATTTAGAAAACACATAGTGACAAGCTCTATCATACATCACAAAACATAATAACAATGGATGACTAACACATCACAATGGCTAACGCATGTCCATAATGCATCCCAGATAGAAATAATATCGGTGCATTGCGCACTACACCATGGGTCCTATCCTTTCCACCGATTTTCTGCACCATTGGACAAATGGTAAGAGGATTCGGTGCATCCCATACTATACCACAGGTTCGTCCTCAACCCCACAAGGCTATGGTTGTCAGGAGAGGATGGAAAAAAGGGGAAAGAATAATCTCAAGAGTCCAAACAACTAGGACAACATAATGGGATCATATGAAACCAAAGTGCCCAATGTTAGAAACTTGGGCTTTGATACCAGGTGTAACACCCCCGCCAAGGAACCCCAAAGGAAAACACTACTAGGTAAAATTAATGGCACATTTTTTTTTAAAAGAAAATAACCATAGAATGCATAACATAACATGATAACTACTCCTAGGTCCTCTAAGGTTCCTTGACTGCACTACTCACAAATCAATATTACTAGAAACAAAGGTTACATGATCGATCTAACATTCAAGGTTCATTTTGAAGCACCACATTAATGATTCTACATTACTTACTTCCATAACATGTCATTAAATAATCAATATTAAAGATCATTTCTAGCTAACTAACATATGCAAGATGCATTACTTTATAGTACTCTTTACAAGATAAAATCGTCAATAATTGTTGCATCATTACAATAAATACCACAATGCTTTCCTTGGTACATGTGGGAAGATTAAATTAGATTACATTAAGAGAGACAAATAGAATTACAATCCAATAGACAAATACATGAAAGGATGTCTTCTCAATTGGAACAGGTAATGAAATCCACAATGCAATGACCAATCTCCATGCACACAAACATGTAGCAAGAATACCCAATGGAGAAAAAGCACCAACCTCCTGACCATGTGGAACCTTGAGGTCACCCCTCATGCTAGGAGATAACACAAGGTCCCACATCCAACCGACAATTAGGAAAGCATAGGCTAACATAAGCAATGGATTACACATGACTCCAACAAAACATAGCTAACAACACCAACATCACTTCCAACACTGGCAACACTTACAATGCTTGTAACACTTTCAACACTTCCAGAGGCACTCACATATCAAGAGGAAATACAACTAGGGAATGCTAGACTATAATAGGGAGGAGTATCATCACATAGCTTGATATGGGTTGTCTTCATAGATCTTGCTAGGCCCCGACCCCCATCCTAGGTTATCCTGGCAGCCTCTCCCGGTCTCCGGCCCCCATACAAACTCATGTGGAACCTACTTATCTTTCATGAGGACAAGGTAGTTGATCTTTCCATTTCAGGTCTTCCCATCTCATTTGAAGCCTAAACACTTGCACTTGATCCATGAGTGAGGCATATCATTATCTTGTTTAATGTGAATTCTACCCATCCCCCTAATTCATTATTAAGGTTATCACTGGATTAAGAAACCCTCCAATGGGTTTTCCTAGACACCACTTTGGGTTCTGACCCCCATTGAGAGCCACTCCCCTACTTGCAACTTGTAAACCCTACACAAAGCAAGGCATTGTCCATCTTGCACACTTATCACAATCACATCAACACCGGTCAGGACAACATGAACCCATGTCCCAACCCATAGACACAACTCAACCATCATGAATAGGTTGTACAACAATCAAGGTTTTCATTTCACACAATACACATATGAATGCCTTTCAATAGAATGTCATAACAAAATCTCATGAATCCATACATAGATATGAGGGCTACACCCTTAAGATTTAGATTTCACACAATACACATGAAGAACAACATAGCCAAGCCACTTCCAAGGTTAAACAATCATAAAGACCATAAATACAAATATACCCCCTCCTAGGCCTCTGTAAACCAACATACTAAGCACATTTCCCAATGGCACAAAAACTTGAACATACTTTACATAGAAGACATCCATATTTAACAATAATATAAACAATACAACATCATAACCACGAAAGACATTTCCATTAAATAAGGCATTATTTTAACTCTCTTATCATTCATTTTAACTTAGCCACCTAGTTCAAAGAATATATTATTTACAACAAATTATATTTAAACAAAGTAACTATATCATTAATCAAACAACCCTCTCTTTTGAACTATCTAATACAAAACCCTACTATTAAAGTTACAATTATATCACTACAATAACAATATTCTAATTAATTAATTTATATGACAATTCTACTAATCAACTATTAAATAATTATATATGAATAACCAACATTCACTTACTAATTAATTAATAGAGGGTAATCTTAATCATTTAACATTTAATCAGAATATTTTAAATTAAATAACCTATCCCTAATATTTTACCTTCACTTAATTTTAACATTCCGTATACTTTTACATTACGCAAAATTTTCCATCAACAATTAATCTTCTTCTATTCACACAAATTACATGAAATTATGTTTAACCAAAATTAGGAAATAACCCTAAAATTATATTGACATTCACAACTTTATCTAACTAAATAACTATACTTCCAAATGGTTGAATAAAGAAATTGTTAGCAAAACATATATTACTTGTGTTTACCCAAATATGGATGAAGGATAGATGTGCACTTAAATCTACATGACTAATTACTAGTTCTACTAAATACTTATAGAAGAGAATACCCAAAACTAACTCTTAAGACATTTAATTATTTCTGCTAATTATAATAATCTACTGATTTGATTTTAGAAGGATACTTAGAATTTATTGCACTACCGACTATAATAGAATTAAAATGAGTAGAGGTATTACAATTTGCTTGGATTTGTTTCCTTTTAACATCTACTAAAAGATATTCTATGAATGATACACTAACTATGGTTTAATGGAAGTAGATTTTGATAATTAACATATTAAATTTGAGAACTATTCTTAAGACAACCTTGCATATCCTATGCTAAGTTTATTTGTTCAAGCAATTAATAAATGCCTATTCTATATTCAATTTCCTTATGTCCAATAATTCCTAATATTTGAATACTAAAACTCAATGCTGGTTATAAATATACTAGAAGAAAAGAGAGTATATATATAAATGGAAATATAAATCATCTAAACTAACTTTAATACTAACTTACTTCTTATTCATTATTTTTCCTAAGAATTATTTTAAAGTTCTTAATCTCCGACTTTTTGTTCATATTATTATTAACTGAAACTAAAGATTGTATATATTATCTTGGTGATCATATTAATTGTTGAAGAAGATAATATCTCATTAGTACAATTTAACTCTATCGAAACAATTTTGTTAAAGTCCTCCAAGAGCCTTGTTTTAGACTATAATATTCATGTTCATGAAAGCATTGTTAGTGGAAGATTTGGTATCGATGTATACAGGTAGGGAAGCTTTCACAAGTCATGTAATACCCCTGTGTAGGTGTTGTTTTTTTTCTAGTACTCTTTTGTGTCATGCTATGGACTTGAGATTTGGATGGTGATTATTTCACCAGTTGGACTTGTGTGGATTTGCAGTTTAGTTGTTTGGATGTTCATGATACTACCTCATGATGATTGATGACATAATGATGTGGTGTTCATTTTATTTGGTTACGTTATTATTCTGATGTGATACTATGTTGTGAGGTTATAGCTTAATGCTTGTTGTTGGAAATTCATGATGGTATGTTTTTGTTTGAGTTCGGTGAAAGGATGGGGTAGCATCGCTTGTTCATGGGTGCCCTGCTATGTCGTGACTACCTTTCATAGTGTGTTTGTAACTGGAGATTTATATGTTATTTGATGATGGTTTGATGTAGGATGCAGGTATTGGACACCGAATCCACCTGTGTTGTCAGGTCTGAGCATGTCCCACAATCCCAACGGGTATGAAGTTGAAAACGAAGTTGACAAGAAAGTCCCCGTCTAAGTTTTTCATCCCGTCATTGTGTCTGATGCTGTCATTCATCTACGACCCCGTCACCATTATGGTATCGTCCTGTTTGGTGATATTTTTTTTAATCATTTATTTAACATTATTTTAATTTAATGTTATTGTCATTGTTCTTGGGGTGTTAAGGTTACTATCATTCAAGTACTGGTTTAGTTATCTTTGATTGTGAGTTGATGTTTCAATTTACATTATTATAATTTGATGAAAAATTTAGTAATGTATGTTGTTAATTTAGTTTAATTGGTGAATTGAATGTTGATATATATATTGAAACATCCAATTGTTTTATAGATGTAAATGCAATAATTGCTAAGCTTTAGAATTAGAACCACTATTTTTTGGATGCCAGCTTCAGCCATGAACTAAAAGCAATACATTTTTCTATGATATTTTTTTATGGGAAGGAGCTCTTATAGTTCATTTGAAACCTTTTGGTGTTAAAGTCCTTGCCACTAGACAACAATGGAATTCAAGAAGCATGGAACATACATGCAAATACATGAAGTATACACATGAGTCATGACCACATGAATTATACACTAGAAGCATGAAGCATACATGTGAATACACGCAATATACGTGAAGTATACACATGATTAAGTGAAGCATACATGTGAATAAGTGACACACAAGTAATTGAAGCATTGCAAAGGGTACAAACCACCATGAATGGAGCTTATTGAGCAAATGGCAGTAATTAATTAAGCATTAGATGTAAAAAAAATCCATGCCTACAACATTCAAGCATACAATTTACACAACAAACATGATAACATCATTCAAGAATGGCAATAGAAAAATAATATTTTCTTTAATCAAAAAGCCATACAGCTATACAATGATTTATATTGATAAAATTATATACAATATATCTAAAAAGGTCATACGGGCTTAGTACAAAAGAACCATATGGACATAAAATGTCACGTATGTATTGATAGTACAAAACATATGTTATAAAATACCACATAGGCATACAAAAAATGACCCTAATACATAGTCATTTCCCTCTATGGGAAGGAAACAAATCTCATGCTGCCTTCAAAATTTGGCTAGATAGAGTTCCTGTTGTTTCTCTTGTCTTTCAAACACGCTCACTAGTCCTCCTCTCTTCACTCTGGACCTTCAATTGATACAATAAAAAGTAAAGATGTTAATACATAGAAATTGAATTGCGGAATGAAATATAACCAAATATAATCACTTATTGCATACATATAGTCATCATGCATATTTACAACATTACCAAGTCCACAATCTAGAGTAACAACCACCTGTTAATGAGGATTATTTTAATAATGTTAATTTTTATATTTAAATAAATAGAGAAGATTATTATTATTATTGTTCATAAAGTAATTTTAATTTTTTATTGTATCAAATAATGTTATTTTAATATATAACTAAGTTGGAATTTAAAAATGAAAATTTAAAGATAAATAACAACATAATGAGCTTTTAAATTAATTAGTTAAAAAAGGAGATAAATATGATGTTTTAAAGTAGATTAAAAAAAATATTTGAAAAAGAAAGTAAACATGGAAATATTTAGCATGCAATTGCATGCGTAAGCTTGAATTGAAAAATAAATGGCAACTTGCCATCTTTGTGAGTTTTATGACTTATCATTTTATTTTTATTTTTGAAAGGATAAACAATTTCTTGAATTTAAAACAAGAGGAAAAAGAAACAAGGGAAATTTTAATTGGAATTTCAATTTTAATTTGGGGGTTTTTTCTGTGAACGAATCTTGGCTAAAACTTATTCTTCCATCTGTGTAAAAAGGAAATAAAATAAAATAAATAAATATTACTTTGGGGGAAATTATTTTGGCTCTCATAGAAAATTTATTGCAACTAAGGATACGATCGAAGCTATAGACGAGGCAAAAGATTCATAGCGTGATCGTGATCATCAACTCATTCTATCCGTATCTGGGCAAAGGACTCCAGGTTGGCTGCTGAATTTCTTTGTTGTATTTCAAAATTTGTTATGTTAAGATGCTTCTCCAGTTGGAAATATGGATTTAGTCGAGTTCTTAGAGTTACTTCATTTAATGGATGTTCTGCTATAATCGTACTTTATGATACGGTCTTCATTCTTACCACTATCTACATTTACTTGAAGGTATCTTAAGCCTATGAAATTGTTTAATCCCCTTCATAAAATAAAGAGAACACACATATATATTTATACCCATGAAGCCTTCTTTTCCTAATTCAGTTTAATGCAAATCCATATGGTGCTAAACCCGTGGCTTTTCCTTGAGGCATCTTGCAAAATAGTTTGTGTACCATGTCTATGCTCATGCATTTTGCATGCAAGTCAACCAGTACCAATATTTTTTCACAAGAAAGGCGCCATTGTTTGATGAAATAGGCGCACATCTTTGAACAAATTTTCTTGCAAAAATCTGGAGGTACTTGCTGCTGTGCGCCCTTCATTTAATTTTCCTCTTACCCAGACTTAGCTAGCCACACTTTCATATGTTTCATTTCTATACTATTGCTTTGACCATGAATGTACAACATGAGTGAATAGGATGGAGTGTGTAGTTTTGTCTATTTCCTTCCCAGTGCTCAGTGAATGGCTTTTTGTATTTATCAAGGAGAAGCTAGTGTTAATGTTAGATTGAAATGAAAATTTTATTAAACTCTCTATTGATCTGTGTGCTTCCTTCTACTACGTATTGAATACTGAGTTGATTTCAATTTTATTTAGTTTTAATATTCTTTTTTTATCCTGCTAAAACTTAGGGTGAAATTTGTGTAACGTAGAATTGAAAAGGTAGGTTTTATGTTGCCTTTTAGCTCTCCATGAGTTGGGTGCAATAGCCCAAAGGCTATTGTACATAGCCCATGGAGGCTGCACTGTTTGTAGGTTGTGTATTGTATTATAAATATATATATATATATATATATCTGTGTGTGTGTGTGAGTGAGTGTATGTGTTCATTAAAATTTGTATTTGTTAAATTTTAATGTGGCTATTTTTACACAACAGAAAACAATTAAATTAAGTTTAAAACAGTAACTGTTCTAAAATAAAATTTATATCATGATTTATATGTTTTACAATTAGGGTTGTGTAGTAAAATAAACATGATAAATTATATATGTATTGGTGTATAATTATATATATATTGATAAACACATGGAGCATTTTCATATATGTATTTATATTCATGGATTCCGAGTTCAATAATGATTTGTATAAATTTATATAATGGAAATTAACTTTCTTTGAGAGGTTATTTTTAATTTGGAAAAATTTATTGATGTGAAGTGGGCGGTGTTATGAAATAGTGTTTAATTATGAATGTACTATGCAACTAAAGTATAATTTTCTTGATATATTTGTTATGAAACTTCATGCTTTTATTGTCAAGGTGAATGATCTTGTGTCTTAACTTTTCTGTGAAGTGTGGTTGAAGATTTAAATTTTATTGTTGTACTCGTATGGTTGAGTTCACCTTCCCTTGTATTATTTTTGTTTGGAAGCAATTTTGGGTTTGGTATGATATTGTGGTCATGTCGGGAACCCGCTTTGTCTAAGTTGTCTATATTTGGTAGTTGGTTCTAGACTTCCAGAGACAGTGGGAAACTAGTTCATGTCAATTTTTTCTTGATTGGACTTGGGATCATTTGATCGAGTTACTAATTTGAAACTCTAGAGGGTGTTACTAGGTGCAGTAATGTTTCATTTTGTTATGATTTTTTGGTGAGATGTTTCATGCCTCGCATTTGTTTTCTAATTTGTGATTCTTGTGGGTTTGTTCTTTGGTATACCCTCATTCTTGTGAGTTTTGTTTCAGGATATTAGGGAGAGTGGCTCATCATGGGGGCCGAAGCATAAAGGGTAGCCTGGATAACCCATGAATGAGTTGGTTAAACAAGTAAAACATAATAAAACACACTAGTGGGTTGGGTAGGTTAACAATAATTAGAGATAAGTCAGATACCTCATCCATGCCTTTAGTGCTCTCATAGAGTAAGGGTGGACTGAGAATTCCATGGTTGGCAAGGTCATTACCTTGTCCCCATGAGAGGTTAACAATCCCAAATGTGTCACCCTATGGGGCCGGTGCCTAATGAGGGGCAATGAGGATAACCATAGATGGGGGCCAACACTGGTAGAGAGGCAGTCGTGATAACCCATAATAGGGTCGTGTGATGACACTCTCCTGCAGTACCCCTTGCCTTTGTCTTTCCATGTCTCTAGAAGCAGTCACCTTGTTGTAGACATTGATGTTGTTGGTCATTATGTTCTAGTTGTTTTTTGTGCTTTGGTCTTGTGGTCGTCCATTTGACTGTCTTGGATCATGGGTCTTTCTTGTCTACTCCTGGCATGGGGGATTGGGCCTTCAGGTCCACACGGTCGGGTGGAATGTGCCATGCACCCCTTCAGATTCCCTGTTAGTGTTCATACATTGTTGTGTTACTGAGATGCAGAGTGTTCCAAAGTTCACTATATTTTTAGATGGACATTCTTTATTTTTTCATACTTATGTATATATGTATTACACCCACGTGTGTTGGGAAACAATGATGTAAACTTATGTTATTGATTGATGTAATTTATTGGAACCAGATGTAATGTATAATTGTACCTTTGTATTCCTTATATGATTAGTGACTATGGATATAATCATTCTGATGTGTTGTATCTATGAAATATGATCCTTTGTATTCTCGTGGTTGAAATATAAGTTTATGGTTATTGAAATGGAGTTAATCTTGTGTATAAAAAGTTATTACATGTGAATGTCATTGATCGATGGATTTATTATGAATGTATGGTTTAGTAAATGTATGCTATCATAGGTTGTTTTCAAACATGGATTTCATTCATCATCATTAATAGGGATTAGTTTACATAATGTTTCCTTGTGTGCCCCAAAGGACTTAGGTGACTAGTGCATTCATTTAATTGATTGTCTTGCATTGGAACTTAATGTACATATCTTATATGTTAATTTTAAAAATAAAATAAAATTTTTGTGATATTTGTTGTTTGAGTTGTCCTTTGGGGTTTGTGTGATGGGGAATTACAACTTAGTATCAGAGCTAGGTTTGCAAACATTGGGTTCTTTGGGTAGTTTGATCCCATTAGGCAACCTTTGTGTGTAACTCTTGATCTCACATGTTCCTCTCTGATGTTGTGTAGGAACATGGATCAAAGTAGAGGTCATGGCTGCGAAAGAGGCTAAGGTTGTGGATACGAGGTCAACTTCCAAAGTTCATCACCTCTGAGTTCCCATTGTTTAGAATGTGAGGAATGTTAGAGTTCCCAAAACAATCCAAGAGGTGGTGGTCAAAACTCGAAGTAACTAGGTCTTGAAGGTGGATAGTTGCGACACCTACTTGAGGAGATTCTAGGTCATTTATGCCCTAGGCCAGATGAGGAGCAGCAAGTGGAAAGAGAATGAGAGAGATCACTGAGACATAGGGAAATAGCATTAAAAAAGGATGCAGTAGTGGCGGGTCACATGAGAGACCTATTGAGAGCATGACGTCCCACATTTGATGGCTCTTGTGGGGGTCTAAAGGCAAAAACATGGTTGATCGATTTGGACTGATGCTTTGCTATGCATCCTTATGGCAGTAATACTAGGGCTAGGTACACCATCATGCACCTAAGAGGATTTGCATCCACTTGGTGGTGACTTGAAGAGCAGAAATTGCATCTTGACATCAACATGGTGACTTGGGAGTTGTTTATGGAGAGATTCAGGGCCCATTCTTTTTGATCACTAGAGACAGCATAGGGCAAATGAATTGCATGAGTTGAAACAAATGGAAATGTCCATTGAATAGTATAAGTGCCACTTTTATGAGCTCAAGTAGTATGTAGGAATTGGTAACGATGAGGCTATGCTTGTTCAATACTTTGTTAGGGGCTTAAATGCCTAAATCAGTGGTGGAGTCTGAGTCTTCGAGCCAAAGACAATAGAGGTAGTTGTTGAGTCTGAGTCTTCCAAGAGTTATTGTGCACCCTCCAAGGGTGGTTAGCAGCAGTCATAGCCAAAACATAATAATTCATAGTCTTAGCCGAGTGGTACATCTTAGGCCAAAAAGAATCAAAATTAGCATCGAGTTCGGTAGAACCATTTTGAGCAGCTTGCATAGAGTACATAGTCGGCACCCAGTCGAGGTAGTTTTCAGCAGTTAAATGCACTATCTGGTGGTAGAGGTTTTTGTTGGGGCATAGGTTGTTTCTCCTATGGTCAACAAGGAAATATTGCCAGACAATTTCCGTAGTGGAACACTACAAGTTTTAGTCAAATACCAACCGCTTCAGAGCCGATAGTGGTTGATGTGGGTAGATCTCACTGAGTGTTCGTGGTGGTTGACAACCGTCAAGCTAAACATCAGGGCATTGTGGTTGAGACATTAAGTGTGTTACATGGCACTAGCATTTCCATTCTCTTTGATTCTGGAGCATCAAATTCATTTATCTCTCCTTCAGTAGTAGAGCGGTGTAGACTAGTGGCATTGAGGCAAGGCATAATGTGGCAGGTCGAATTGGCCTCCAAGGAAAAGGTAGTTGTTGAGTCACTTGTTCAGGGTTGTAATTTGAAAATTGGGTCACTTGTGACTACGGTGGACCTATGAATCCTACCTCTTGGTTCCTATGATGTTGTTCTAGGTATGGATTAGCTGAGTGCTCACTATATTTTAATTGATTGTTGGCGCAAGGCTATGAGTTGTGTGGATGATTCAGTAAATGAGGTTGAGATCGTTGGTATAAAGAGACCTATTTCACTATGGAGGATCTCAGTCATGCAATTGAAGAGGTGTTTCTATCAAGGTTGTCAGTTGTTTGTTGTATCAATCAATGAATTGGATTTGGGAGAGAGTCAAGAGGTGTCATTGGATGACTATCCTCTCCTTAAGGAATTCTCTGATGTTTTTCTAAGTGAAATTTTGGGGATGCCACCAAAGCGTGACATCGACTTCAAAATTGATCTTGTACCTGAAGCTAAGCCTATATCTCGAGCTCCATACTGGATGACAACACACAAACTTTAGGAGCTTTGTTTGCAACTAGAGGAGCTTTTAGCAAAAGGATTCATTTGTCCTAGTGTTTCCCCTTCTGGAGCACCAGTAATATTCATGAAAAAGGATGGTTCACTCTAGTTGTGCACTAATTACAGACAACTTAACAAGGTGGCGGTGAAGAACCGATATCCTTTGCCAAGAATTGATGACATGTTCAATCAAATAAAAGGGGCTCAGGTATTCTCCAAGATTGATCTTAAGTCTGGCTACCATTAGTTGCAGATAGTTGAAGTTGATATACAAAAAATTGCATTTCACACTCGTTATGGGCATTATGGATTCACTATTATGTCATTTGGGTTGAAAAATGCACCATCAATTTTCATGAACCTGATGAATGGAGTTTTCCAAACCTACTTTGTTAGGTTTGTTCTTGTGTTTCTCAATGATATGTTGTGTTTTTTAATGATATCTTGATCTACTCAAAAGTAATGGAGGAGCATGAGGAACATTTGAGATAGGTGTTACAGTGCTTAAGGGACAATTAGTTGTATGCTAATTTGGCGAAGTGTGAGTTCTTCAAGACTAAAGTAAAATACTTGGGTCACGACATCTCTAGTGAAGGTATCGTTGTGGATCCTTCAAAGATTCAAGCCATTATTGATTGGTCAACACCCATGAATGTTCCTGAGATTCATAGTTTTATGGGTTTAGTGGGCTACTATCGATGGTTCATTCAGGTCTTTTCGAGGATTGCACACCCCATCACTTCTCTTCAGAGGAAAGGGAAGAAGTTTTTTTTTTCAGAGCAGTGCTAGTCAACTTTCCAAACCCTTAAGAAAAATTTGACTAGTGCATTGATCCTAGCAGTTCCTGACCCTACTGGGGATTTCGTGGTGTGTACAGATGCTTCCTTGGAAGGTTTGGGAGCTGTCTTGATGTAAGAAGGTTGTGTGATTGCATATGAGTCCCACAAGCTCAAGGATCATGAGCTGAATTACCCCACATATGATTTGGAGTTAGCTACATTTTTTCATGCCCTTGTGAGATGGAGGTACTTCTTGTTAGGGCATTGGTTTGAGCTACATAGTGATCATCACAGCTTGCAGTATATCTTTACGTAGCCAAACCTAAATGCTAGGCAAAGGAGATGGATGGAATTTCTTTCTGAATATGATTTTTAGGTTAAGTAAATCCAAGGCAAAGAAAACATAGTGGTAGATGCTCCGAGTCAATAGAGACATGAGATATCTATGGTGACCCATGAGGTGGATTTGAGGAGTCAAGTCCTAGTAGCACTTCCCATAGATAGGGTATTAGGAAGTGAAGGCAGAAATTGAGTTAGATAGAGTGTTGGAGGGAAAATTTTCTGGTTAGTCACTAGATTCATATGGTCTTTTGAGGTATGTGGGTCATATGTATGTGCCTCCTACAAAGGGTCTTTGTATTCTAATCATGACTGAGGCACATCAAGATACCTATTCTACTCATCTTGGAGTTAACAAGATGTGTGCGGACCTACGTCCACTATACTTTTGGGCTGGTATGAAGAGGGATATTGTAGATTTTGTGGCAAGATGTTTGGAATGTCAGAGTTAAGGCAGAACACCAACATCCCGCAGGCCTTCTACAACCTCATCTCATTCCTGAATGGAAGTGGGATATAATATCAGTAGATTTTATTGTGAGTTTTCCTATGACTTCTTGTCGACATGATGCTATCATGGTCATTGTTGACAGGTTGACCAAGGTGGCACACTTCTCCCCTCTTTGATCATCTTACACTGCTTCTTTAGTAGCTAGAATTTTCATGGAGGAAATTCAACTGCACGAAATTCTATGAAGGATTATTTCCAATAAAGATCCAATGTTCACCTCTGCATTATGGACATCTTTGCAGTGTGCCTTAGGGACCCAGCTGAATTTTAGTTTTGCATACCATCCAGAAATGGATGGTCAAACCGAGAGGGTCTATCAGATTCTTGAGGACATGCTTTGTATGTACATGATGGATCAATAGTTGTGTTGGGAGGACTCCTTGCATTTGGTGGAGTTTTCTTACAACAATTGATATTATAGCTCGATTGGCATCACTCCATTTCAAGCATTATATAGCCATCCTTGTTGCACCCCCTTGAGTTGGGACCGTCTTGAGGAAAGAGTTCTCCTTGGACCCAAAATGCTTCAGGATATGGAGCAACAGGTTGCTCGCATTAGAGAGCATTTAGTAGTAGCTCAGGATAGGAAAAATAAGTATGTTGATGCACATAGGGTCAATCATCAGTTTTCTATTGGTGATTGGGCTTTCCTATGAGTGCGTCCACGAAAGATTCCCACCCGTTATCGGAAGGGCTCTAAGCTTGTGCCTCACTTTGTGGGACCGTTTGAAGTTTTTGAAAGAATTGGCCCCATTGATTATCACCTAGCATTGTTGCTGAGTTTATCGTGCATACACGAAGTGTTTCATGTTTCTATAGTTAGGCCTTATTATCCAAATGTTTCTCACGTGCTTGATTGGAATGCATTACAGGTTGAGGTTGGGTAGCTAGCACTCGAGCCCATGGTCATTCTTCAGCATAGGAGGCTTGCTCTCAGGGGCAGAGAAATTGAACAAGTGTGGGTCCAATGGGACCCTAATGATGAGACTTCAATGACATGGGAGGATGCATCTCGTATTAGAGAGGATTTTCCTTATTTGTTCACTAGCTTACAGGAGTAAGTCAAAATCTAGGGGGAGGATGTAATACCCCCGTGTATCTTTTTTTTTGGTACTCTTTTGTGTCAGACTATGAACTTGATACTTGGATGGTGATTGTTTCACCAGTTGGACTTATTTGGATTTGTAGTTTAGTTGTTTGGATGTTCATGATACTGCCTTATAATGATTGATGAAATAATGATATGTGGTGTTCATTTTATTTGGTTACATTATTATTATGATGTGATACTATGTTGTGAGGTTATAGCTTAATGCTTGTTGCTAGATATTCATGATGGTATGTTTTTGTTTGAGTTCGATGAAAAGATGGGGTAGCATCGCTCATTTGCGAGCGCCCTACTATGCCACAACTACCTTTCATGGTGTGTTCATAACTAGAGATTTATATGTTATTTGATGATGGTTTGATGCAAGATGTAGGTGCTAGATAGTGACTCCACCTATGTTGTCAGGTATCAGCATGTCCCACAATCCTAACGAGTATGAAGTTGAAAACGAAGTTGACAAGAAAGTCCCTGTTCGAGTCTATCATCTCATTATTGTGTCTGACACTGTCATTCGTCTACGACCCCATCACCATTATGGTATCATCCCATTTGGTGTTGGTTGTTTTTAATCATTTATTTAACATTGTTTTAATTTAATGTTATTGTAGTTGTTCTTGGGGTGTTAAGGTTACTATCGTTCAAGTATTGGTTTAGTTATCTTTGATCCTGAGTTGATGTTTCAATTTAAATTATTATATTTGGATGGTAAATTTAGTAATGAATGTTGTTAATTTAGTTTAATTGGTGAATTTAATGTTTCTATATATATATACACAATTTATATTAATGAGGATTAGTTTAGTAATGTTAATTTTTAGATTTAAATAAATAGAGAAGATTATTATTATTATTGTTCATAAAGTTAGTTTAATTTTTATTGGATCGAATAATATTATTTTAATAAATAACTAAGTTGGAATTTAAAAATGAAAATTTAAAGATAAATAACAACATAATGAGCTTTTAAATTAATTAATTAAAAAAGGAGATAAATATTATTGTTTTAAAGTAGATTAAAACAAAAGATTTGAAGAAGAAAGTAAAAATGGAAATATTCAGCATGCAATTGCATGCGTAAACATGAATTGAAAAATAAATGGAAACTTTTTGCCTTTGTGAGGTTTATGACTTATCCTTTGATTTTTTTATTTTCGAAATGATAAGCAATTTCTTGAATTTAAAATAGGAGGAAAAAGAAACTAGGGAATTTTTAATTGGAATTTCAATTTTAATTTGGGGGTTTTTCTGTGAACGAATCTATGCTAAAACTTATTCTTCCTTCTCTGTAAAAAGGAAACATAAATAAATAAATAAATAAATATTACTTTGGGGGAAATTATTTTGGCTCTTAGAGAAAACTTATTCCAACTAATGATACGATCGAAGCTGCAGATGAGGCGAAAAATTGGTAGCGTGATCATGATCGTCAACTCGTTCTATCCGTATTTGGGCAAAGGACTCTAGGTTGGTTGCCAAATTTCTTTGTTGTATTTCAAACTTTTGTTCTGTTAAGATGCTTCTCCAATTGGAAATATGGATTTAGTCAAGTTCTTAGAGTTACTTCATTTAATTGATGTTTTGCTATAATCGTACTTTATGATAGGGTCTTCATTCTTACCATTTTCTGTATTTACTTGAAGGTATCTTAAGCCTATGAAATTGTTTAAGCCCCTTCATAAACTAAAGAGAACACACATATATATTTATATCCATGATGCCTTCTTTTCCTAATTCAGTTTAAAACAAATCCATATGGTGCTAAGATCGTGGCTTTTCCTTGAGGCATCTTGCAAAATAGTTTGTGTACCATGTCTATGCTCACACATTTTTCATGCAAGTCAACCAATACACAATATCCTAGTGCAATCCTATTTCTCATATTGTTTCATTAAGCATCACCAATATTTTTTCACAAGAAAAGCGTCACTGTTCCATATGATGAAATAGGTGCACATCTCTCTGAACAAATTCTCTTGCAAAAATTTGGAGGTGCTTGCTGCTATGCGCCCTTCATTTAATTTCCTCTTACCCTGACTTAGTTGGTTGTGCCTTCATATGTTTCATTTCTATGTTATTTCTTTGACCATGAATGTACAACATGAGTGAATAGGATGGGAGTGCTTAGTTTTGTCTATTTCCTTGCCAATGCTCAGTGAATGGCTTTTTGTATTTATCAGGGAGAAGCTAGTGTTAATGTTAGATTGAAATGAAAATTTTATTAAAATCTCTATTGATTTGTGTGCCTCCTTCTCCTACATATTGAATGCTGAGTTAATTTCAATTTTATTTAGTTATAATATTCTTTTTTTATCCTGCTTAAACTTAGGGTGAAATTTGTGTAACATTGAATTGAAAAGGTAGTTGTTATGTTTCTTTTTAGCTCTCCATGAGTTGGGCATAGTAGCCCAAAGGCTACTATGCACAAACCATGGAGGTTGCACTATTTGTAGGTTGTGTATTGTATTGTAAATATATATATGTGTGTGTGTGTGTGTGAGAGTGTGTATGTGTTCATTAAAAATTTTATTTGTTAAATTTTAATGTGGTTGTTTTTACACAGCATAAAATAATTAAACTAAGTTTAAAATAGTAACCATTCTAAAACAAAATTTATATCATGATTTTTATGTTTTACAATTAAGGTTGTGTAGTAAGATAAAAATGATAAATTATATATTTATTGGTGTATATATATATATATATATTGATAAACACATGGAGCATTTTCATATATGTATTTATATTTGTGGATTCTAAGTTCAATATTGTTTTGTATAATTTTTTATCATGGAATTTTAAATAATGGAAATTAACATTCTTTGAGAGAGGTTATTTTTAATTTGGAAGAGGTTATTGATGTGAAGTGGGTGGTGTTATGAAATAGTGTTTAATTATGATTGTACTATGCAACTGGAGTATAGTGTTCTTGATATATCTGTTATGGCACTTCATGCTTTTATTGTTAGGGTGAATGATCTTGTGTCTTAAATTTTATTCTGTGAGGGTAAAAGCACAAACCTATGTCACACTTTATAAAGGAATCGGCCAACAGAAAAAAACATTCTGAACTTCGACCACATAAAAGTGGTCTTTATGTTTTTAATTTCAAAATTGGTGCAGGAGCACCAGGCAAAGGACTATTTTGTTTTTGAGTTCTTTAATTTTTTGGTGCTATCATAAGGTCATGTTGACCATTATTTTAAGTTCTTTGGGTTGTTTTTTTTCTTTGGAAAAGAGGGTGTCAAGATTCCAATGAGTTTAGAGGCTCACTTTACTAAATAGTGAAAAATTGTTAAATGTCTGAAAACACAGCGGGTTTTACAAAAAGGCATTTTTAGGTCATTTAAGCCTCGACCCAAGAACCTAAATTGTTGGGAAGGAATATTTAAGGCATTCCACGACCTTTTTGGTTGGTTAGAAGTTCTTTTTACGGACTGTTTTTCCAGAAACTGAAGAAAACAACATTCTTGTCTTATTTTTCTATTTTTCTGTTCTTGTTGCATGACAGCAGTTAAATGAATTAAAAGAGGAATTTTGTAGGTTTTTTTAGCATGTAGAGAAGCCTCTAGAAGTTTTTTTTTGGCACATTTGATAGCTGTTTCATCATTTTCACACATTCTTGTAAATTCTATGTTTTTCCCTTATTTGCTTGTTTTGACTGGAACTATGTAAAAATGGAATTCTAGGCTGCATTCCCTCTGTACCTAGAAGTATGGAATTGTTGGGAACGTGGTCAAGCTCCATATCTATACATATTTTATTGGTAGGTGTTAGGTTTCTTTGGTTGCAGGAGTTATGAGAAAAACCTTGCCCTAGGCAAGCCAGAGAAGAGCCCGGCTAGGAAAGGCTGCAATACAGCGTTGATAACTTGCAGGGGAGAAAATATTTTTGAAAAATTATTTTTGGAGAATTTAGGGGAAAGTCTTGGCCATGTATGGTACCAAGGAGGAGAGCCCAGCAATCCGTTTTGGAGGAGAACTTTTCACCAGTCCTAAAACTTGTTTTGGATAGTTAGAAACCCTAGTTTTTTGGGCAATGTTTGCATGAGGGAAAAGTACAACTTAGAAAAAGCCAATACCCTAGAAATATTGAAGTTGTGGGTAGGGGAAACACATTTCCTAAGCCAAGAACCACATTTCTTTGGTGGGTTTAGGAGGGAAAAGAAATTTACCCCTGTTCAGAGACCAAATAGTGACTCAAGAGCAAAACCTATGGAATAGGCTTCATGCAAGTGTTGGTAAGATGGAGCCTAAGTGAAGTTCTAGAAACCCTAGGAGGTTGTTTTGGAGTTTTTGAAAACATTCCCTCACCCCTGCAAGATTATTCATGTATTGAGGGAGGATTAGTCTTTTGGATGCATAAAAGGCTAAGAAAGAAAGGAGTCATAGCACCAAGATTTGGCTTGGTAGTTGCAAACTTGACAAGATAGTGAGGTTGGTAGGAGAACCAGGGGAACTTAGACAAGGTAGAGTTCCTATAGGTTAGGGTGGAATAGAAATTTCACCAAGGAGGTCTATGACAAGGCCTAGCACAGGAATCTATGATTGCTTCCTGCGGCATCTAAAAATAGTGTAACTAATTCCTGCAGCTTCCAGGAATCTGTGATTGCTTCCTGCAGCCTCCCTATTAGATTGGTATCAGAGCATAGCTAAAGATTTGGGAAAGAAATCTTGCATGTCAGACATAGAGTCAAGTGATACTTCCACCATGGTGACCAATGCAGAACTGGCAAAGATGGTTGAAGAGCAAGAAGAAGACAATAAGCAGTTGAGGGAAAGAATAGCTCAGCTTGAGGCAGCAGTGAGGAGTGCACAGTTTGAAGGAAGAATTCCAAAAGAAGAAGAGGTTGCCGAGGAAGATAAGACCCCTGAACCTAACCCTGTCTTGAAGGAGGAGCCTTTCTTGAAGGCATTAAAAGCTTTGAGTGGAAAAGCACTTGAAGGAATACCACTATTTAGTGGAAAGATGGAACCTGGCCTAGTCATGGACTGGATAGAAGGAATGGAGAATCACTTCGAATGTGATGGAGTTACAGAAGCACAGAAGGTGAAGGTTGCAAAATCAAGGTTGAGAGGATCAGCGTTAACTTGGTGGAAGTTTATTCAGACTGAAAGGGAGAAAGAGGTAAGATGCCTATATCAAGCTAGAAAGGAATGGTTGCTAAAGTGAAAGAATCCTATATGCTGGATGATTATGAGATCCAACTCCACAAGAAGAGGCAGAGTTTAAGACAAAAAGACAAAGATGTCAACACCTACATGGAAGAGTTTCAGAAGCTTTGTCTGAGATCAAATGTGGCAGAAGATGAGAGCCTAAAAGTGGCTAGATACCTCAACAGTTTGAAGTGGAATATACAAGAAGAGATGGCTTTGCTCAGCCCCAAGACAGTCCACCAATGTTATCAGCTAGCTATCAAGATTGAAGAGATGAATAAAAGGAAGCATGATCAGTCCTCTAAGGGCAGAGGAAGAGGCAGAGATCAAAAAGGACAGCATGGTGGTTACCAAGGAAGAGGTAATGATCAAAGAACCCAAGGAGAATCTAAGCTTATTGAGCATGGAGGTGAAACATCTTCAAGAGGAGGATTTAATAGAGGAAGAGGACCTCAAGGAGGATCAAACAGAGGAAGAGGAGCAGGTAGAAATAACTCCTACTTTGCCACCATGAAATGTTATCACTGCAATCAGCTAGGTCACCCTGCTTATAGGTGCCTAGAGAAAGCTTCATCTAGCAATGAGAAAAGAGTAGCTTATGCACAAGAGGACACCATGAGTGTCAAATCCCCTAAGATTAGTCAAATAGAATCAGAAGTAGGTGAAAATCTGATGTTTAATAGAGTGCTGATCAGACAACCGGTCAAGGAAGAACCTAAGCAAAGGAGAGCTTTGTTTAGAGCAAGGTGCAAGATATTGGGAAAGGTATGCAAGGTCATTGTAGATTCTGGTTCTATAGATAATATCATCTCTAAGGAGGTAGTAACTAAGTTAAAATTGCAGAAGGTACCTCATACCAATCCTTACAAAGTCACATGGCTGAATAAAGGGCAGAGTGTTTTGGTGAATGAGCAGGTCACAGTAGAATTTTCAATTGGAGGCTATAAAGACAGGTTGGTTTGTGATGTATTACCCATGGATGCATGTCATCTACTACTGGGCAGAACTTGGCAATATGATAGAAGTGTTGTTTATGATGGAAAAGAGAACACCATCTCATTTAAGAAGGATGGAAGAACCTTCAAACTGCATTCATTGATTGAGGAAGATGAAGGACAGTCAAAGGTACCCAACATTATGTTGAGCAGTGGCAAGGAGTTCATCAAGGATCTACACCAAGGGAATGAAGGATATGTGGTCATGATGCAGTCCAAAGAGGAAGAAAAGGCTGAAAGGACAATGTTACCAGTAGTAGTCCAAAACTTGCTTGACAAATACAAGAGCATAGTCAGTGATGGAACACCTGCAACTCTACCACCAAAGAGAGCAATAAGTCATCAAATTGAATTTATACCTAGAGCTTCATTGCCTAACAAAGCAGCATACAAGCTTACACCTGAGTAGAACCGAGAGGTGGCTAGGCAAGTGGAAGAATTGTTGAATCAAGGATTGATCCAAAAGAGCATCAGCCCTTGTGCAGTCCCAATTGTTTTGGCAACAAAAAAAGGAGGTAAATGGAGACTTTGTACTGATTCTAGAGCAATAAATAGAATCACAATTAGGTATAGATTTCCAATACCTAGGATTGAAGATTTATTGGATTGCCTTGGAGGTGCAAAATTTTACACTAAGCTAGATCTTAAGAGCGGGTATCACCAAATCAGAAATAAGGAGGGTGATGAATGGAAGACAGCTTTTAAGACAAATGATGGTTTGTATGAGTGGAAAGTGATGCCATTTGGCCTCTCGAATGCCCCTAGCACATTCATGAGACTAATGAATGAGGTGCTTAAAGATTTTATAGGGATCTTTGTAGTAGTCTATCTTGATGACATACTGATTTTCAGTAGGACAGCAAAAGAACATTTGAAGCATGTGGAGATGGTTCTTAAAAGGTTGCAAGAAGAGAAGTTAGCAATCAATCTTGAGAAGTGTGAGTTCTTCAAGCAAGAGCTTGTGTACTTGGGTTTTGTAGTATCTCAAGGAATGTTGAAGATGGATCCAAGTAAGGTGGAAGCCATCCTAAACTGGCCCACACCAACCACAGCAACAGAGGTAAGGAGTTTTCATGGTTTGGCTCAATTCTATAGAAAATTCATAAGGAATTTTAGTGGTATATGTGCACCAGTGCTAGATACTATTAAAGGTGGTCTGAAAACAAAGTTTAAATGGACTCAAGAGGCTGATAAAGGTTTTGAAAAACTGAAACAAGAGGTGGCAACCCAATCTATTCTGTTGTTGCCTAGTTTTGACAAGTTGTTCACAGTTGAGTGTGATGCAAGCGGAGTAGCTATAGGAGGAGTACTTAGTCAAGAAGGTAGGCCTGTAGCCTTCTTTAGTGAAAATCTCAATGAAGCCAAGAAAAAGTACTCTACCTATGATCTAGAATTATATGCTTTAGTGCAGTCCCTTAGGAAGTGGAGGCATTATTTGTTACCCAAAGAGTTTGTGGTTTTCACAGATAACCAGGCACTTAGTTACATCAATACCCAAGAGAAGCTGAGTAATAGACATTTGAAATGGATGGAATACATCCAAGCTTTCACATTCACTATCAAGCACAAAAAGGGACAAATGAATAAGGTTGCAGATGCATTAAGTAGAAGGTTGCTGACAGTGCAGGAAATATAGCTAAAGAGCATTGGAATAGAGTGTTTCAAAGACCTCTATGGTGAGGATGAAGACTTTTCAGAAGCCTACAAGGTATGTTCTAATTTTGAGAATCATTTTCATAGTCAGTTTGCTGAGTATACACTACAAAATGGACTATTATTTAAGGGTAATCAGTTATGTGTTCCAAGAGGATCAATGAGGGAAAATCTGATTCAAGAGAAACATAATGGCAGTCTTAGTGGGCATTTTGGAATAAATAAAACTTTAGAGCTGGTACAAAGGTTTTACTATTGGCCTAAGTTAGCACGAGATGTCAGAAAGTATGTTGAACAGTGTGTTGTTTGCATGAAAGCCAAAGGGGGAGCTAGAAATGCTGGGTTATATCAGCCTTTGCCTATTCTGAATAGACCATGGGAGTGTGTGAGCATGGATTTTGTGGTAGGTCTTCCTAAGACCAAGACTAGTTTTGACAGTATTTATGTTGTGGTAGACAGATTTAGTAAGATGAGTCATTTTATTCCATGCAATACTACACATGATGCAAGTTACATAGCCCATCTTTTCTTCAGGGAAGTTGTAAGAATCCATGGATTGCCATTGAGCATTGTATTAGACAGGGATGTGAAGTTCATGAGTCATTTTTGGAAAACTCTATGGAGCAGATTGGGTACAAATATATTATTTGGATCAGCTTACCATCCTCAGATCGATGGTCAAACAGAGGTGGTTAACAGAGTGCTAGGTAATCTTTTAAGGTGTCTAACCAAGCAATATGGGAAGACCTGGGATATGGTGATTTCTCAAGCTAAATATGCTTATAATGACAGTGTAAATAGAACTACAGGAAAGAGTCCTTTTGAGGTTGTGTATGGGATGCACCCAAGAGGTATTTGTGAACTCAGAGACCTTGGATCAATGGAGAATAGGAGTGGACATGATGAAGACTTCACTCAAACCATGAAGGAGATTCATGAGCAGGTCAAGAAGATAGTTACTGTAGCAACTCAAAAGTTGAAGGAGAATGTTGATTTGTCAAGGAAGGATGTACAATTTGCAGTTGGAGACTATGTTATGGTCCACCTCAACAAATCCAGATTGCAAAAGGGAATGGAAACCAAGTTACAGATGAAAAGAGTGGGTCCATGCAAGGTATTGGCCAAATATGGCAAGAATGCATATAAGGTGGAGTTACCATCAGATTTGGGCATCTCTCCAGTTTTCAATGTTGCTGATTTGATCAAATATAAAGGGACAGTCAAGGAACTAGTTTAGGATAGTAAGGAATTCTTCAAGGACATCAGCAACATGTCCATACCAACTCCAGACAAGCTGCAAGCAGAAAAGATCTTGGAGTCAAGAGTGAAAAATACTACAAGGCACAAGGTGTACATGGAGCATCCTATCAAATGGAAGGATAAGCATGAATCTGAAGCTACCTGGGTAGAAGAAGTATATTTTAAGAAGCAAGGCATTGATATTTCTTTGATCTCTCCCAAACTTCCTTAGTTGTTTGTGCTGAGAGGGGGAGAATGGTGCAGAAGCACCAGGCAAAGGACTATTTTGTTTTTGAGTTCTTTAATTTTGTGGTGCTATCACAAGGTCATGTTGACCATTATTTTAAGTTCTTTGGGTTGTTTTTTTGTCTTTGGAAAAGAAGGTGTCAAGATTCCAATGAGTTTAGAGGCTCACTTTGCTAAATAGTGAAAAATTGTTAAATGTCTGAAAACACAGCGGGTTTTACAAAAAGGCATTTTTAGGTCATTTAAGCCTCGACCCAAGAACCTAAATTGTTTGGAAGGCATATTTAAGGCATTCCACGACCTTTTTGGTTGGTTAGAAGTTCTTTGTATGGACTATTTTTCCAAAAACTGAAGAAAACAACATTCTTGTCTTATTTTTCTGTTTTTCTGTTCTTGTTGCATGACAGCAGTTAAATGAATTAAAAGAGGAATTTTGTAGGTTTTTTTAGCATGTAGAGAAGCCTCTGGAATTTTTTTTTTGCCACATTTGATAGCTGTTTCATCGTTTTCACACATTCTTGTAAATTTTGTGTTTTTCCCTTATTTGCTGTTTTAACTGGAACTGTGTAAAAATGGAGTTCTAGGCTGCATTCCCTCCATACCTGGAAGTATGGAATTGTTGGGAACGTGGTCAAGCTCCATATCTGTACATATTTTAGTGGTAGGTGTTAGGTTTTCTTTGGCTGCAGGAGTTATGAGAAAAATCTTGCCCTAGGTGAGCCAGAGAAGAGCCCAACTAGGAAAGGCTGCAATACAGTGTTGATAACTTGTAGGGGAGAAAAGATTTTCAAAAAATTATTTTTGGAGAATTTAGGGGAAAGTCTTGGCCATGTATGGTACCAAGGAGGAGAGCCCAGCAATCCGTTTAGGAGGAGAACTTTTCACCAGTCCTAAAATTTGTTCTGGACAGTTAAAAACCCTAGTTTTCTGGGCAGTGTTTGCATAAGGGCAAAGTACAGCTTAGAAAAAGCCAAGACCCTAGAAATATTGAAGTTGTGGGTAGGGGAAACACATTTCCTAAGCCAAGAACCACATTTCTTTGGTGGGTTTAGGATGGAAAAGCAATTTACCCCTGTTTAGAGACCAAATAGTGACTCAAGAGAAAAACCTATGGAATAGGCTTCATGCAAGTGTTGGTAAGATGGAGTCTAAGTGAAGTTCTAGAAACCCTAGGAGGTTGTTTTGGAGTTTTGGAAAACATTCCCTCACCCCTGCAAGATTCATTCATGTATTGAGGGAGGATTAGTCTTTTGGATGCATAAAAGGCTAAGAAAAAAAGGAGTCATAGCACCAAGATTTGGCTTGGTAGTTGCAAACTCGACAAGATAGTGAGGTTGGCAGGAGAACCAGGGGAACTTAGACAAGGTAGAGTTCTTATAGGTTAGGGTGGAATAGAAATTTCACCAAGGAGGTCTATGAGAAGGCCTAGCACAGGAATCTGTGATTGCTTCCTGTGGCATCTGAAAACAGTGTAACTGATTCCTGTAGCTTCCAGGAATCTATGATTGCTTCCTGCAACCTCCCTATCAAAAATGGTGTAAACTAATGAAATGTAGAAATTTTGATGAAGTTTATTGTTGTGATTTTTAAAATTAAAAAAAAATTATTTTCATTATGTTTTTATCAATTTAAGGACAAATTTTGGAATACTGAAAATTTCAGAAAAGAGTGACTTCACGACGTCAAAACAAATTAAAAAAAACTTCATTTCTCCCTAATTTTTTTTTCTCCAAATAGGTAACTTCAATATCTTGTGCATGGAAAAAGAAAAATCAAATTTTGATGTATATTTTTCTTGTAATAATGTTTTATAAAACATGTCAGAATTTGACAATTTTCATGGGCCGTCAACTACTTTCAAAATTTTAAAATCATTTTCAAAAAAAAAATTATACCCTTTTGAAGAAGACTCTCCTCTTGTGCCCCATATAAGATTTAAATTTTTTTAATAAGTTTTACTATCTTGTTTTTAATTTGTAATCAACTTCTTTTTTCATTTTGAAAACCTACTTGCATTATTTTAAAAATAAAATATATTAAAACTAATAAAAATATTTAAAAAATTATATATTTGGATTCTCCACTCCGAGCTCTACAAAAGGGTTTTTTTTTTTTGCAAAAAAATCATTCTGACTAAAGAAATACTTAGCTAAAGTTGAAAGTTTCAAAAATTCTGAAAAAAGTTGAGTTGGCTGCCAACTAGGATGCACATAGATAGTTTCGGTAGAAACATTTCTATAGAAACCCCTCACATTAAAAAATCCAATTTCAAAGGCAGTTTTAAAGCGGGAAAAGGAAAATTTTGATTTTTTTGGATTCGGGTGAAACTTATTCGACCGAAACCTATGTGCCACGTAATACGCCACATGGTTTCAGTCGAAACAAAGTCAGGCGAAACCTTTTCAGCCAAAAATATTTCGCTCAAAACTATTTATTTAGCCAAAAGTGTGACACAACTTTGTGCTTTTACCCGTGAAGTGTGTTTGAAGATTTAAATTTTATTGTTGCATTGTTATGGTTGAGTTCACCTTCCCTTGTATTATTTTTATTTGGAAGGGATTTTGGGTTTGGTATTATATTGTGGTCATGTCGGGACCCGCTTCATCTACGCTATCCTTATTTGGTAGTTGGTTCTAGACTTCCAGAGATAGTGGGAAACTAGTTCATGTTGATGTTTCCTTGATTGTACTTGGGATCATTTGATCGAGTTACTAGTTTGAAACTCTAGAGGGTGTTACTGGGTGTAGTAATGTTCCCTTTTGTTATGATTGTTTGGCGAGATGGTCCATGCCTCAAATTTGTTTTCTGACTTGTGATTCTTGTGGGTTTGTTCTTTGGTACAGCCTCGATGAACATTGTGATTTTTGTTTTGGGATATTAGGGGGAGTGGCTCATCGTGGGGGGTGGTACACAAAGGGGAAACCTAGATAACCCATGAACAAGTTGGTTAAACAAGTTAAAACATAATAAAAAAAACTAGTGGGTTGGGTAGGTTAACAATAATTAAATATAAGCTAGATACCTCGTCCACACCTTTAGTGCTCTCATAGACTAAGGGTGGACTGAGAAGGCTGTGGTTGGAAAGGTCATTACCTCGTCCCCATGAGAGGTTAATGGTCCCACACATGTCACCCTATGGGGCCAGTGCCCAGTGAGGGGAACCTAGGATAACCATAGATGGGGGTTGATGTCAGTAGAGAGGCAACTAGGATAACCCTTAATAGGGCCGTGCAATGACACTCTCCCATAGTATCCCTTGCCTTTGTCTTTGCATGTCTCTGGAAGTAGTCACCTTGTTGTAGTCATTAATGTTGTTGGTCGTTATGTTCTAGTTGTTTTCTGTGTTTTGGTCTTGTGGTCGTCCATTTGACTATCTCGGATCATGGGTCTTTCTTTTCTACTCTTGGCATAGGGGGTTGGGACTTCAGGTCCATGTGGTCGAGCCGAACATGCCATGCACCCGATTGGGTTCCCTGTCAGTGTTCGTACGATGCTATGTTACTGAGATGCAGAGTATTCTAGAGTTCATTATATTTTTAGATGTACATTCTTTATTCTATCATACTTATGTATTGATGTACACTAATACATTTGACTGCAAAATACGACGAAACTATCCAACGAAATATGTAAAATTCGATGTTTTTCAGGTGCTTGTAAAATTTGATGTGTAATTTCCAATTTTTTGAAAGTTTATCCCTGATGTTCGTCAAAATTTTGACAAACCTGGGGTTCGTCGAAATGTCGGCTATTATTTTCGTCGAATTCTTGACAAACATGAAAAATTAAAAAAAATCAAATTATGGCCGACATAAAGAAAAGTGAGTTCACTCCTGATTTATTGTGACAATGTTTTGCTCTACTTGAGACAGTTTGTGGAGAACTAAGGACAATTTTCTTGGGAAAAATCAGAAGAAATTCAAGAAGATATCACTAGGATGAGGGTAGTCATTGTTTTTTTGCAAAATTCAATTGTGAAGTCAAATTTGTAGTTCCAGGTTTGAAAATCATATTTTAAAGCAACATCTCATCAAATTTCATTTTTAGAGGTTAAGGGTTTTGAGAATTTCATTCCAGATTTTGTTGTGTGGAATCACCATAAGATCACAACGGAGGAACAGATTCTTGTGACTGTAATTATGTGATCCATAACTGTATTGGTCATGTGGCACGTTGTGCTATAACAAATACATGATGCATTCATGTGTGACCCAAGTTTAATGTGGCTATGTTGTGATAGAAATGGAGGCACTCATATAATGTAGTTAATTCAGGTTGTATAATGTAGGTGTCAATCATCATTGGGTGCATTCAGGTTGTCTCAAGTTTAACAAGATAGGATTTAATTATAGCATGATCGAAGAGTGATTACCTCTTGCTGCAATAAAGAGCCTATAACTCTGGTTGATATGCAGAGTGGTTGTGTTATATCAATTATGTAGTGCATTCAAGCACAACCCATGTTTAATGGGCTATTCTAGAGAGTGATCAAGATTTTCTAAACCTTATGAATGTTACTTGACATATATTTGCATAATCTGAAATTCCTTCAAAGGCTTTTGAAGTATCAATGTATCCTATATAGGTGTAGAATGATTTTCCAATTAAAAATAAATAAATGATGTATTTCTAATTAGATAATGTGGAGATCTCCTAACCGCCCCAAAGACACTATCCTCTTTGGCATTATATTCATTACTCCAAATACTAGGGTTTTGCATGTGACATCTTTAATGTCTTCATGACTGTGGATTTTAAATAGATCTCATTCTTTTCTTTAATGCTTTTCATGGTAACCCCTGAGTTCCATAATCCACCTTCACAATCTTCTAAGAACGCCGTTTTAAGTTAGATCAAGATAGTATGCATATAAAGCAAGTCCTTCATACCTGCCATTGTTCCAAACCACCACTCACTGCCTTGCTAAAAATGTTACCTCCATAAGCATAATAGCATGTTTTAAAATCATGGTTGCCAGTGATTGACCATTAAGCTCACCACTTTCATCATGAAGATACAATGAAATTTTTGTCTTCAAACTCAAGGCATTATGGAAAATAACATTGTGAATTGTTTGTTGTGTACGATTCGATTTTCTTGCACATTTACTGCTTTGCTAACTTCCTTTAAGACTGGGTATTGCACCCTCAGCTGCAATCTCAAACAGCTCACTCACTATCACTTGAAGATTCTTTTCATGAGCATCCTTCTATAAAATCAAACTATGCCCTATAGACTGCCTACTTACTACAGGGGACTCATTGTTTCATGGTATTGTAGTTCTTAAGATCCTTCAACCTTATTGACACTACTTCACAGTCCACAAGGTATTATTCACTATTTTCCCATCTTTGGTGAGTCTCAAAACACTGCTCAAACATGCAATCCACTACCTCCATTATACAATATTAATGGCTAAGAACAAACATTGAACCTATGATTACCACTGTTACTTCATTTGGACAGTCATTCCCTGATTGCATTTGAAAAACCCTTAAGGTCAGCAAAGGGGTAAGGAAACTCACTGTTAAAATCTCCACTTTACTATGCAAGGTTTGAGCTTTATTATCTTGTCACCGCTTAGCCTGTTTTTGACTGTCACATCTCAAGTGACTGTCATTCTTCTTACCGTAGATTGCATTTACAAATGACAATA